>LNAC01000233.1:885907-920071 GCA_002007465.1 Ailurus styani | reverse complement strand
GGGGGGGGGGGGGGGGGTGGGGAGAGGAGGGTAAACAAGAGAGCTCATGCCTCAGGATCACGTAGCCCTGGGTGATGAAACACGAGGACGTGGGCAGGAAAAGAGCTACTTCCCTCAGTCCCACTGGCGAAGTGGGTTCATCAGTTGCCCTGTTGATAGGGAATAAACATCAACTTCAGAGCGTTATCACTTCTAGTTGATCATGTGTGTGTCTACCATTTCAGAATCTGTGGGTTCGGTATTCTTAACTAATGCCTTCTTATTTCTCCCTCCTCTTTCTTTTTTTTCCCAAGGTAGAGAATCTTTTGAGAGAGGAATCAAAAAACTCTACAGTAAGTGGTTCCTTAACTACTAGAGCCACGAGTCAGAAGCCCAGATGGGGAGATTAGGGAAGCTGCATCCCTTAGCCAGAGCTTAGTCCTGTCCCTCCCCACGTTTAAGGGAAGTGGACCAGGTAAATGAACCTGCATGCAGCAGCCTCTTTTTGTGTTTCTTTGGTCCTCTCCTTTTCTTGGAGATGATGAGAAGGGTATCTGCTGAGGTCCTCAACTGTGTTCCCGAAGCTATTTCTGTCACATGTTGTGTGACAGCTGTTTCCGAATGACACAACAGTGAATTCTCATCCACAGCTGGTAGAAGCAAGATGGGTGTAGCCGTTGCCGAGAGAGATTCCAAAATACTTAGACAAATTCTGTATTTTTGTATTCTGTAACACAGCTATTCCAATATATGCCAGAGAGACTCTCGCACATTGTCCATATGGAAACAGATGTGTGGAGATGTTCCTAGTGGCATTATTTTGGGCACCAGGGAGTTAGAGGTGATGTAGGCATCCATCATTTGGGGAACGGATAGATGAAATACGATAGAAGCTGATGGGGGAATACTGTGCGGCAGTTGAAGCAATGGAAACAGGGTTGTAGAAAGAATGCTAAATAGAAAAGTCAAAAAAAGAACATCTATAGCATGATGTTATTTTAATAAAGTTAAGAAAAGCATACATATACAGTCTATTTTTAAGATATGTACATTTCCAAGGGAAAATTCCTAATACATTAGACAGCTAACTATTGGGTGGGGAGAGAGGAAGGAGACAGGTGATGGGGATCAAGGATAAAGGAGAAAAAGCCCAATAAAATTAAAGAAGGGAGACGTTTTGTATTGGCCAATTACAGTATTGTGTCATGAACTGAAGGGGAAATGAACTCAGCTCTGTATCTTAGTTCCTATGTCTAAAAAATTCCCTCTCTCAAAAAGAAATAAAAAATAAAATATTAAAAAAATAAAATAAAAATAAAAAATTCTCTCTCACTGTTCTACCTACCTATAAAATACCATATCTTTTGAAATAAGAGGTACTACAGAAATGCATAAACACATTTCAATATTACTGTCAATAGTCAATCATCAAATACTCTTCAAACCTATACTATGGGTTTAATCCTTTGCTCAGTATGATGGGGCCTGCTGAAGTATATGGTATTGTCCTTGTTCTTATCATGCAGCTTGGAAATTATGCATGAAATTACAGTGTGCAACTTCCATAGTTTATAATTAAGGCCCAAACTGTGTGAGACCTACCACATGAGTTTAAAAAAAAAAAAAAGATAGTCAGTGAGGACAGAAGTAGTTAGGGAAGATATAAAGGAGTTAGAACCTCTGCACTGGGCCATGAAGGCCTTCTTGGAGGAGGTGCCAAAGGGACCGCAAGTGGAATAGCTAGACCCCACTGAAAGGGGCAGGTTTGACATGTGGAGAAGGTGGGTTGCACTGTGCACTCACCCTGTCACCTGTGTCATGCATCTCTTGAGAATTCTGCTTCCCTTCCCCTGGCTCTTCTACCCACTTGGGATCCTCAGGAGGCCATTTTGTACGACTTCCTCAAAGCCTCTCTTGTGCCTGCACAGGGCGCGGGCCCTTGAGAGTGGGACCTGGAATTTGGCCACAGGGATGCATGTGCTGCCCTTCATTCTCTGTCAGCTTTCTTTCCCATCTGGCGCTTGGGGCTGCCTCCCAGCTTTGCCTCCTTGCAGAGGACCATGGGAAGGGGTCCTGTTTTAAAGTGACAATCCTATACTGGCAATATTACATAGAAAATTCTTTTTTTTTTTTTGAGATTTATTTATTTTACAGAGAGAAAGAGAGAGATAGAGAGAGAGAGAATGAGCATGTGTGAGCAGGAGGAGGGGCAGAGAGAGTGGGAAAGGGAGAGAAGCAGACTCCCCAGTGCATGAAGAGCCCAGCAAGGGGCTCGATCCCACAGCCCTGAGATCATGACCTGAGCCGAAATCAAGAGTCAGATGCTCAACCAACTGAGACACCCAGGGCCACCCCCCCTTTTTTTTTTAAGATTTATTTATTTTATATAGAGAAGGAGAGAGTGAGAGAGTAAGAATATTGCATAGAAAATTCTTAACCCACACACTTGTGGACAGACTGTCCACTTATTATTTGTCAGGATCTTTTCAAAAATCAAAATCATACATACTTGAGTTTAAAGAGTCAACCAATACTGTGATGTTTCAGGAAGCAAAAGTCCCAAGCCCATTTTCTCGCTGTTCTCCTTACTCAGTCATTCTCTTGGAGTCATTCTCTTGGAGTAATGTTGATAGATTCCTTTTGTATTTACTTCTGTTTCAATTTAATGGGATTATATTGCTACTTCTTAATTTTTTAGTTTCAGACCTTTTAAGATTTAGCTTGCTTTCTTCTTCCTCCCTTGACACAATGAATATTTCCCATCCCCATCTTTCCAATGGAGTTCATCTTACTATTTTGATTAAATGAATACTTGGAGTATGTTATTTGAAGCTGAGCTATGTAGTGACAATGATTACTTTTCCTTTTCCAAATAATTTCTTGATCTCTTTAGATCTCAGCTGTCCAGGATATTCATCAATAGCGACATATGGCTACTGAGTACTTATGTGACTAGTGTAACTAAGGAATTCATTTTTAATATTATTTAATCTTACACCTGAATTTAATAACTGATGGCTTTTGGAAAAATTTTAAGTATGTTTGGAACACCCTTGGTATGTGAATAACATTTTTAGCTGCAATTTTAATGAAAACTAAATTCAGGTCAAAATCAAATAGTTCTGAGAAATTTTAGTGAGCACATTGAGAGCACATCTCTCAAAGAATTAGTAAGAGAAAAGAATATAAGACATCTCATTAACAATTCTGTATTGATTTTACGGTGAAATAATATTTTAGATATATTGGGTTAAATATTATTTATCTATTTATGTAAACTCTATTCCCAATGTGGGGCTCAAACTCACCACCCCAACATCAAGAGCCACCTGCTCTCCCCACTGAGCCAGACAGGCACTCTTCAGCTCTTTCTTTTTAAAATGAGACTAGTATTAATGTAAAATTACATGTGGGGTTCACACTTTGTTGTGGCTGGAGAGTGCTGTTCTGGATTAGAGTTGTTTTGTGTCTTTCTTGGATTTGTATTACATTTATCAGCCCCGATTTTCTACCAGTGTTCTAGATCTCCTCTTGAGGTGAGCATTCACATCAGACATTCTGGCTCTCCGTTTTCTAGGCGAGGCTTTGCTGAAGTCCTCTGACCAGCTCTTATCTGAACTGGTTGCTTGTCATTCTGAGATCCCTCTTCACTAATGTTCTGGGAATTCCCTTTATTGTTCAATTGTGTTGAAGTCTGTTTCCTGGATTTCCTATTTTCTTCCTTCTTGATTCATTCCTTTGTTTTATGAAGCACACTCTCCCATAGTTTCCTAAAAAAAAGCATGCGGGAGATTAATTTTTCCTATGCATGAAAATGTCTTCATTCTGCATGTGTTCATAGTTTGTCTGGCTAGATAAGTTCAGTGTGGAGATTAATTTTTTAGAATTTGGGAAGGCATTGCACCATCGTCTTTTAGTGCCCTGTGTTGCTATTGAGAAGTTCTAAGTCATTCTGTTACTTCTCATTTGTATGTGACCTTTCTCTCAATCTCTGTCCCTCTCTCTCCTCCCTCCTCCTCCCTGCAGAATCTTTTTCTAACTAATGTTATGAGGTTTCATGATGATGTGACTTGCTGTGTGTCATACCCTTCAATTCTGGGAAGTTCCCTTGAATTACTTTATTGGTGATTTCCTCCACTTCATTTTTCTCTGTTCCTTCTCGTTGGAACTCTTTATTATTTGGATGGAACAGATAATTGTTGGTCTCTACTGGTCCTCTAGTTGTCTTGTCTTTCCTCTTTTATTTTTCATCTCTGACTTTTGCTTTCTTTTCCAAAAAGTTTCCCCAACTTATCTTCCCACTTTTGCTGAGTTATTCACACATACTCTCATATATTTAATTTCCAAAGCTCTTTTTTTTTCTGTTTTTGGACTACTTGTTCTTTTTAATAGCATCCTATTCTTGTTTTATGGATTTAATGTCTGCTCTTGTATCTCCTTCTTTATGGACAATGATGATCATTTTCCTTCTTAGTTTTCTCCTCCCCTCAGCCAATCTGTTTCCTCTAAATCTCCTTTCTTCTGTGTGTTTCATATCAAAGGTATTCTCACAGGCCTAGGAATCTTGGGTTGTCTGTGTGTGTTTAGGGTAGGGGTCTGAGATTGGAGCCTGTGGGCAGGGTCCTAATGAAAGGGAGCTTCTCTGTAGGGCTACTGTGGGGAGCTCTCAAGTGAGTTGCTTTAGATCTTTCCCCTAGAGCTGGTCAGAATTCCCAGAGGATCTCTGCCTGTATCTTGCTTTTTCCATTCTGGGAGCTGAGCTAGGGAAGATGGTTTGGGATTTCAACATTCACCAAAACCTCTTGCCTCCGTGAGGCACCCCAGGCTGCTGTGGGCTGCCTTTGCTGCTATTGATTCTTTTTTAACAAACCACTCTGAAACTTAGTGGCTTGGAGCCACCATTTTATTTTGTGTTTTATTTTGTAGCTTGGCTGGGTGGTGTATCTCTGATCACATGGCCTTAGCTGGGGCAGCTGAGATGGGTGGTCCATTTCCATGCTGTCTTCTCAGTCCCAAAGCATGGCCTCTCTAAATTTCTCTTTCCCTCTCTCCATGGTATCTCACTCTCTGGGGTCTCTCTGCATGGCTTGCGTTTCTCACAGCTTGGTCGTCTTAGGTGGTCATACCTTTTACATGCTGTTGACTTCCATTAAGCAGGGAGCAAAAGCTGTCAGGCCAGCTCTGACCAGAGCCAGCATAGTGTCTCTTCCAGAACATTCTGCTGGTCAGTGAAGTCATACTGATCCTCCTGCCCCCCGCCTAGATTCAGAGATGTGAAGAAATAAACTCTTTCTGATGAAAGAGGAAGATCACATTGCATGTGAGCATGTGGGTTAGGAGGTTTGCCATCTTTGGAAATTTTAACCTGCCACACTGCCCAGGTTAAAGTTGATTTATATAGAATTCTAGTGAGCATGATTTTCACCAAAGTAAGTATTTATTAATTGTTTCTTCTTTGTAGCTCTTTTCCATAATGTCCTTCCAACATGTTGAAAATCCAAATTAAAAATCTCTGCTTTTTCGAAAAAGTTTATATTGTAGATTAAACATTTGCTCTGATTCTTCAAAGTAGTTTTCTTTCTTTTTTTGTGTACTAAATCTTTTCCTGTATTCTGGGATTTTTATTTTGTTTTGATTTGCTTTTTCTTTCGAAAGGAGATCTATATTTACCTGGCTTGGAAATTTGAGATGATTTTGTCAGCGGTTGTGTTGGTTCCTGTTCTCTGAGTCCCAGAGGGAAAATTTTAAGTTTTTATTTCTTTGGTAACTGATGGGGGCCTTCCCCAAATCCCTTCAGGCTGGCTGGCAGTTCTGTGTGGGGGGCACTGGTGTAATTGCCAAACCGCCCGAAGTTCCACCCACCGACAGTCTCACAGTCCCATTCTCTTGTAGTTCACACGTGAGAATTTCCCAGGTCTTTGGGGGAAATTTCACTCACTTACTCCCAACATGGCCTTTCTTTGTCAGGGCTCTGTAGTTCTTGTTAGTACTTTGACCCCTCTTTTTTCACCTCCACCAAGTCACACCTACCTCCTCAAATTTTCTAGCGCATCAATACCATTCGTCCTTATTTTACATGACTGTTAAAGACTTCTCTCCCTGCTTAGGATGGCTCAATGATTCTTTCAGCAGGATTGGGGAAGGGAGGGGCCTTAAATGTGTCAGCGCAGATTGCCATCTGCTAAGTCTCATTGGTTATTTTGTCCTTGGTTCTTGTCAAGCAGGTTTACTGAGACATGCTCCAAAGATTTGCTTCGGTCTGAGAGAGTGACTATTTTCTTTTCCTTGGCTCATAAGAGGTGTGAACATGAGAGCAGTAATTCTCAATCTTGGCTGCATGTTGGTATCACCTGGGGACTTTGACAAAATGCTGATGTCATTCCAACTGTACCACTGGATGTCATGATTTGTATGACCCAGGATGGGGCCCATCATCAGCTTTCCTAAAAGCTCCCCAGGAGGTTCTGGTACTCGGAGTGTTGAAAACCACAGATCTTAGAATACTGGGTGCCTGTCGTAAACCTGTGAGGTCCTTTGGAATGAGGAAAAGGAGGAAAAGGAGAAGGTACGAGAAGAAAGGGAACCATCGTAGTGTTTTAGTGCCTATGGATCGCAGAACCTTATATTACCTCTTTGAGGCCCCATTTCACTCTCTATAAAGTAGCAATAATGATAACTACTTCATGGCATTGATGGAAGATGAACCTGCTTGTCTATGACAGCAAATGTTTGTTACTTTAAAAAGAGAGAGAGAGAGAAAATGTAGTGCTAGAAAAGAAAGAGAAGTGACATGAAAGAAAAGAAAAATTTGAAAGATTGAGAACAATGGATGGTATTCCTTCCACTGGCGGTTAGACTTTGGCATGAATTGAAATCCCTTCTTTTTTAATGGGATTAACTAATGGGGTTAACTGTAGGGGACATGCCAGGAAAGGAGTCAAAAGGTGCCTAAATTTGGGCTCCAAATCTCTGAATGCTTTCTTAGCTCGATCAGCAGTCATAACTTGAGTGGTGAGCTCACAGATTTCACCCTCTTTAAATGTTAATCCGTATTTCCTGCCTATCCTCCCAAAGACCTCCTGCAATGTAAACTCAGGATTATGGGCAGGGGGAGTAGGTACTAAAGGAGTCTTATAATCTTTCCTATAAAGTTTGTGCAAAGACCTCATGTCTAAGTAGGGGCAAAAGAAGTTTCTGTCACGAAGCACCATTAATCGCTCTGCCTTCTTAAGTTGATTCCATAAGTAATGCTTTCATACATTTAATTAATATGTACTCAGTACTATAGATTTGTGAGAATGTGGGGATCTTGCTTCTTTCCCTTCCCTTTTATAGGGAGTTGAATTACAAATCCCTCTCAAAAGCCACATCCAAATCATAAATCTTGTGAAGTGTTTTCTCTGACACCAACCAATGCTCCAATTCTTCAACACCACACCTGTCCAACAATTCAGTTACATTCTGACATGAATTACCCAGGGTTAGGGCAGACCCCACCGGTTAAGGGCTCAGTCCCGCAAGGCTGCTCCACTTTGGATGCTGGTTCATGAGTCTCAGGCCACCAAGACTTCTGACGGATCAGGTGTAAATCGAAGGTATTCACTACTCCCTCCTCAGGTTTCATAATTTGCTAGAATGGCTCACAGGACTCAGGAAAACAGGTTACCTATGTTTATTGGTTTATTAGAAAGGATAAAATTTGGAGTAGCCAGATGAAAGAGATGCACAGGGCAGTACGGGGCAGGAGCATGGAGCTTCCATGCTTTCTCTGGCAGTGAGACGGCCCATCGTCACTATGCGTTCAGAACCCCAAACTCTGAATTGGCATTGTTCAAGGTTTTTTTTTTTTTTTTTTTAAAGATTTTATTTATTTATTTGACACAGAGAGAGAGAGATCAGATCACAGCTAGGCAGAGAGGCAGGCAGGCAGAGAGAGGAGGAAGCAGGCTCCCTGCCGAGCAGAGAGCCCGATGTGGGCCTCGATCCCAGGACCCCGAGATCATGACCTGAGCCGAAGGCAGCGGCTTTAACCCACTGAGCCACCCAGGCGCCCAGTTCAAGGGTTTTTATAGAGCTGAAGCTTCAGCTTCCTACCCTCCCCTTCCCGGAGATTGGTGGGTGAGGCCGAAAGTTCCGACCCTCTAATTACTCAGTCTTCCTGGTGACCAGCCCTATCCTGAGGGTATCAAGAGGCCCTAAGTTATCTCATTAGCATAAACTCCAGTGTCATTGAAAGGGACATATTATGAATAACAAAAGACACGCTTATCACTCAGGAAATCCCAAGGGTTTTAACAGCCCTGTGTCAGGAGCTGGGGACAAAGACCAAATATATATTCGTATTATACCACACCCATGATACCTGTGCATGTGATTCTATTTGGAAATAGGTTTTTGCAGATGCGATTAAGTTAAAGATTTTGAGATTATTTTAGATTTAGGAGAGGTTCTAAATCCAGTGCTTGGCGTCTGTATGAGAGGACCAGAAGGGAGAGAGACACACGGAGGAGGAGACCCTGTGAAGACCGATGCAGGAGAGGAGTTACGCTACCATGGGAAAAAAAGAAATGCCTGGAGTCACCTGGCCCCAGGTTAGAAGAGGCGAGGAGAGATTCACAGCTTTTGGAAGGAGCACTGAGCTTGATTTTTCACCTCTAGTCTCCAGAACTGTGAGAGAATAAACTTTTGTTGTTTTGAATCATCAAGTTTGTGGTAATTTGTTATGGCAGCTCCAGGAAATGAATACACCCTTCCCCATACCCTCTTCCTTCTTCTCTTTCTTCCTCCTTTAGCTTAATTGTAATGTTTCTTGTTCTCAAGAGAGGTCTAATTATGTGAGAGCAAAGTACACATGACAGCCAATTCAAGTGACCAAACAGGACCATAAGATGGGGACGTAAGGAGCTACAAGGTGGCTGAGTGTTAAGTGTAGGGTGGTATAATAAGGACAGGGAGGACAGTGTTAAGGACGGTGTTAAGTGTAGGGTGCATATAATAAGGACAGGGAGGTTGGGGACTCTTCTGTGGTCGGACTCAGTGTTTCTTTCCATCATGCATACCTAGATCCTGAGAACTGACTTTCCCTCTTCATGCTCCAGAAGATGCCTCTTATTTAGCAATATCACTTTGATCTCTCAATTCTGACCCTCCTGCTAGACTCTTCTAGGTCAAAGATTTTTCTAGATCATGCTTCCAGCAAATTTTATACTGGACTGCCTCCTAAAGGGATTTTTAGAATATATATGGTTTAATGGTGGCAGACAAAAATCACTGGGTTGTTTGATCTCTCATGAGAGACTATGAGACAGCCAAGATCCATATTGGTGAAGTGTTTTTTCATGTTTGGGAACTTTGAATTAATTATTATTTTCTCTCTCTTGTTTCTAAATTAAAATCAGTCATCACTGGATGACATCACAAAAAGATGGTAGAGTAGGAAGCTCTAGGAATCTGTCCCTTCACCAAAACAGTTGAATTGGCAGAACTGTCAGCCCATTCATACACCGAAGCAGCTTCTGAAGGGATTTAAACCTATAGGAACTAATTTTTTTTTCTTTCTTTCCTTCACCCCTCTGCAAGGTGGACATTCAAGGAAATCTTTGTCAGGTTACTGGCTGATTACAGATAGAACAGAACAGAAATATCAGGGACCACACAAAAGAAGAAATACAACATGTTGCAAAAATAGTCAGGAAAAGTAACAAACAGTAGGCTTTAGCCTTCAACGAGTAAGATTCCAGAGGTTTAGAAGAGTGAAATCTCCAAAGTTACCATACTCCGTGTCCAGTTCTCAACAACAACATACAAAATCTACCAAAACAAACAAGCAAACCCCCCAAACAAACAAATAAACAAACAAAACTTAAAGAAACACCAGGAAAATATTACCCATTCACAGGAGAAAACGAATTTGATAGAAATCATCCCTGAGGAATCCCAGACATTAGAATGATTAGTCAAAGATGTTCAATTTGCTATCTTAAATATGTTCAGTGAGAACTAAAAGAAATCAGGAAAATAATGTATGAACAAAATGAGAATTTCAACAAAGAAATAGAAATTATAAAAAGGAACCAAACAGAAATTTTGGAGGCAAATACTAAAATAACTGAAATAAAATCTCACTAGAGAGATTTGAGCAATCTTGGGGCCCCTGTGTGGCTCAGTCAGTTAAGTAGCAGCCTTCAGCTCATTTCATGATCCCAGGCTCCTGGGATCTAGCTCCACATCGGGCTCCCTGCTCAGCACGGAGGCTGCTTCTCCTTCTGCCTGCTGCTCCCCCTATTTGAGCTTGCTCTCTCCCTCTCTCTCTGTCAAATAAATAAAATCTTAAAAAAAAAAAGATTTGAGCAGGCACAAGAAAGTGTCAATGAACTTGCAGGTAAGGTAGTGAACTTATCTAGTGGGAGGACCAGAGGGAAAAGAAAATGTAGAATAGTAACCCGAACATGAAGGACGTGTGCCATATCATGAAGCATACGAATATACACGTTTTGGGAAGGTGTCCTAGGAGAAGACAAAAGGGAAGAAAACAATTTGAATTAATAATGGCTGAAAATTTCCCAAATCTGAAAAAATACATGAACATACACGTCTAAGAAGTTCAATGAGCTCCATGCAGGATAAACACAAAGAGACCCACAATGAGACACAGTATAGTCAAACTATTAAAACATGAAGATGAAGATGAAGAATCTGGAAAGACCAAGAAAGATGGGACTTACCATGTTCGAAGGACCCACAATAAGATCAACAATGTACTGCTCTTCAAAAATCGTGGAGGCCAGAGGCAGTGGGATGACATATTTAAAGTCCTGAAAGAAAGAAACTCACCAACCGAAAATCCTGTATCTGGAAAAACTATCTTTCAGGAATGAAAGAGATATTAAGACATTTCCAGATAAACAAAAGCTGAGGGAGTTTGGTACTGGTAAATCTGCTGTATGATGAATGCTAAAGGGAGTCTTTCAGGCTGAAATGAAAGGACAGTAGACTTTAAATCATTCAAAGGCATAAGAAAAAAAACCACAAAGGTCACAGGTAAAGGTAACTAGATAGGTAAGTATAAAATCCAGTATCATTGTACATTTGCTATGGTTTATAACTTCTTTTTCCTGTGATTTAACAGGCAAATGCATAAAACAATGACTACAGGGGCACCTGGGTGGCTCAGGCATTAAGCATCTGCCTTCAGCTCAGGTCATGATCCTAGGGTCCTGGGATAGAGCCCCACATTGGGCTCTCTGCTCTGTGGGAAGCCTGCTTCTCCCTCTCCCACTCCCCCTGCTTGTGTTCCTTCTCTCTCTGTGTTTCTCTCTGTCAAATAAGTAAAAAAATCTTTTAAAAAACAAACAAACAAAAAACAATGACTACGGGTCTGTATTAATGGATAAAATTGTAGTCTGGGACGATAACAATGTAAAGGGGGAGAGATGGAGATATTCGGAGCATAGTGTTTGTGTACTTTTGAAACTCAGTTGGTATGACTCAAACTAGGTTGTTTAAAACAAGTTTAAGATGTTAATTGTAATCCCCAGGATGGTGACTACTAAAATAACTTTAAAAATATAGGAAAGTCAAGAAGAGGGAATTAAAATAGCATACTACAAAATCAAACACTACCAAAGAATGCTACACTTTTTTCAGAGTACCTTGTAATTGTTTTTCTTTATAGGTTCTCACAACCCAACCTGTGTGAGGGGAGTCAGTGACATACTCTGCTCAGGCAGCTTGGAACATTTAGCTATGAGATAGCGCATAAGCCAGATTTACAAGGCCAAGTGAAGACCTTGGGTTGCAGAAAGAGCACAAGAGAATGGAGAACATGCTGGACTAGAAGACAGTAGAGGTAGGTTCGAAGTGCTTGTGTTTTTTGCTGCTGACAAGCCATATGACAATGGACAACTCTTAGTTGTCTTTTTCCCTAAAGAGAGGATGTTAGACTAGGTAATCAATCTCAAAGGGCTTTCCAGTCTGCTGATGAGCATCAAGGCTTGCATGGTAGGGCATGCCCTCTGAATTCAAGAGCATGAGTAATGGAGACTTTTTTTCCTACTCACTCCCAATGCAGATGTGCATTCTCTGAGGCTAATTTAAATTTTTAATTTTTTTAGTTCTTAAAAAATATTTTATTTATATATTTGGCAGAGAGAGAGTGCACAAGCAAACAGAGTGGCAGGCAGAGGGAGAGGGAGAAGCAGACTCCCTGCTGAGCAGGGAGCCCAATGTGGCGCTGGCTCCCAGGAACCTGGGATCATGACCTGAGCTGAAGGCAGACGCTTAACCGACTGAGCCATCCAGGCGCCCCTGAGGCTAATTTTAAAAGGGGTGCAAGTTTCATATAGCTGGAAGGGGTCTTGCAAAAAGACTGTGCAAGAGGAACGATATCCACCACAATACTGATAACTTCTATCTGTGTGGTATTTCTGAGTTACCTCCAGAAGCAGCATGCCATATATGGGTGTGTGTATGTATATATACATATATATGTTTATATATATTTGTAATTTAATTTTCTTTTTAAAAATTTTTTGGTGGTTAAACAGTTTTGCTCTCTGGAGAATGCTGGGAACAGAGGCTGGAAGCAAGCTAGGGCAGCAAGGCAAGGTGGGTTTTGCCTTGCTCTTGGCTTCGGCTGGTGAATGGTGATGCTGCTGCTGGCCAGGGGGAGGGGGAGGCCACAGGCCAGGGCAAAGCAGTAAGCAAAGCTACCCCATGGGTGCCTGGCCAGGAGCTCCTGGGTGTGAATCACAGCATGACCAATATCACTTTGAGTCTGCGAATCAGGTAAGGTAAGGTGGACATTCAGTTCAAGTAAGGGAATATTTCTTCAGGGTCCACTGAGTGCCAGGCAATTTGCTCAAACCTGCACACAGATGAAGATGAGCCCGCCTTTAAGGAGCCCATGTAGTCTATCTGCCCCAGGTGAGGAGACTGGCGGTTAGTGAGGTTGGGTTTTGGGAATGACATCACATGAGAAGAGGTGTAGCTGGGGCAGGAAGCCAAGTCTGATTTCTCAACCACAGAACGTCATCAGGCTGCCACTGCGTCAGCTCACCCGCCATTTTCATGATTCCAGAAGAGGCTGCTATAGAACTTCTTCTGGGAATAAACTCAGGTTGGGCACACCTGCCTGTACGGATTTAGCTCTAATTGGTGGCCTGAGTATCTCATGTTGAAGTTAACACTTACTTCCTCTTGTTCTATTTGATTGAAAAACACACAGTCCCTGCCCCTTTTCACTTCTGGTCGGTGACAAGTTCCTCATTCGACACTTTGCACAGCACATAAATATGGCACCCTTGGGGCAGGCTGAGAGGCAGAGGAGGAGCAAGCAGAGTGGCTCACCCCAGCTCCCGGGGACAGTCAGGGCCCAAGAACCAAGCGCGTTCGAGTGGCAAGATTTGCAATTCTTATACTTTCTTCATCTGGACGTGAAGAAACAGGTCCTACTTCTCTCTTAGGCCTTCGTGAAAACTTCATTTTTAAAAGGCCTTGCTTTCCCCTTAACCATCACAGTAACTCTTATCTGATTATTTTAATGGGCTTTAGCATGGATGTTTATTTTAATTTTGTGTCATTTCTGTCACATCTTTGAAATCATTTTATGTCCCTCCTGAAGGCCAGAATTGTATGGCCAATAAAGAATTAAGTAAGCATAGAGACCAGTGGGCTGATGAGTGGCCCCCAGAAGATCAGGCTCTGATTCCAGGAATCTGTAAATGTTACCTTATTTGGAAAAAAAAATAGCCTTTGAAGATGTGACTAAGTTAAAAACCTTGAGATGGGGAAATTTCCCTGCATTATCAGGTTGGGGCATCCATGCTGTCAACAGTGTCCTTAGAGGAAGCAGAGGGAGCTCACACACACAGAAGAGAAGAAGGTGATGTGGGGCCAGTGGCAGAGATTGGAAGAGACTGGAAGAAGTGAGAGAATGCTGGCAGCCCCTAGAAGCTGGAAGAGGCAAGGGATGGACTCTGGTCTATAGCCTGCAGAGGGAGGGAATGGCTGACAACATCTTGATTTCTGCTCAGTGAGACTAAGGTTGAACTTTTGCCTCCAGAACCATAAGAGAATATAAATTTCTGTTGCCTGAAGCCATGAGGGCTGTGGCTGTTTTAGCAGCCGCAAAAAACTCATACATGGACAAAAACATTCCAGCCTCTATTGGTGGAGCTGTCTGGCAAAGTCTAAGTCTCCTTTTTTCAGCAAAACAGTTTCAGATCATAAAATAAAATATGTAAGACTGTGCAGAAAGGCAAGTATATTGAAATACAGTTGTTAGAACATAAGAAAACAACTGTACACAGCCTTGAGTGGAAGACACATTTCAGATACAGGCAAGTTAGAGCTGATTGGATTGGATTTGATTTGATTTATTTATTTTTAAAGATTTTATTTAATTATTTGACAGAGAGAGAGAGAGCATGCGTGTGAGCATGCACACAAGCAGGGGGAGCAGCAGTCAGAGGGGGAGACAGACGCCGACTCTCTGCTGAGCGGGGCTCGATCCCAGGACCCTGAGATCATGACCTGAGCTGAAGGCAGACGCTTAACCGACTGAGCCACCCAGGCACCCCACAGCTGATTTTATTTTTGAGAAACACCAATGTAAAGGCTACTGTTGTCGGACTGGCTGGAGTCACACACTGTGTTGTGGAGTGGGCTGCTGTAAAGAAGGTTGAGAACACGCAGGATCTCCTGTGGGGTCTGATACCTGCTGTTGCTTTGAAGTAGGGATCAAAGTCAAGTGTTCCAAGATACGGACAGTAACTGCAGTGGCATCATGGAAATAGCCGGTGTTCTCCGAGACCAAGCCTCAGGAATTGCTCGTGCTCTGTGGTTTGCTGCCTCCATCCCCCAGTCGAAATCCTGAATGTCAGATGGGGAACGTCAGGGGCAGGACCCCTGGCTCAGAGAAAGACAAAGCAGGAGCGCCGGCCTGAGTGGCCACCGAGTGGAGTCAGGGCTGCAGGGAGGCTGAGGAGGGCCAGGCAGGCCTTTAGCCTGAGTGGGAGCTGGGCCCCCCAGGCAGACCCTGTGAGAGGCCACAGCTCACAGGAGCTGCCTGGGGATAAAGCAGGCACAGCAAATTGGACAGGGTGTCAGGTTGACTATGAAATATGACAGATTAACAGCCGAGGCTGGTGGTATGACCTGCTTTCAGACACTTCATTTAGAAGTTATCATATTGCTGGATGCTTCCTATAATTTGTGATGATGCTGATTGTGATAAATCGTGAGTTTCTGGCAAACTCCCCCAGCCCGCTCCAATGGCTGAACAGAGAAAATGTGTAATTCTATGGGAACATTCATGCCACGAATGAGAGCCGGGATCTGCCTGTAAACAGAATGCTCAGTCCGTGAACAAAGTAATTAAATCAAGCTAATTAAATCACAATAAAAATAATTTTAATTTAATTAATTTCTCTGCACTGATTGAACATTATGTGGCAACCATGAGGCTTCCTGAACACTAATAGAATTTAGGGGCTGGGACACTGAAGATGTGGTCACTGGTGTGGTACGTGGGTTATTGTTAAGGAAATGAAATTAAATATGTTTAACGAGATGCCGAAATGTTGACTGAGCCACAAATAGAAAATGGTTTTGGAAATAAGATAATGGGGTCTTTTCCTTTCCCAGTTAGGCTTCTGTATTAACTGGGGCCATCAATGTCAAATTTGGTCATAATTTAAAAGGTCTAGATAAAGTAGATGGAGCACAATTGCTTCATTATGTTGGGAGTTGGTGGGAAACCTTAGGTCAGTATCTCAGTAGTGCGCAGAATTACTGTGGATACTTACCTGTCTGCGGCCTGACCCCAAAGTCTGTGGTGCCTAATAAAGATCCTAGAAGCTCTAGAATTGGAATCTTGTGAGATCCTCAGTCAAGGAGTTAAACAAGTGGCAAAAAGTTTTTAATAGCAGCGTGAAAGATTTAGGTGAGGGACATAGAAAGACTTCTTATCTGGAAAAGATATTGACCAATAATCAGTTACTTCTCCTTCTCCTTCTTCTCTCTTTCTCTTTTTTTAACCAGTTACTTCTTCTTCTTCTTCTTCTTTTTTTTTAAGAGAGTGAGAAGTGGGGCAGAAGGAGAGGGAGAGAGAGAATCTTAAGCAGTCTCCATGCCCAGGGCTGAGCCTGACATGGGGCTCGATCTCACAACCCTGAGATCATGACCTAAGCAGAAATCAAGAGTTGGACCCTTCACCAACTGAGCTACCCAGGCACCCCTTAACCAGTTACTTCTTAAAAATGTGAACCATGCCACCCCGCCGTGATAAACAGAGAGCTTCACACCAGCCGGTGCCCAGATATTTTTTATTAAATTGAATTGTTGAGTTCTTAGGGAATTTCTTCCCTTAGCCCTCAGAAATGAGGACGAATGCTCTTCTCGTGGTGTTTACACATTGTTCTGTTTCTAAGCAGGAGGATACTCGCCCGAGACGACCTCTCAAGGTCACCTCCCGAGACTAATTTTGTCAGGTAAGCAACACTGGAATTCTGAGTGTGTGTTAGCAGGCGCTCACATAATTACCAACTGTGATTTTAGAGGAGCCTCTGCTTTGGATCCCAATATTATTTATCATGCACGTTATTTTAATTAATATTTTGTGTGTGTGCCAACATTTGAACCAGACCTCATTATGACTAGTCGGGGCACTGCATTGTTTGCTGAGTGGAATTGTTTTCCGGGATGCAGCTGGTTTCCTTCCTCAGCAGCCAGGGAGGGCAAAGAGACCAAGGGGCCAGCATTTGCAAAAGGCTTTGCTGTCACAAAAGTGGGCAGTGATCCTTGATCCTAGATGGCTCACCAGCCAGGAGCTGCTTCTCTATCCAAAGGCATGGGGGGGGGGTGCAGGGAGGCCCCTCGGGAGGGTGCGACACTGAATGGGGTTCCCCAGAGAGAGGGAAGCAGGAGCAGTGTTTGCGGTGTCTGAGTGCGGCACACCAGCCCTAGGAAGGAGGGCTGTCCGTGCACCTCTGAAGAGTGAATTGGCACCTTTTCTGATGTCTGTTGCTTCATAATTGTGCAAACAGTGTGAAATCGAGGCTAGCACAATGCCCATGAGCTCCAGCTGCTCGCTCTGCTCAGCATGCTTCCCCCCCACCCCCCACCCCGTGCTCTGCATGAGGGACGTGTGGGCAGGTGCTCTTCTTCCTGGCAGAGCTGCCCCCCTGAGGTTAGAACAGAACATCTTCCAGGAGGAGACTTTTGTGGCTCTGGAAAGAACTTCCAGCTTAACCTGCATTCCAGCCACTTCTTCCCCGGCTCCTTGACTTCAGCTCCCCCTTACATTCTGACCCGCCCCCTCCCCCCGAAACACACCGTGGGTGCCTCCCTTCCTTGCAGGTGCAAACATTCATCCTCAGCAGCATGAAGGAACCCTACAGATGGAATCCCCGTGTCTCTAGACCATCTTGCCCATCCCAGCACTTCCTGTTCAGAAAGATGCTACCCGCCAAAATGAGTCTTCATGTCTCAGTATTTGCTCATGAGAATGAAAACCCTAAAACTGGTTTTAACAACTTTCCCTTACTCTCATAGACTCCTAAGCCTAGTTCTATTCATATCATTCTCTATTATACTTCAAATTGTACTATCTGACTTTCAATAGAGGGCAGATGTGTTTCCAGACGTGTGCTAAGCAAGCCCCTTCCTGGCCCCGTGGCATTTGGTTGTCACAGGAACTCTACGAGGCAGGTGCTATCCTTCTTTCTTTGTTATGGGTGGCTGAGCGGTGACTCACACATGGGAGCTTACCCCATGTCACAGCTCCGTAAGTGGCCAAGCTGCTACTAAAATCGGGGTCCTTCTCTTTCCCCGACCCCTCCTCTTGGTAGTGCCCCCAAAATGAATCAAGCCTTGAGATCTCTTTTGTAAGTGCTCTGTCCTTTTCTCCCCCGACGCGGGGCTGCCCAAGAGCACACGTGTTGCTAGTCTGAGCCCCAGCTCCACAATCTTCCCCCTAATCCTCTTTGCCGTCCTGGAAAGCCATTTGACAGAAGGGAGATTTTGGACCAGCTAAGAACGTTAGGAAATTTTTTTTTCTCTGATAAAGTAAATTAACTACACACTGTGCATCTGTATCTGCCCAAGGATTCTGTCACAGGAGGAAATCTCTTGAAAGGCTTTGAGTCGGACGTCTTGAACGCCGGCCTTTCAAGCAGTTGTGAGGTCCAGGTCCTGCGCCCGCAGGTGGCACTCAGCTTTGTGGAGACCCGGCTGGTCAGCTCACTAGGTGGTGCCAACCACAGGTGTGCGCCCCCCCCCCAACCCCACCGGCACAGCTCAACGTACCTGCCCACAGAATTCCTCCTTGATCACCCTTCTCTCTCCTCCTCTACTCTTTCTTGTTTTTTCTTTTCTTTCCAGATCAACTTTTCCAGTTGCCCTCTTCTTTCCTCTGCCAGCCCCTCCCTTGCCTGTCATCTCAACTGGGCGGCGGGCTCCCCCCTACCTGTTTGGGTGGCCTGTGCCTACTTTATCATTCTCGGCTGAAAACTAATAATAACAGAAAATTCAAGAAGAGAAAATATTTACCAGTTCTGACACTGCTTGCATTAATGAAATTATGTTCGGGGGCATTTAGATTGAACTGGTGTAATTGTAGGTTGCAAAGTCTAATAGTAGCTCATGTAGGGATATCATTTTGTGTTATTTTGCTTTCAGGTTTTTGTTAATCCAGTGGGTTTGGTGGAATCAGAGGGCTTGCTATGAAAAAAAAAAAAAAAGCCCGAGCAACCTGCTAGCGGGAGAAGAGCCTTGTCAAACTAGCGGGGAGCTGCACGTTTAGCCTTTATCCCACATACAATGAGGGCAATCACCGGGCCGGTAGAAAGAGTATTGAACTGTCCACACAGGACATTTTTGTTGAAAGTAGTTCTTTTGATTTCATCTTCCCAGCCTAATGTAATAAAAACAGACATTATGGAACACATTCATCTCAGTTTGAGAGGTACCATCATGAATACCCAGCAACGCGTGCAGTCATAAAGGTTATCCAACTGCCGGAAGTGACTTGGAAGATGATTGGTGATCCAAAGGTTGTGAGCGCCTCACCCCAGATGGGGGGGCGGGCAGCCGTCCCGGGAGCAGACCAACGAATGCGTGGAGGGTGAAGAAACATGCTCTTGCTTCTGGGATAATATTTAACTTCTCACACATTGTCACTGGTAGCCACAAATCCCCTTTCCCCAGTTAGCCAAACCTTGTGGGGTTATCTCAAAGGAACAAGAAAGGAAAACAAAGTAGAGGAATCTCGAACTTAGTTTGGCTCTCAGATGGTTATTTCTATGGAAACAGAAAGAGGCAGGAACCGGCCATGGTCAGAGGCCTGGTTCCTGTCAGCTTCTCTTGCTTTCCATATTCCTGAATTCCATACTCTGATTCTGGAAGTGCATGACCTCAGTGGTAACCAGTTACAAAGAAAAAAGCTTTACATAACTTGAGAATTTAGGAGTTTTCCCCCCAAATAAGAAGCTCATAGAAGTTAGGCCCACTGGCATTCAGGATTCAAACTTACTAAGCCTTAATTTCTTGAACTGCTTGCTGCATTCTGAGTTTGCTGTAGCCTGGTAAACGTCACTACCAATATTTATTTGTGTGGTTGCCTTGGTGCTATTTCCCACATGCTCACCAAAGTGCATGGAAAGGAATTGCTTATTCTCCATCAGTCACACTCTGCCATGAGTTTATAGGTAAACTTTTGCTGGGTTTTAGAATGAAAACAGGTGAGTAACTGCAGAATGAATTTGAAACATAGTATATAAATAGAATTCCTGAAATCGAATAAAAGCCCGATATTTCTTTCCGGTTCCAAAGGCTTATATCTTCTTGTTCTAATAATTACTGTTGGAATCATTGTATTTTATACTGTGCTCATTTGTTCACGCATTCATTCAGCAAATGCCATTGAGCAGCTACTGTGTGCCAAAATTCAGGTGTTGGATTCTGGGATTTCAGAGACAAAAGACATAGTCCCTGCCCTGAGGCAAATTACAGGCTAAAAGACCAGGTAGATGGTCCCAATACAGTAGGCTAAGCACCTTGATAGGGGGACACCCAGGGTATAGTAAGATCTGACTGTATGCATGTGTATGTGTGTGCGTGTGCACATGTGTGTGTACACACAGGCTGCAAGCTCATGGGTGTTTTGAAGGGCATAGTTTAAAAGTAGGCTTCCTGGTGGAGCTGATGTCTAGAATAAATCTTGAAAGACAAACGGTAGTTAGACAATGACAGGGAAAGAGCTTACGTTCTAGATAAGAGGAACAACAAGAGTAAACGGCATTCCAAGGATGAAAAGTTACTTTGTTAATGAGAGCTGTGGTAACTTGGGGTCCAGGTGATGGATGAGTCTGGAGAAACTGGCAGTCCTCTTGTGTTTCATGCCAAGGGGTTTATTTGTTGAAGGAAGGAAAGGAGGAAGCAATGGCAACGGGGAGGATTAAGGACCAAGAAAGGACCTGAGATTTCTTTTCTGCTTGTGTCTGGTGATTTTCTTTTATTTATTTATTTATTTATTTATTTATTTATTTATTTATTTATTTTTAAAGATTTTATTTATTTGACAGAGGGAGAGAGATCACAAGTAGGCTGAGAGGCAGGCAGAGAGAGAGGAGGAAGCAGGCTCCCCACTGAGCAGGGAGCCCGATGTGGGCCTCGATCCCAGGACCCCGAGATCATGACCTGAGCCGAAGGCAGAGGCTTTAACCCACTGAGCCACCCAGGCGCCCTGGTGATTTTCATAAGTATGTGAAGTCTTTTACTATTTAATGTCTGAACTCAGTTTTATCATTTCTGAAAAAAGAGCTATCCCTCCTTCCCAGGGAAGCTCTGGAAGGTCCAAAGAGATACTGCTGCAAGATGCTTAGCACAATCCCTGTCACAGTGTGAATGATAGGTAAAGGGTGGTCATTATTCTCACTATGAGCGTGGAGAGTGGACCGCGAGGGGCGAGCCCTGGAGCAGTACCGTGTCAAGAATGAGATGCCAGTGAGAGCGGATGGTGGTCTGAGACGGGGTGGAGAGAGCAACTGATGGGACAGATACTGGGGAAGCAGAATGCAGAGGGCAGATGACTGACGACATGCAGGGGTGAGGGAGATGAGCATCAAGAACAACTTCTAGGTTTCTGGCTGGGTGTATGGTGGCCGTTCTGCAGAGACGGACACAGAGAAAGCCGCAGGCCGTGTCCACGAAGTGCAAGACCACACAACAGCAAACCCAGAGCAGTCCTTGGTCTGTAGCCCTTGTTTTCAAAACTGGACTCAAATTGGGAGCATGTGACGTCATGGGGGTGGCGCTGGGGGGTGGGGTACAGGTCCGTCCTGGTGAGGTGAGGGTTCAGAGCAATTCCAGCCAGATGAAGGTTTCTCGATGCCATGTGACCATCTGTCCCTCCTCCTCCTCATGTGACCTGCTTCTCTCCCGTGTCCCGACCACCTGTAAGAATCAAGCTCTTTTCTACCCTATCCTACCAGCCTGTCACACGGCCTGTGATGCTGGTGACCTCTGATCCTCCCCACACACCGGTGTCTTCGGATGTACACCTGCTGCTGGGAGAAAACAAGGGTTATGAATCCTGCTTCTTTGTGTTCTGGCCGAAGTAATAAAATATATTCCCAATACTATTACTGCAATTTAAATTTATTATCTTTGTGCTTTACAGTATCCATGGCAGTAAAATCCAATCCCAAGAGTATCATTACAATTTCCAACTACTTAAGGAATTATTTTTGTTTATGTTTTAAAGCCACAGCAATAAAACTTAATACCAACAATAATACTACAACTTTGTATGCCCTTAACACTTGCCATAAATGATAACAGTGAGGAGAATGTCAGGAAACATGTAAATGTTCTTCTGGGAGAAAGCAGCCTTTTTGGTTTGTCTCACGGTGAGGCCCAGGTTCTTAACAGAGCATCGAGAAGCATGCTCCTTTCCAATAAGTCAAGAAGTCCTGTGGGTCCTGTCTCCTAAGCATCTGTTGAATGGGCCTGTAACCCCTCTGTCCATGCAGCCCCCGAAGCCATGTGCCATCGTGATCAGCTGGGGGCCACCCTCCTGCCTGGGTGACCAACACAGTCTCTCGCTCTCCTCTCCCCTGCCCTTCATTCACTGCTCTGCATAGCAGCCCAAACGAAGTTCTCAAAACACTAATCTTTCCAGCTTCCAAGAAGATATGGGTGATGGAAAGCAAGTTATACAATACCGCAAGGAAGCCATCAGCCAAATGCAGAATGTGGGACACAATGCAGGACAAATGACCTGGTTTCTCTAACAAATCAATGGCATAAAAGAGAGAGGGAAGAAGAGAGGAGGCAGCTGTGATGGAATCAAAGAGATGTAAGGACTATAAACACAATGAGCAAATATCATCTGTGGGCTTTGTGGGGCTCCCGATTCCGGAAGCCAACCATAGAAAGACATTTTGGAGAAAATCAGGGAATGATGGCGATACTAGAGAACAACAATTAATTTTGTTGGCATGTGCTTATCTTCTTAAAGGTTTTATCAGTAAGAGGTGCAGTCTTGGGTATTTACAGAGGAAATGACATGATGTCTTGCATTTGTTTTTAAAACACTGAGGCACCCTCCTTCTCCAAAGTGGATGGGTGGTGGGCATAGATGAGAATCAGGGTTGCCAAAATGTTGACAATTGTTGAAGCTGGGCATGGGTACTTGGAGGCTCATTTTGTATTGCTTACTTTTATGCATGTTGGAAAAGTGGCATAATTAAATGTAAAAAATTTGAGAGATTGCACCAGATGAAGCCTTTGTTCTTTCCATTAGTAACAGAGTTATTCACCAAAGATACTTTCTTGTCACCTACTTCAAGTAGACAGATTTTTATGGAACATCTACCTTATACAAAATTGAATAAGACAGTTTCTGCCCCCAGAAGCTCACCCTTGGTAGGGGAGGAGAGACCTACATTTGTTAAAGATAAGTAATCTAAATACTAATATAAGAGCTAAATTGACAATATGCAAAACAGTCTTAAGCTATCTCAAAAAATTCAAGGCACAGGGGTGCCCGGGGGGACTCAGTCGGTTAAGTGTCTGACTCTTGATTTTGGCTGAGTCATGACCACAGGGTCATGAGATCGAACCCCTCATGGGGCTCAGTGCTGGGTGTGGAGCCTGCTTAAGATTCTCTCTCTCCCTCTCCCTTTGCCCCTCCTCCCTTCAAAAAATGTAGATTCTCAAAACTTAGGAATTGAAAACTGTGGGTGTGGGACTCTGAATCTGTTGTTAAAAAAAAAATCAAGGCATGGTATGTTACTTTTTGAATATATAAAGAGGAAAATAAGAATTTCTAGTCATAGTAGCTTGTACAAGTACAAAGACATCAGAAAGGACTTATAAGAACTATGAAAAATTGGCATCTATTTAGGAGAGAGGTGAAGTGGGGGCCAGGAAAACCTTTTATGAATGTCTTTTCAGTTTCTGGTTTTTGAAAACATGGGAATGTGTTGCATAACCAAAAATTTAATATAAAAAGTGAAATAAGCTTTCAGCTCCTCCCTCATAGCAGACCATGTCTCTCATCTATTAAAAAACCTTTATCAGGTCCTATTACCCTTACTATATAAGGCACAGTCCTTTTGCTAGCTTTCTAGGACAGCCTGATCTGGCCGCTGTGCCCTCTCGCCCCGTGCCTGTCACTACTCGGGCTCTGAGCTTGCCATATGGGATTCTGCAGGCTCTCAGCTCAGCCAAGCTCACTCTGATGCAGCTGCCAACAAGCTCTTTGCTCTCCTGGTTTGGTTCCCTCCCACCCCCCAACTTGGTCTGACCAGTCCCTGTTCGTTCTTCGGGTTTTGCTGCAGATGCCGTATTCTCAACAACCTCCCCTTCCCTCCTCAAATCCCCAGAGTCCATTCAGCACGTTGCTTTAGGACCCTTTGCTATAAGTATCCCCCAAGAACCCGATGCGTCTCTATGTTGGTAAGGCAACATGTCCTATGTGTAGGTAAGAGTCTGATTTTATCTTTCTCACTCACTCATCTGTAAACTCTGCCAGAGCATAAGTACATTGCATTTTCTCTTGGTTTCCATCACCTATTTCCAGGTCTCAGTTAGTGGGAGTTAATACAGCATGTTTAAGTGAGGGGTGGGAGTGTTAGTGGGAGTGTAATACAGCATGTTTAAGTGAGGGGGCCACAGTTATTGAAAATAAAGAGATAATCACTTTGCAGTCTTAATAGAATTTTCATGAGAAGTGAAGGCTAGGAGAAAGATTGCGGAAAGGATTAGACATAAAACAGCAGGACAGGAAGGGATGAAGCATGGACCTTCCTAGAGTCAGTGTATGAAGGAGGACAGCAAATGTGTTGGAGAGAAAAATGCTGTGGGAAAAATGGGTGAACAGAAAAGACCTAAAATGTATTAGAGGAGAGGGAAACAAGTAGGGCAGGGTCATTTGCCAGGTATCCGCGTCCTTGCTTTTGGAGGTGTGTGAATCTCTAGCAACTGGCATGAAAGCTTCCACGGAGATTGTTATGTGCATTTTTTTTTTCTGAGAAAACTTCATAGTTTTTTGAGGATCCTGAAAGTCTGGGGATTTAAGACGTACTAACGATCTTGTCAGGCTTCGACAAACCATGAAGTAAAGAGAAGAGGAAGACATGAGGTCATAAAAGCCCGACTGTGACATGGGGAGAACCAGGAAGTGGATGTTGGACGTGTTTCACAGAAACAGTAGCGGCCAGTGGGAGGTGGGTGGGGAGCAGAGTTAGGGAAGGTCATGGGAGGTCACTGAAACCCGTGGTGGAGCCCCATCACTGTCACTGTCTGGATTGTGAGCACATCATTTGCTTCACTGAGCCTTGTTTCCACTGTTAGGAGAAGGAAGGGTTGGGGAACATTACAAAAATAACTTCTGGTCGATCTCATAAGGGTGTCATGAGGGCATAAGAAAGACTCACTAACAACTGGAAAGTTGTGTGTGTGTGGGGGTTTCCTCTCTTTAATTTGTTCTTCATGCAATTTCCATGAAATTTTGTGTGACAATTACTACAATCCTACTGAATGGTGGGGAGGGGGAAGCCCTTAGCACGGCCCCGTCATTAGCTCCTCGTTGACCTTCTGGGACTATGAACAGAGATTTACAATGCCTCCCAAACCACAGAATCTTTTCCCATTTAGCTTATATATTGCCAGTTTGGAATGGCCTACGCTTCTTTTCTATTAGTTCCAAGCACGGAATTCTACTCCGGGAGTCTATACTCCAGAAGCACTTCTGGGCAGTGGGCAGCACTTGGGCCCTTTGACTGGCCTGGGCTCTTGTCTTGTTCTGCCTCTCGCTGGTGGGTGACCCTGAGCCAATCACCTCTGTGGCTCAGGCTTCTAATCTATAAAATGGAACTAACAGTGGTCCTGGGCTCATGGGGCACTGGTGAAGTTTATCTGGTATACTACACATGAAACCCTGAGAGGGGAACCTACCCACGATGGCTGCTTAAGATTTGGCTCCTCTAACAGCCTCCCCATGCCAGAAGTCTGCCGGCAGGAGACTCCTCCCTGAAGGGGAGGAGGTGGGTGAGCCTCATGGCAGCTCCTCACTGATCTCCCCGTCCATAATCTCTCTAGAGCTACAGGGTGGCAGGTGGAGGGTTTGCTTGCTCATGTCTGGAGAAGGGACGGTTTTTTTTTTTGTTTTTGTTTTTGTTTTTTAAAGATTTTATTTATTCATTTGACACACAGAGAGAGATTACAAGCAGGCAGAGAGGCAGGCAGAGAGAGAGGAAGAGAGGAGGAAGCAGGCTCCCTGCCGAGCAGAGAGCCCAATGCGGGCCTCAATCCCAGGACCCTGGGATCATGACCTGAGCCGAAGGCAGTGGCTTTAACCCACTGAGCCACCCAGGCGCCCAGAAGGGATGTTTTTGTCCAGGGCTTCTCCTGTCTTTGGGGGCTGGGAAACACCATGGTCTTTTCAAAGCCCCTGAGTCAAAGCCAGAAGATATGTTTTCATTCCTGCTCTGCCACCTCATAGTTTTGGAATTCTGAACAAATTACTTTCCCTCACTGAACTTTTGTGTCCTCGCTTCTGGACTGACCCTACAGGCTGCTGGGAAGGCGTGTTAGTCTCCTGGGGCTACCATACCAAATACCACACACTGGGGGCTTACACAGCACAAGTACCTTTCCTCACGATTCTGAGGATCTGAGATCGAGGTGTTTGGAGAGTTGGTTCCTTCGAAGGCTTCTATCCTTGGTTTGTAGCTGGCTGTCTTCTCCTCGTGCCCTCATGGGGCCTTCTCTCTGTCCATGTCTGTGTTCTAATGTCCTCTTTTTGTAAGGACCCCAGTCAGATTAGATCAAAGCCCACCTTACCTTCATTCCCTCTCCAGATGCAGTCACATTCTGTGATGCTGGGCATGAGGATTTTAACATATGAATTTGGGGCAGGAGCGCAACTGGGTTCATAACAGAAGGCTAAATGAGACACTGTATGTTAAACCCTAGTGGAAAGCAGGCGTTTGGGCACCTGGGTGGCTCAGTGGGTTAAAGCCTCTGCCTTTGGCTCAGGTCGCGATCTCAGAGTCCTGGGATCGAGGCCCGCATGGGGCTCCCTGCTCAGTAGGGATCCTGCTTCCTCCTCTCTCTGCCTGCCTCTCTGCCTACTTGTGATCTCCCTCTCTGTGTCAAATAAATAAATAAAGTCTTAAAAAAAAAAAAAAGAAGGCAAGCGTTTGGTAAGTGCTAGTTCAATATGGTGACGCGTGTCACCGCGCTGCAGTTTGCTAAGACAACTGTGGTTCGTGAAGGGGGAGGGGAGTCCTGCTGCTCTTACTTGGCTGAATGGTAATCGGGCTTTATTTTCTTCTAGATCAAAGCACAGGGCCCTGACTTCCTTGGCCTATCTCCCTGCTGTGCCATGCATCTTAAGGGGCAGATGAGAAAAGAGCTAAGAATTTTTTTGGTGTCAGTGCTACCGAATGGCCAATCGTTTTGGTGAATCCCCTTGGTGGTTTTAGAACATCGTCTCTCCTGTCTGGATTTTGCTCTCACGGTCACATGCCCAGTGTCACCAGAACACAGGCTCACCATTGTCTTCATATAAATGAAGGGAAATCTGTCCTGAGCTGTTTGGGTTGCTTACAATATCTTCACAAAACAGCTTTTCAGTATTTCTTTAATTAAAACACAAGCAAGCAAACAACCACCACAAAAATGAAGAAAGAGGTAGAAAGAGCAACTTGGTTCCAAAGATAAGAAATGTGAAAAGCCCTCTTTGACCAGATCAGTCTCTAGGAAATTCTATCACCAGACCCACAGTAGCAGTTCCTGTTGTTGGGCCTTGACTCTCTCTTTTCATTTCCGGGTTCCTGCATCACCAGTCATGTGTTCCTTTGAGTGGTACTCTTGGGGCTCTCTGTCACTCAAAGTGTTCCTCTGGCCAGGGTTAATGACTGTGAGCAAGGACTTGCTAGCTGGTTCCTACCTTTTTCCGAAGAGAGGCAGACAGAGACTTTTGAGCCCACATGCGATCTCCAGTAACCTCTGACTCTCCAAGACCTCTCCACTCTGACCTGCTCTGCTCTTGTGGTTAATGACAATTATACCTGTTCAAGAGGCCTCAGCTAATTGGGCAAACTGATTAAGTGGAGGTAGATCCTTTTCCCCCCAACATACAGCAATGTGTGTTTTAAGACCGAAATAATGAATTTGAGAAGAATTTTAAGCATGAAAACGAATGGAGGTTTAAAAAAAAAACTTTTATTTCTAGATTTTGGGGGGGAAAAGTTTCTGGTTGCAATTTTGGATTTTCTTGATGGATGGATCTGCTTCAGGTGGGGGATGTCAAAGGCTCAGGTGTGAGTGGCAGGGGAGGGGGGGGAGACTACAGCTGCAGAACAGAGAGGCCAGATGGCTTGCAAGGAAGGAGTGAAAACTCAGGGAATTCTAATGATGAGAAGCCCTCAAAGAGCTTTCAGAGAGCGGGCCGACATGCTGGGAATCCTGGAAGCCATCACAATTAGCATCTAGAAGTGACTATGGGACATCCTTGCCTAAAATACAGGCCTACAGGCAATCCTGTCTCAGGGTCTGGAGCATGTGCTCAGAACAAGCAAACAGATTATATATCTAGCATATATATGTATGCAACTGTGTATGAATTTTATATTATTTATATGCATGATAGATGTATCTTATATGTATATGCATGTTATACACACACACAGACACACACACATACACACAGACACACACAGACACACACATATATCCACACCACACATTTGTTAAATCTGTGCTGATTAGAATAAAATCAAATGGGGAAGACGTTTTCCCAGTCTCTGGCCATGGTCAGCTCTCCTAGGTTGCTACTGGGAGCAAGTCCGGGGCACCTGGGTGGCTCAGTCTTATTAAGCGTCTGCCTTCGGCTCAGGTCATGATCCCAGCGTCCTGGGATCGAGCCCCACATCGGGCTCACGGCTCAGCAGGGAGACTGCTTCTCCCTCTCCCACTCCCCCTGCTTGTATTCCCTCTCTGGCTGTCTTTCTCTCTCTCCCTGTCAAATAAGTAAAATCTTAAAAAAGCAAGCAAACAAACAAAAAACCAAAACAAACAAGTCCCAGCTCCCTATCTGGGAAGGGAGCAGCTTTCTGGAGCCGTGGGCGCTGCCCAGCCCAGGCAGAGGCACACTGTCTGCCTTCCGTGGAAGCTGGGCCACCAAGGAAAGATGAAGCTGTCACCTTACTCAAGCTCTATCTTCCTGAGCTGAGAAGAGCCCAAGACATGTCCTTTAAAACAGTACAGGGGGCGCCTGGGTGGCTCAGTGGGTTAAAGCCTCTGCTTTCGGCTCAGGTCATGATCTCAGCGTCCTGGGATGGAGGCCTGCATCGGGCTCTCTGCTCAGCAGGGAGCCTGCTTCCTCCTCTCTCCTCTCTCTCTGCCTGCCTCTCTGCCTACTTGTAATCTCTCTCTCTATGTCAAATAAATAAATAAATAAATAAAATCTTAAAAAAAAAAGAATTTAAAACAGTACAGGATTACCTTAGATATCCCGGTGGCCATTGTCCAAAGATGATGCTCTAATATTTATGCAGAGTTCATGGAAAGGAACTCACAGCCCTCTTGGGATTCTTACTCGCCCTCAGGATGCTTCTGTGTGTGTGCGTGCACACGTCACACACATGTGATTTTAAGAAGCTCAGGAATAGGTAGGGAGGAAGGGATCTTTTTTTAAAAGAAGGTGAAACACTGAGGGTTTCATTTGTCCCATAAAGAAGAATCCATCTAATGGACTCCTAGTTGAGAGTTTTTTTTCAGGGAGGACATCAGACAGGAGGAGAGAGGGGGCTGGTCCTACTCTTTTGCTAATGGTACTGAGGCTGTCAGTTGGTAGAGATTGGGGAGGACGGGTAGGGGGAAAAAGCAGGCGCTGTGTCATGTTGGGGGCAGCTGGTGCCCACCCACTATCTACCTGCCTCCTGCCTATCCCAACCTCATCTTCAAGCTTGAACCTGCTCAGTCTTGTTGTGTGGCCTTATGTGAACTTAATTCCAGTGCTGTTTGAGACCGGGATACCTGACTGAAGTTTCAGAGGCAGATGTGACAGCGTGCCCCTGGTGGTGGTGATGGGGGTGTCACTTCCTCTCCATGGCTCTGTGGGTCTGCCTGGTTTGGCTTCTGTCACACTTGGTGGGGCAGGAGATGGCTTGGGGTACTCTACGAAGTCCATCTACCACCCCTGGCTTCTGGCTCATTTGTATGTTTTAAAGTAACATTGCATTTTCTGCTCTTTGGGTCTGCTCCTGGTCTAGGAGGGGAATCAGTAAATGTGACCCTAAAAGTCTCAGTTTAAAAAGAATAAGCCCACAACAAAGCAGTCTGTTTGTTGGCAGCATTTCCCTTCACGTGTAGTACGTGTTTGTACTGTCTCACTTGGTGTCGGTTGAACTGGCACAAGTAGTCCCTTGTGTTGCCGGAGACTCTTCCTGCTGGGTTTTTCTTCTCTTTCTTTCCTCTAGTATCTGTATGTTCCCAGGGAGTGCTACCAAACACACTGAAGTTGAGAAGAAAACACAAATGAGCCTCCAAGGTTTTACAGTCCATGGTGATTTGGGAATGCAGAGGATACACCTGGCATCAAATGGCCAGTGTCCTGGGATACGATGGGCTTGCGTGAGACTGAGGTGTCAGGGAGGCAGAGGGGGCAGAAAGCAGGGTGGGGACCGCCGATGACAGCATTTCACATCACAGTTCTACTCTAAAGAGTTCACAGCCAAACCAAGAAATTTGCTGGGACTTCTAGCTGACTTGTTGCACTCAAATTAGTGAGCATGGCTAACTGACTCATGGTTCCCTGGGGCAAAGAAGTGTCGGGGGCGGGGGATGAAGAGGAGAGGAGGTGATGTGGGTGAAGTCAAGCCAAGCAGAGGACTGATGAGAGAGATGAGGGGCTAGAAATCACAAGTGAGAAGGTAGAGTGGCGGTTAATGAGGAAGTGAAACAGCGGGTATGGCACAAAGGCCCTGTGGTTTGGAGGCAGAAGACTGGGGTCTCACCCCTGCCCTTTACGATCCGGGGAGCCTTAGGAAAGCCTCTACCCCCCTCTGAGCCTCCACTTTATCACCTTTATTATTTTTTTATTATTACTTTTTAAAAATTTATTTATTTTAGTGAGAGAAAGAGTATGGTGGGGGCAGAGGGAGAGAGAGAGAGAATCTCAACAAGACTCCCTACTGAGCGTGGAGCCTGATGTGGGGCTTAATCTTATGATGTTGAGATCATGACCTGAACTGAAACCAAGAGTTGGATCCTTAACCAACCGTGCCACCCAGGATGCCCCCATTTTACTATCTTTAAAATAGAGCCAAAGATAACCTCTGTCCTTCCTACTTCACAGGGATATTGTGAGAATTCAATGGAAACATTAAAACCCATAAGCCAAGACTCATGTCAACACACTGCTTGACCAACTGTGACTATCAAACAAATTTGGTTGAAGAAAGAAAGAGTAGGTGAGCACACACCGGAATATGAAGAAAAGACGACTAATCAAAGTAGGCATGAGGGAGCTTGGGAGAGAACCAAGGAAGAACCAAATGGTGATGGTGCTGGCAGAAGCATCAGTCATTCAAAAATGCAAAAAAAAAAAAAAAAAAAAAAAAAAAAAAAAAAAGTGACAGGGTCCAACGAATGAGAAGAAATGTCCCTGCTTGAAACCTAACTTGTCACCTGTGGTGATGAGTGGGGGGCAGAGATTGGGGGAGGGGTCAGCAGGGAGGAAACCACAGGTGGGAGAGAGAAAGTCAAACCAGTTAGTTTTAGGGAGACTGAGGCATAGGTAGGAAGCTGTCTACTGACACCTGGGGAAAGCTCGCATGGGCGAGAGTTGAAAGAGGCAGGTTACCTTATTTGAAATTTAGGATAGATAAGATCTTGATTCAAAATGGCAATCTAAAATAGGGACTTACAGTTTGTTTGTTTTGGAGAGAACACTTATTTATTTGCTCTGAATCCAGTTACTTGGTTTAAACTGGAAGTTTTGTCACCTGCAAGGAGGTCCAGAGAGAGTCCCATCTCTAACTGAAGAGAAGGCAGGTCAAGCTTCTGTAATTCAGTGTCATGAGAAGTAAAGGGAAGAGTTTCTGCAAGGAGGTGACAACACTGTTCAGCCTTTCAAGAAGGGAGCCAGTGAAAATGGAATGATTGTAGTTGATTTAAGGGGTAAAAGTTGAGAGGCAAAGGACAACTAAGGTTGAAAGGGCTTCTCTGAGTAGTCCTTTTGTTCATGGGCAGGACATTGTCGCTGATGGGTTCAAGGGGAGTGGGAGGGCATGAGAGAGGTGGGAGGGATGATGGATTGCCTACAAACCTATGAAGAATGAGGCAAAGCAGCATGAAACCATTTGTTTGGGCTTTATAGATTTTCTAATAAAAACGTCAAGGTTTTTTCACACCATTTTGAAAATGTCATCAAATGCAAAACAGTTCTCCTCGTGCCAGTGACAAAGGCTGCGTTTCCAATGGTAAATTCCAGCCTAAAATGCAATAACAAACTTTGTCAGGTTTTCCTCCAAGTCAAACCAGGGGTCAGGTTTGGTCCAGGACCCTTGAAGGTGACCTTTGATCCTTCATGGGACCTGACCTTTCCCAGTGGAACCCGTAACTTTCCTTACTGTGAAGTATGTGGGGAGCCATTAAAGGTTAGTGTTAGCCCAGTGGAAATATCCCTAAAATTAGGGAGTACACTTTTGAGCCATGTCTGGGGACCGAAGGGCATATTTCTGCGCCTCTGAATTAGGTTATTTCTGATGTAGTAATTAAAAAAAAAAATCTTTCAGTGAAACTTTCTTGCCTCTTTTCCTTCCACCCCTCTTTTATAGTCTGCTTGATCCACTTCCTCAAAGTTATTATTAGTATGTTAATCATGGGACAGCTTGCCTCCGAGACCTTCAATGGCTCTCCTTTGCCTTTTTTTGGTTCTTACTTTGATAACATTTTTATTTAACCCAAGAAATCTAAAATATTATCACTGCAATGTGTAACCCAAATCAGAAGGACGAATGGAGTATTTTACATCCTTTCTTTATACCGAGCTTTGAAATCTCGTGTGTATGTCACAGTTATGGCACATCTCCATTTGGAAGTTAAATCCAATCAGATATACTTAATTTGTATTTAGCTTTCATGAGATTTATAGTTACAACAGAAGATTCACAGACCGAGTTGTTCAAATATACCTTAAAAATTTTCCAATAACTGAATCAAATATGGGTTTTTAGAGTTGAATTTACACTGGTTAAATTTGAATCAAAATTTTAAAATCTCTCATTCTTCTTATTGTAGAATAATATCCCACTGTAGGAATGGACCACTTACACCTCTTTGCCTTTAAAATTAAGTGTAAATGCCTTTGACTGGCTTTCTGCACCCTAATTCCTTGGCAGCCTTATCTTTTCCAGTTCCGGGGCATGTACCCTGTGCTCTAGCCAAATTCGCCCAGGCTTTGTCCCACTCTCACTTCTTATCTCCAGTGAAATGTCACTCCCTCCAACTCAGAATTTTCTCTTCATGCCACTTTTGCCTATTAAAATCCCACCATTTCTTCAAGATTTGTTTGAGAAGCCACTTCTTCCCTAAAATCTTTCCTGATTTGCTCAAGTGTGATTTCTTCTTTCTTTTGATCTTTGAAGTCACTTCTATTGACTGTATATGTTGAAAGGACCATATATGGAAAAAGAGAGAGAGAGAGAGAGAGAGAGAGAGAGAGAGAGAGAGAGAGAGAGAGAGAAAAGGAAGAGAGAAAAGTTGAGTTCAGCAAGTCGATCTAGTCCACTACATCAAGGCTGCTGCCTTTGGACCCTTGAGGACGTCTTCTTCTTGGGCCCAGAAGCAGAGGCCATGAATGGACTTGCATATATATTGCTGCTTTCCTTCTCTCGTTGGCTTTCTGCAGCTCTGATGTAGAATATTAAAGGACCAAGAAGAAGGAGCAGTTTCTGAAGGGACTCTGTTGTACTTACAGGATTTCTAGGGGGGGGGGCTTGCTCTATAGAGTCTCATGGGGTCTCTAACAGGGTCCTGCTCCAAACAGTTCCTCTTGGATCTTCTAAGCAGCAAGGATATGGAATACTGGAGGCCATGACTTCTGAGAATCAAGACAAACACAAGAATTAAATTCTTTGACCTTTAATAAATGTACCCCTGTTCTGTCTGGAAGACACAGGGGTCAACTCAATAGGCTTGCAGCCTTCTGCTTTCCCGGAGCCTCCGAAGTGTTGGTTGTCAGATTCGTGATGTGCAGGCAAGAGTTTGCTGGGAGACAGGAAGGAAGGAAGGAAAGCAAGAAGAACTTTGAGAAGCTCCATAAAGCAGCTTCCAGCTATGGGGTGGAGGAAGGAATCTGCAGGGTATAGGAAGCCACTGCAGGGGTAACTGGCAATGACTTACTCTGTTAGAATTTGGTAGTTTAGTCCTAGATCTGCCAGGGGTTTACTATAGAATCTTGAGCAAGTCCACCTTGAGCTTGAGTTTTCCATCTGTAGATGGGACCTTTGCCTTCCTTCCTTTCCCCCTCCCTCCTTCCTTTCCCCCTCCCTCCTTCCTTTCCCCCTCCCTCCTTTATTTCCCTCCTTTCCTCCCCTCTCTTCTTTGACTTTTTCCCTCCTTCCTCCACTCCCCTCCTCTTCCCTCTCCTCCTCTCCCCTCTCTTCC
>LNAC01000233.1:856789-884786 GCA_002007465.1 Ailurus styani | reverse complement strand
GGCGCCCCGGGGGTGGGGGTGGGGCAAAAGCTCCAGTGCTAGGACGCGGCCTTAAAAAAAACCCGTGCGCTTCCGCGGAGCCAGAAACAGATTTGCTCGCACAGGAGAGGGCTGGGAAGGGAGCCAGTCCCGGGTGGAGGCTCAGCAGAAGGGCGGGCTCCGGCTGACCACCAGGAAGCAACAAAGCGGCAACACAAACAGGAAGCAGGACCGCTGGTGACAGGATGGGGCCCTGCGAGCGCCGGGAAGAGCCCGGAGGCGCGGGGGCCGGGGACCCGGAACGGTGTAGGAGGTGGGGGGCGGGGAGTGGCACCCTCTGGGAGGAAGCGTGGCCGCAGGGCTACCGCGTGAAACTGACATGGCCATTGCAATCTTCAGGAATGCCCCCCGCCCTCATTCTCTTTAAAAACACAACAGAAAGAACCCATTTCTGCCTCTTTTGTAACCCCTCCTCCGCCCCACCTCGGTTGAGAAAGGGTTTTTCTACTTCCCTCTTATCCACTTCCACAGCACCTCGTAATTAGCGAAATAGCACCTCATCGCGGGGCCTGCCATTACCCTGCGCGGCTTCCAGAGTCCCGGGAAGCAGGGCCGCCCTTATTATTTAGAAAACTGCCAGGAAGGGCATCCAGCCGATGATTGACTCCCAATGAGAACAGGATCTGCATCTAAAATAATACGAGTAAATTGCAGATTGATTCATGGGACAAAGCACCCAGCAGCCCAAACCCCATTCTTCCCAGTTCCATCTCCTATCTCCTGTCAGTCTCAAAATTGATAGATCAGCCTGGAGCCATTGAACAGAGTTATGTCTGCAATCACCTTTCTAATTCTTGCATATAGGTGCCAATATGTCAAGAGGACCCAGGCAAAGGGACAACAGGGTGGCTTTATTTAGCATTATGACAAGCAAACACCTGAATACCAAGGAGCTTGTGAGTTTTACAGCAGCAGGGGAAGAAGGAAAAAAAAAATTAAAAAGCTCCTGTGTGGGTTGCCCGCCTTGTGCTGTAGTGGCCCTGTCCCGTGCAAAGAGGAGATTACTAACAAAAGGTTATTCAGCTGTTCCCCGAATAAACCCAAAGGTACCAAGTATGGACAGAGCAGATGTCAGGAGACTGAGCCCTAGTTTGGAAAACTGCCGAGATATTTAGAAATCACGCTTTTCTTATTAACCCAAGCATAATGCTGAAAGTCCTTTAAAATAAAACTTCCCAGATGCCACCTGCATCTGACATGGCAGCGGGATGAATGCCAGAGTGTCCACTGATACTGGAAACCCTCTTAAGAAACAGCCTCGACTGATTGTTCGGGCACAAACAAATCACAAACTAATTTATGTATTCCTGCAGCTGCACCCCAGCCGAGGCAGGAGTCGGACCAATTCACAGTTGACTAGTGCTGTCTCATTCTTTGCAGATTTTGGCATTTAACTGTAATTAAGATTTATTGTTCACTAGCTTGCAGGTCAGGGCAAGCATGACAATATGGGTAACTTTTCTGTTTACTAGTAAAATGTCGGGTAGGAGGAAGCCTCAAACCTTCCAAGCAGAACCTGACAGAAATAAATAGCACCTCTTCACTCCAGGACCGGGCGCATTACCGATTTTAATCAGACGTGAGAGTTCTTTTTAAGGGAGGGCAGGGAGGAATCACAAAGAGCTAGTGAACTGTGCTGTTGCTCTAGCACCAGAAGGGTACGGGCCAGAAGCCAAATCAATTATTGCTGATCTTCTGGATTTGGGAATGGGATTGTCAGCTCCGTGTGGGAGGGACTGAGACCTTGACGCCAACAAAGGTTCTGCAGGGACTGGGACCTGTGGGTCTCCACGGCCCCTCCTTGCAACGGAGAGGAGAATCATCGCTCATCTGTCCCCACTCTCAAGGATGCCCTTGGACCAAATCACATGGCCTGAGGAGGAGGGAGGCAGGGTTCAGCAGTCAGTGGCCACTCACCTTTTACAGTCCGTCTGCAGAGGTCCTGGGCAGGTGACCCACGACACAGTGGGTGTGAATGAGCAAACACTCTGCAGGCAGACAGATGAAGAAAGGCATCTCATCCCACTGGTTTATTAGAAGGCAGAAATGCTGAAGCATAATGCCCTTCAGTTATCCAGCATCTATAATTTATTATATATTATTATTTGTCCTCCTTGGAGTATTTTTGTCAGAACCTCTATAAAATAAGAAAACATTATTGTAAAAAGATCTTTGTATCTCACTCTAAACTGCAAATCGTGCAAACTGGGGCTTACACCAACCCATACATACAACACTTTAGGAAAAACTTAAAAATAGGCGAGTGAGAAAATTGTGTGATTCCTGGCGTTCTCCTCTTTCATGTCATCTTTTAATATTGCAGCTACCAGTTCATACAAGTTGAAGAGGGTTGGTTCTGTTCTGCAGTGATCCAGTACTGTCCCCAGTTGCCTCAATTTGAGCACATTTGTTTTCCTCTTTGTTGGAAAAGGATTTTGAGATTCTAAGCAGTGTAAGGAAGCTTTTGTTTTGACCTCAGGAAAAAGCTATAAAAGCAAGCGTCTTTCCCAAAGGTACAAGGGGGGAAAATGGGTGTGAAATTAATTTTAATGGTGGATAGAGACAAAAACCTAAAAAAGGATTTAAAAGCAAACTTCCCACCTATTTTACCAACTGAAGGTGTTTTATAGTCCTAGATATCAGATTTTTAGTCTTGAGGGATCCAGTTCGATTGAAATGATGCTGAATCACGAAAGAGGAAAATAGAATCAAGGGAAGGAGGATTCTAATATTTAGATTCAGTTGTTAGTGATATTTTTAACCACTTAAAAAAAAGCCATTCATCCATTTCACTAAACTCACGATCCATTAGTTTAAATTTCAGAGCTTGGCAGCTTAAGCCAGCATTACTCTGTCCCATGGACACTTGAGCCAGACCCAGAAAGGTTGAAGTATGTCTCACAGGGAGCACACTTGACCCTAAACGTGAGCCTTGTTTACCAAGCCACAGAACTTTGATCCTTGGTGATGCCGTGCAAGGTGATCTCGGGAGAACACCAACTGTCACGCCACAGTTTCTCGTATTGCTGATCTGAGCAAAGCACATTTATAAACCCAGCCTTGGCCATCACGAATGCAGACAGGCACAGAAAAGGATGGGCAGAACACTGCAGCCATTTCGTGGACAGGACATCCCCGAGCCCACTGCTTGCTATTCAGTACAAACAATGGGAGGAGGAGAGAGGGAGACTGCAGTGGCTCAGAACAGGTGGGAAGCTGGAGGAGAATCACTTCACTCTCAGCTGGGGAGGGCTTTGTGGAGGAAGCAGGATCTCAGGAGCTGGTAGAATGATTGCAGGAGACAGCTTGCGGAGATGGGTTGGGGCAGGATTCCAGGCACAGGGCCTCCTGCCCAGGAATGAAGGAAACCTTGAAGGAGGGAATATGGTGCTTAGTTGAAGGGGCAGCGGGAAAAATTCCAAGGAAGGAAGAGGAGGAATGGGCCATGTAGTAACGGGGCTACCTGGATGCCCGTGTTGTCAGACATCCTCTTCCACGGGAACGCAATCACTATTTCCCCATCTTTGCTGAAAACGTTGTTACTCTGGTACAGTCTTTGGCATTTAAGCTTTATCTTTTAGAATAACATTGTGCCCACGTTGGTCACTACATTCTTAATGGAGTGTTAAAAAATAGAGATGATTCATCAAAGACTGCCCTGGAATATAGATAAAGTGGATCAAAACAAGAAAGTGGAAAATAATGCCACAGTTTGCAAAATTTTAAAATGTTTCTTAAATTAGAGAAGAGGGGACCACAGGATAATGATTATTTCCTGAGATAGTAAGAATCAGGGATTTCCTTTTATGGGGGGGGTTAAACAAGTTTTCTATCATTAAGGAAGAAACAGAGAGATGTCAGAGATTTCAGATACTTTAAGTAGATATTGCTGAATTATTCTTTAAAAATGGTGTAGGAATATTTATGCCCCTACTAATAGCCTGTGTGAGACTGGCTATTCCCCAAAGCCCTTCCCCAAAATGGAAGTTATCAGTACTTATGATATCAGAGGCCAAGAACTGGAATCTCATTTTATCTTGACTTTCCCTGACTGTGAGGAGGAGCACTTACCTAAACCCCAATCCCCATATAAACAGAAATGTATGTCTCTATCCAACCTACTCTGACCACTTGCATCTCTTCTATGAATTGCCTGTTCAAACACTTTGCCCATTTTTCTTATTGAGGCTTTTGGCATTTATTATTTTTTTGTATATTGGGGATATACTATCAGTATACTGCATATTAGGGATATACCACTGGTATAATGTATATTAGGGATCTAGTCTTAGTAAACTGCACATTAGGGATATGCTGTTAGTATACTGCACACTGGGGATATACTTCTGGTATACTATATATTAGGGATTTACCCCTAGTGCAAAAGTGTGCTCACTCTATCACACCCTGGCTAGCTTTAGTAGATCTCATTTACTTAATTTGCCAATTTAATAGTCTAAAAGGGAATTTTGATGTTTTTGTTCATATTCAGTTAATAATGAGTCTGAAGATTTTTTTTGGTATTTTTATTAAAAATTCACATTTCTTTTGCAAATACCCCCTTGCTTTACTTTTGGAGGGAGGTGCCCATCATGTTTTTCTTACTGGTTGACAGAACCTCTTTATAGGATGTACACCCAGGGTCTATGATTTATGGCAAATAATTTGCGATACAAATTTTAGGCTCTTTAGGTATCCATGTCTATCAGTGAGCTTTTCTGCTTGGTTTGCAGAGAACTTTGGGCTCTGTAGACAAGGCAGGGTGGGGAGAATTTGTGTTTCAACTCTGGCTCGTGTTTTCCTTAAATTGGAAATCAAGTACAATTCACCATCCTGAAGATCAATTTCCTTTTGAAAAACACCCCATCTGATCTATATAAGGAATGCTGTTTCTTCTTGTAATATGGCTTTGACCACATACCATTTAACACGGTAACCCTGGCCTTATTGTGCTAAAGGTATGTTTGCTTGACTTTATTTGAGCTGATGAATTAAAATGTCTCTGCTTTCTTCCCTGTCTATAGGAGCTGGGAGTGAGGGTGAGTTGGGTGGGGAGTAGGGTCCAGCAAATAGAGGAGAATACCAAGCTGCAGGAAGGGCAGGGAGAAGACTGGAACCTGGCCTCAAATGCCACCAGTATCCTTGCTCCCTTTGTCTCTGCTTCTCACCGACTTCTGACTTCATTTGATTCTCTCCTTTGGTCGGTTGGCTTTCTTCACATGACAGAAAACATCTTGCACTTTCAGCCCCTGGAGAGAGGCTGGCTCAGTTCTCTTTTAACTGCATCCTACAGAAGGCACTCTCTTGAGGATCACAGTTGGGTCAGGAGTAGGATTGCCAGATAAAATATGGGATTGTCCAAATACATTAGAATTTCAGAGAAACAATCCATCATTTTTAAGTTATAAGTATCTCCCACAAGTTGCATGAGATATACTTACCCTAATTCAAATGTAACTGGACAGCCTATATTTTTATTTGTTAAGTTTGGCAACCCTAGTCAGGAGTCTGCTTCTAGACCAACTGGCCCAGAGCCAGGGAACTGGGGTTCTGTCCACCTTCACCTCAGTTAGTGGTGGCCAGTGGGTTAGATCATGTCCTCACTGCTGCTCACTTGCTCATGGGTGGCAGTGGAGATGGTTACCAGGTTGAGCACACAACTCAGAGGATGTCCACCATATCTGCCTATTTGGACTAGCTGTTCCTCTGCCTGGAACAGGCTTTCTGCCTGATCTCTCTCCTGGCGCTGAGCACCTGATCACAAGTTCTACTCTCTAGCACCATGCCCTGTGATTCACAGTCTCTGTTCCTCTGTGCTGTGGTAGAAGCTCCATGAGGAGAGGACCCAGACAGGAGCTTCTCCAATGTGTTCCGACGTGTTATTAAGGGTCTAGAATGTGTTAGGTCCCAGCACGTATCTGGTTGGAACAGATACAGCCCCCAACCCCCCATCTGTGACATGGTTTTCCTTTCACTCCTGTCTGCCAGGCATCCATCTTCCAGGAGGTCTAGCACTGTTCTCTGGAGGCTGCCTCTCAGCACTTGAACATGCTGAGGACACGTGTGTTCATCCTTCCTCATTCAGGGCTTCAGCCCCTGCAAGCATGTGTTTCCCTTTGCGCCTTCCATCCTAGCCTGCCTGGTTACCGCCAAGCCTTCCATGTGTGTGTGGGCTCAGCTCTGGGTGTGGGTAGCATGTCGAGGTGATCCTACCAGCAAGGGAGACCACGTTGGGGCAGATGCAGCGGATAGGACACTAGGACACTGGGTCAAGACTACAGGAGATCGAACTGAGCTCATCCAGGGAAGCTGCACCCATGACCCCCTGGGATGACTTGCTAACAGATGGTTCCAGAAGGGCAAAGGGCCCTCCCCTTCTGTGCTCCTCCTCTTCCTCTGGTACTCTCCTCCTCTGCCCTCCGCTTGTCCAGGATTTGCTCTCCCTTTCTTTCCTCCTATTTCAAGAGCACTTATCAGACACTGGACCCCCTCTATACTTCTTTTTTTTTTTTTTTTTGGTTTTTGCTGTTCATTTTATCCATTTAACAACCCTACAGTATAGCAATTTGTACTTAAAAAATGGAAACATTAGGGAACAAAAAAACCTTAAGGAAACCCAGCCAGAGAGTGATGGAGATGGGCTTTTAGCCCAGGTCTTCTGACTGCAGTCTGCATTTGTAAGCACCATGTTGAACTACCGTGTAGCCCTCTGCTGATGAAATTTCAGCCTGCATGGTATCTATACGGATGGGCAGGTGGGCAGATATTCGGGGTAGGCACGACAGTGCGGATACGCGTCCAGCTTTATCCATGACCAGAGTTGGGACTGGCTGTCTCCTTTCCTCTTTCCACCCGTGCCAGGCCCCACCTTGCCCACAGCATCCCTCCGTCACCTGCCTTCATCCCGCTCCCTTGTTTTCCATTCATGACAATATTCCGTTAGCTGTCTCCTCCCCACATCTAGGGAGGCATTATTACTTTGCAAACAAAACATGTCCTGCTTGCCCTGGAAGATGGGTTGTCTGGAGAGATTTCCTGCAGACTGCTGTGCTCATCCTGGCTCGGGGTTCTTGTAAACTGCAGTCACAGAGGGTGGCACTTCCTGCTGGAGAGAAACCTTGTCCTCTCCCTGACCTCCATCTTATTATCCCTCGTCGTCCATCTTGGAATCCCTCTCCTGTTCGCACGAAGGCCTTGTCCTGCCAACCTCTGGATGCCTCAGGCAGAGAGAAAACCACATCATGTGGAAGTGGCAAGGGACAGACAGACGTCATAAAGTGGGATGCATCCCTGCCTCAGCCCTCAGTGGCCCATGGCCAGCGCACCTGCTGACTCTCCCCCAGAACCACCAAAGAAAGGCCAAGGCTTGCCATGTTCCTGAGCTCCAGTGTGGTCAATTACGTCAGGAAATAAATAAAGGTGGAAAGAGCAGGGGTTCCTTCCTGGCCCCTTTCTAGAACCTTCCTTGAATGACATCACTCTAATCCCCAGCTGCAGCTGAGAATGTGTTGCATGGGCTCTGCTTCAGATAATGCCAGGCATAGTCACTCCTTCCTCAGCTCTAAACTGTATTTTGCCTCTGGCCTGGGAACCTCAATCTCTCTCTCTCTCTCTCTCTCTCTCTCTCTCTCTAGGCCCCTCGGTCTCTCTCTTTCCAGGTTTTAAAAGGGGAAGGGATTGGGAAGCAAATCCAAACCCTGATTTTTGAGTGGGGAGAAGCCTTTCACATGAAGAAAGAACATACATTAATAGCTCGGAAAACAATGGTAATATTTAATTAACCTTTTGAAATGGCTGATCTGCAAATCTGCACGTGTCAGCTCATCTTCAGAACAGAGGGACTGTGTGTGCCGCTGCCAAAATCAACATACTGGGTCCGTGCGGTTCTTCTGTGGGGATTTCACAGGGGTGGGGGGGGGGAGCCAGCCCCACTAGCCTCCCCACTCCACCCCCGCCAAAATCAGTTGTTTTACTTTAAAAATTCATGTGATCCAGCTGCCCTCATCAGGGTTGGACATAGCCTGTTGTGCTACACATCTGAGGACCCCAAGTTGAAGCTTGGCTCCTTTCCCTGTCACTGTAGCAGACAGGCTGCGGGCCTCCTGGGGGCCTGAGGGTCAGTTCCGATGACAGCAAAAATCAGCCCAATGCTCTTGGAGCTCTCCCAACACAGCGCATGTCCACAGGACAAAGGGAATTAGACTCATCTGCAAGTGTCAAGTCTCTGGCTTTCTTCGTGATTTTTTTTTTTTTCTTTTAAAGGCGGCGTGCTCTCTTAGTGCAAGAAGTCATGTCACCCAGGGAGTGCTGGGGTTGGCTCATTAAAATATCACCTGGTTAAAGTAAATCAATGTTGATAGAATTGTTGAAGGTATTCCCCCTCGTGGAGCTGGTGTGTCTTACCGATCAACTGGCTACTCCCATGGCGGGCTGAATGGATACCCCTCCTTTCTGCTCTGTGTTCCATCCGTGCATTAATGAGCCAGGCTCACAGTGTCATCAGAAGCCTGGTTTGAGGTTATCAACAGCAGTAGTAAAAAGAAGCAGAGAGGGCAATATTTTGCTATTGGGGACTTCCGAAAACGAAAGAGTGTCGGCATGACAAAAATGAACATGGACTAGTTGTCTTGTACTGGTAAACTGTATAGACTTATCAAGTAAGCAATAAGATCCATTTTGAAATGTTCAGAAAAATTGCTGTAACTTGTAGAAAGCTTTTTGTTGGGGCTTTTGTGTGAGATCTCTCCCAAGATGGCCAGGGCAGTGTCCTTCCAGAAGAAGCAGCTCGTCATTGAGGACCATATCTCTTGGGGACAAGCCTAACCATGAGTAACTCAATTCACACAAAGATAAGAGCATCAATGACAATGACCCTAGAAGTGCGATAAATATCAAATCTACCAGTGGCAATTGCCAGGTTGACCGCCAAGGTCTTTCCAGTTCTGAAATGCATGGAAGGTAATAGGAAGGAAGGTTTCCTGGAGGTGGAAAGGAAATTTATAGTTCGGTTGTTAGCCTACACTTAGAGACTGCTCACTACCCTCCAGCCTCGTTCTCAGCACATTACATGCCTTATCTCATACAATCCTCACAACAAATCTGGGAGGGATTCATTAGTGTTAGCCCCATTATACAGGTGAGGCATCCAAGGCCCAGAGAGGTTAAGGAACTTGCCCAAGGTCACACAGGATATACTGACTCTGTTTAATAATTGAAGAGTTGAAAAGGAAAGTATCTGTTATAGCCAAGGATTTGTATTTTGTTTTAATGCATTTTCTGTTGTATCTTGTCTTTGTCGTGTTTAGTAATTGGCCTTGGCTATCCAACCTGACTTTCATGGTATGTAGTAGCGTTGAGAGCTTCCAATGTCAGGCTCTTCTGAGAAGCTAATCCTGATTCCTTCACAGATGTGTCGGTCTTTACTCTGTGAGAATGGAAAGAGAGCAGATCTTAGCTTTTGGGGGGAAAGTGTATCCATCCTGAACACCCTCAGGGACCCCAGGCAGCCAAATTGAGAAAAGAGAGCAATGGGACAGGGAAACTCTGCATGCCTGTAGAACATTCCCTTCCCCTCTCCATTTTCCCCCTTGAAAAAGAAAGCTCGGTTTCAGGAGGGAAGTAGAAAAAGAAGCAGAATGGCAAAATGTAGAAAAACGAGGATGGTTTCCATGCAGGGCCACCACCCATGGCGGAGCAACGCTCCATGGGACCACTGGACCGAAGACGTGAGTGCGTGAAAGTCACGTCCAGACTCCTGACAGCATCAGATCACAGAGCCGGGAAAGATCGCGATATACGGCCTGTTTGAAGTAACCTGATTTCTGGCCTGGGCATGTTTAACCCCCCTGGAGCTAATACAATATGGCAAGCGGGACAATTTCCCAGTAAGGAAATGGACGTGGAGGTGATATTCTGGGGTCCCACAGTCTAAACAAAGTGTCTTATGTATTGGCCCTCACACAAAGAGGCTTAATCCCGCTCTCAACAGATTTGTTTTGGGGGAAAATGCCTCTGGGCTCCTCTCTAGGGAGGCGCCTCTTCACCAAGGGCCCGTTTCTGACATTCAAAACTAGGGCCACCAAGAGGCAATGTGGATAATGTCATCATGGATGACTAGGGCTGGTGGAAACACCCCCGCAGCCAGGGGACTTTTTGGATGTCTCACCGGTTTGTGCCTGTCTAATTCCCTGGGCTGCTCAACTATCACATTTAGTGATTAGCTCTCTTGAAAATCCACGTTGACTCCCAGGAGGTGGGGGGTGGGGGGGGAACTGTATGTGCATACATAAAAGCCGAGGCTGTGTCAATGTGTGTGTGTGCTCGTGCGTGGGCGCACGCGCGTGTGTGCGCGTGCAAGTGCTGAGAAGCTGAGGGTCTGAGCAGTTTTCTGAGATTCCCCAGAATATGGAAGGCTTGTGGTGCATATGGGAGAACTGACAAGTATACCAGAAGGTGAGGAAATGGCTGGAAGCAACACTAATGGCACTCCATCTGGAAAGAGGGGTACTGTTTAGTACGTCTGGAAAGCATTATTTCTGCAAATAGCTCAACCTCTATCAACTTTCAGGCAGGGATCCCGGTCTGCTGCCAAAATGAGCTCTCCCTGATGGCTGTGTGGCGGGAGAGGCTGAGCAAATGAACTCAGAGCGGAAAGTCGGAAATGCGCAGAGATGGCAGCCGGCAAGGTACCACGCAGCAAGCACCTGCCTCTCTCCAAAAAGACAGCCGGGGCTTCACATCGCATTAGGGCCAGGGCCGTGCCTGGGGAGGGCTGAGCCTGGTGGGATTTGGGGCTCACCAGCCCTCTCCAACAATTTCTTGCCATTTTTGGGCTCAGAAAAGCCCCCAGTACAGTTAGCCAAATGGCTCGCCTGCATTGATTTTTATACCCGGGGGTATTTTGAAGGAAATTAAATCCATGTGTTTCTGATTCAGCTGCCATTAGCACATGAAAACGCTGTTTTGTGAGAGTTATGGTATGCTGTGGGTGCCTTCGCGCAGCGCAGCTAAATGCCATAAAAACGTCTAGCCAGACTCGGAGGTGCAAGAAGCCGGGTGCGTTCTGCTCTACGCCATTTCCCTGCCTATCCAGAAGGCAACATGTTTTTGTCATTTGCATCCTTTCTGAATGTAGCACAACACGGTTTCTCATGCCTGTTAATCATCTATCATTTCCAATTTGAATGAAGCCGTGTTAGTGTGGATGATGAGAAATTGCCTCTAAGCACGAATAGCTGGAGGGGATTCATATTAGAACAGCCACCAAGGCCGGGCACTGGTCTCTAGGTCTATGGGAGGAGAGGCCAGCTGTCATTTATCCCCAGGAAGGCCCACGCAGCGTCTGATCCATAGCACCGAGAAGCAGGTGAGCCTGAACTGGCAGCGAGGAATAGTGGGAGAGTCCTGAGCTGGGAGTAGGGGGGGGGGGCTCATTCTGGCCCTGCTACTTGCCCTTGTTGAGCTTCCTCTATAATGATCATCAGGTAAAGGCTATTGGTTTAGGGCCCTTTCTAAGCCTGACATTTTATGATTAAAAACTGGCCCCTAGTTGTCATTAGTTACCATAGTCACTGATGAGGGCATGTATTGGGTCTCGAGAATGTTCTAGTGTGTTCTGTGCTCAACACTGAAGACACATGATGAAAGGCAAGTTTTTGCCTTTGGAGGGAGGAGGAAGGTATGGGGACTAATTTACAGAGTACTGACCGGGAGACTGGCCCAGTGCTAGGGGCTTTATTTGCCAATCACATTGTCATCTTCACAAGAATATTCATCATTGTCCCCATTGTATAGACTTGCCCTAAGGATCAGGAAGATTGGACACTTTGCTCAAGGACACAGAGCTTGTTGATGGAAGAGCTGGGGTGTAAAGTTTCTTATCCTTGACCCCAGAGCTCAGTTATCTTCCCTTCCTACTATTTCTTACAGTTTAATGTGATCAGTGTTAAGTATATACATATAATACATACTATTTTATATCTGGAATCATGGAAGACAGAGTGCCTCATTCAGTTTTGGAGATACCGGGGGATTTTACTGAGAAGATACTTGTGTCGGCTTTTAAAGGATGAGCAGGAGTTGACCGAGTGGGGATGCGTATGGTGTGCACAAGATACAGGGTGAAAAGGAGAGTGAAGTGTTTCAGAAGCTGAAAGTTTGTCACCTACATTTCTCCCACGCTAATTAACATCTAAACCGCTGACAGTGTCCGGGTCACGTTTCTCCCGGGGACACACTTGTATCTTGATTGCGTACTGTCTTAGTGGAAAGATAGGACCTCTAGTCTTTTTTGCCCTCCGGTCCAGTCTCACCATTCCATCTTTAGTGGACTCCCCAGGATGTCATCTTTGAGAACCAGTGACAACTCCAGAGGTATGGTTGACTTTGACTTTGGTCAACCTTGATTAACTCTCAGCAGAGGAGGGGTTCCCTAAATTTCCTTCCACCCACATTATCATCAGAGATGTTTTGCTCTTCCTTGCAAAGGAGAAAGCTGAAAGCACAGCTGGTGGCAATTTTGCTTTGAATTCGGAGGTTGTGGAGCAAACGGGAAATTTCATGCTGCAGCCGCGGTGGAGGCCAACAGAGCTTTCCTAGCTTACGTGGTGTGTCCACAACCTGCTTCCCATGAAATTGCCCATAAGTGTGGACAACCTTGGGAAGCCGCAGCTGAGCTGCTTGTCTAGGAGGCTCCCTGGATTTCCTAACTAGGCTTGGTCCAGCAATGAATAAAACCACATTCTCCTAGGCCCTCGACTGGTCGAACTTACCCTGCCTCCTGTTGCCACAATCGGGTTGCTTTCAAAAGCAGGATGAGGGCGCCTGGGTGGCTCAGTGGGTTAAAGCCTCTGCTTTCGGCTCAGGTCATGATCTCAGGGTCCTGGGATCGAGGCCCGCATCGGGCTCTCTGCTCAGCAGGGAGCCTGCTTCCTCCCCTCTCTCTGCCTGCCTCTCTGCCTACTTGTGATTTCTCTCTGTGTGTCAAATAAATAAATAAAATCTTAAAAAAAAAAAAAGCAGGATGAGTTCTGTCCCCTAAGAGCTGTCTTATCCCATTGTAAGGATCTCAGGAGGTCTCTGGACTCCTGGTCCCAGGGTGTGCTGTGCTCCTGACTGAACAAACTTGCTTATTTTGGTCTAGAATTTAACTTGTGCCTTGAGTGCCTTTGGTGACATGTGTCTGTGCTTTCAGTAATGTCTAAACTCATCCTTCTGGTGTGGGTGTCAGTCAATTGTGAGAATCCAGCACTCTATTTGGACTTAGGGGACCTACATCTAGTCCAGAATCTTCTCCTAAAAAATAAACTGCATCGTCTGTTAAATAAAGAGGTCAGACCAGGTAACCACTAATGGCCCATCTGGTTTTTAAATTTTTTGATTTCTCTTATTCTAGCTGTGCTAGAAGTAGAAAACCTCTGCTCTCATTCATAGACAATCTTACTCTCCCAGTATCATTCTAAAGACTGTTTAAGGTGCTACATCTGCATCCTACCTATCTCTTTTTGCTCCCCAAACAAATCCCAATTTATTTGGTCTTTTCTCAGAAGGACAATTTCCCAAACATACCATCATCCATGTATACATGAAACTCTTGGGACTTTCTCCAAGGTCTTCATATCACACTTCCAAAAGAGAACATCAATATTGAGGTTGTGTGGCTGGGTGTGGATAGAATGAGTTTCCACCTTTCTAAGCCTTGCTTCTGTGAGAGCTAAACCATGTCAGGGAGTTGCAGCCTACTCTCTTCTCCAGTTGGGGTCTTTTAGAGTATAGGCAGCATTAAAAGTGTTGTAAATATGGCGGCCAACAGCAAACATCCTGGACCTATTCCCCTCTTGGCTTGTGTAGAGAGAGGGCACTCAGGTGGTGTGGAGACATTGTTGGCAGGCATCATCACTCCCTCTATTTGGGAATGAAGGACCATAAATGGTGGCTGCCTTCCAAACTGCCAATAAATAAGTAAATATAGAGTGTTGACATTGGTCTTCCTGCCAAACGCCAGGCTGCTTCTCTCCTCATCTTGGGGGAGACGAAAAGAGAGAAGGGTTATTGAATAGGCTGTTGAGAAGTAGCCTCCGTTCTACTTGGAATCTTTCCTCCTTCTGGAAACCTTTCAATCGGCTCTCTGGCCCTTCTTCGGGAGTAAGACAATTCTGTCAAACATGAGATTGTGTTAGCTTATTCATAATAATTATCAGCAATAGGGTAAAATGGAGCTGCTTCTAAGGATGAACTGTTGTCAACAGATACTTAAGCTATAGTATGGAATAACTACTGAGCCCCTGAAAGGGTCTGTGTTCAGCGTGCAGTGATCAGGGGGACAAGGGAAGATGGTTGAAGGTGCCGGCAGGCACACACCACCCTGGCACTGTGGGACTCAGTTTCTTCTCCGTGCACAGACTCACAGGGTTTTCAACCTCTGCCTCCTGAATTAGAAGATTTTGTGCACTGACGGAGTTAAAAGTCAGACAAAATGGTGGTCATGTGTCTACATAAGAAAGGCATTGAGAAGAAATATCTAGTGTACCTTTGTATGCCTAGTACTTGACATGGTGCCAGTCACATCAGAGGCACTTAATAAATATTTGTGGGATGAATGGATTAATTTGGAGATGCTTTGCTTTCTGTCTGCTGGAATCTATGACCTCTGGCTACTCCTGTGTTTTGAATTACTCCGGAACCACACTTCTAGGATGTCTTAGGCTTAAGATTTGGCTCTTTTGGATACTCCTCTTGGCACCTACTCACATACAGCTTTTTCCTCCTTTGGACCCTCACCACCAGCATTGTGCAGGGCTCCTCCTCTTCCTCTTCCGTTTCCCCTCCCCCCCTTCCTCCTCCTGCTTCTTCTTCCTTTTCTTCTTCCTATCATTTCACCACTTTCCTCTTGTCCTTGAAAAATGTTCAGACCCTCCATTACAAACAGCTCACAAAATCAGAGACACTGAGGAAAGGGAAGGCAAGGGGCTAAGGGAGGAATGAACAGCACCAGAAACCTCTCTTCTCTGAAGACCCACGGGGGTTTCCCCCCTTGAGGCAGAGCCAGTAGCCTTAAAGGGCCATGCACACTTCAGTTCTCCACTATTGTTTTGACAGTTGAAGTGCAAAGGAATTAACTCTCTGAATCAAAGTCTTCTGTAGTTCGATGACTGCTTTTCTTTAAAGCGTGATTTATTATCTACTTACGAAGGCATCACGTGAGGGTATATTCACATACGCTCACATTGGTTGGTATGGAGTTGTTGATTAGAGATTACTGCTTTTCCTATACATTCTCATGGCTTCTGGATGACCTAAGATTTCCTATTAGTGATTTTGAGATAAGACTTTCAGGTAATTAGGGAGATTCTGTTTTCTAAGAAAGGCTCATCTCTTCAGAACTCTGGTTCCAAAGAATTGCGGCTTATTGGTGCAGACGTTTCAGGGGACAGCGTTCAATTTGGGGGCTGGGGTAGTTTAATGGGCAGCCTTTGCCATACCATATCAGTAAATTTACATAAATGTACCACTTACATGTTTTCACATATTTTTAAGATTATAATAGGTATGTCTGTGTCAATGAAGAGACATAAGCCTGTGTGATTTTTTTCCCCACTCTGGTCCTTAAGATACTTTCTCTATTTTTATTTTTAATTGCATGGAAGTATCTGGAGGCCTAGTGGCAAAGAAGAAAGTTGTAAAAATGGAATAAATAAATAAATTAAAATTAAAAAAAAATCTGAGTTAGTGATGTCTGACTTCCTCTGTTCATGTCATTGCTACTCTTGTTGCTTTTTGGTTTTTGTTTTGCTTCTTGACTGTTGTTGTTTTCCACCAAAGCTGTCATTTATCGTGAGAACAAGAGCAGCCATGTGTTGATTTTTCTGGATTCTTTTTGGATACTATCCCAGTGCTAATGAAGGCCCTTCCAAAGTGCTAAAGAGCGGGTGCCAGAATCAGTTATGTTGAAAACAATAGAGACGAGTGGTGCACAGACAGCATCTCTGCCCATCTATGTGCACACACTCGCAGATATCTGAATTAATACTTGTGGGTGTGCAACTCCCTATGTTTCTGTGGATACACACGCACATTTTGCAGACACAGAGTGTGCGCGCTGGGGCTACGCCGACGAGCACGTGGGGCTGCATTTTTATCGAAGGACTTTTTACATCTGCTTGCAGAAAAGGTTCGCGGAGCAGAGGATGAACAGAATTCCTGGATTTTGCAGTGTCCCAATTTGTCGGTTGAGAAACTACTAGAGGTGTGTGTACGTTCACCGGCTTAATGCATTTAGATGTGACTATAAAGATGGCTATGGTTCTTAATTGTTTTATTATGAAATGAGGATTTTACTTCAAGAAGCACGCTTCTAAGCTTAGGCTTAGCTGTTGCGCCAGGATTAATAAAATCTTTGACATTGGTCTTTGAGTTCTTCTGAGATAGTTTATTAGCCTGAAAAAAGGGGGACATTTTGTATCCGGGGTTCTCTCTCTTTCTTCAACAGATCCTCCTTGCGTTTCTCCCAATGTGTAATTACTCTCTCCTCAATTTGTTTACACAGCTTGGAGATGGGGACAGAGTTCTCTGGCGACTGTGCAACTGAGTGCAATCACCCTAAAGAGAAGCATTTAGAAGCTATAAAACCTAAGTGGCCTGCCATGCATCATTACATCGCACAGTTATTCAAATTTAGTAAATTAAATTAAATAATCCCAAATAACTTGATTTCGGGGCTTTAAAATTTCATCTCTATGGTGCCCAGTACTCCATTTCCTTTATTATTATTGTTCATCAAGTAGAATTTATGGTTTTTATGAATCAAAACCTCGCCTGCCTCGCCGGCCCCCAGAGCTGCTCTCGGCTGGCGAGGCGGAGGCGGTAGCTCGGCGCGCCACCTACCGGCTGCTCCGGGCACAGCGGCCGGCTCCGGAGTTCCGAGAGCGGCGCCGAAAGCCAGTGTGGGGCCACGGCGCTCTTGTCACTGTAAAAATCACAGACAGGGCGACGCTGTCAGCGAGTGTGCTAACGGCTTCCCTGGGGCTTTGTCGTTGTGGGTCAACTTGAAGTCGCGGGGACGACCCAGAGAGATTTGCTGTTGAGGCTGGAGGAGTGTTTTCTCTTCCGCTGCAAAGCCAACACGTTTGGTCTGGTGGTGTTCTGTGGCTCCTGTTCTTCCTTGTTAAAGGCCAGATGATCTAATCAAACTGCTGTTTACCCGACAGATCTGGGAGGCCATTCCTTCATTACCAAAAGCCATTCTCTGCTCATGCATGTTCCTGTTTGAAGAGGACATTGACGTTGAGAGACAGTGGCGGCTGGTGCCAAGGGCGTGATGCCCCAGACAAAGACAAAGCTGAATTTTGCCATGTGTCGCGTTTTAGAAAGTATTTTATTTGTAGGCACATCTTTCCCCCTGTAACACTTCTGGCGTGGCGTTGAATTCTGGCATGGCTGGGGCAACCGCAAGCCACACGTAGTTTTCCAGGCTGGTTTAAATGTACTTTCCATTTAATAGTTGCATAAATAATCAACTGTGAAATGACGGCTGAGCGTGTTTCTGGGGGTAAAAATCCTTTCGAAGGAGCATCGAAATAGTCCTCATTCCAGACTTTTCTGACACCTTTGTTTAATCTCTCTTGCTTCGGTAAAGTTGTGGAAGAGTGCCACCGACAAGCTTTCACACATTTTTAAGATCCAGGCATCCCCACTAGGCATCCAGGAAGTTCTTTTCTCCTTTAGGCTCCCAAGCAGAGGACTCAGAGTGGGAATTTGGGTGTCTGAGAGCACCTCCCAGTTTGTCAGCTGTCTCCCCACACCCCCCAAGTCAAATGGTTCAACATAGCAACAGATGGTGTTTTAGGCTTTTTGCTGAGTTTGGGATGGTCCATTTTGTGCTTTCTCAGGAAGATTTCAACAGTCAATCCACTCTGTTATTAACAAACACAAATGAGATGTTAGAATCTTCTTTTAAAAATTGAGTTTACTTCATTGGGTCCCTTGGATCCAACAGTGGTCAGGTGTTTTCCCCATCCTTGGAAGGAAGCCTTCTCTCTCTCCTTGACAGGAAGCCTCTCCGTCTCCTTTAGCGCTATTCCCCATTGCTTCTAAGCATGTTCTTCGATCTGGGTACAGAGAAGAAATATAAGGGAAAAATTGCCAGACTGGGAACAGAAGCATCTAATTTATAGATCTTTTGTGCGGGCTAGGTTACAAATATCTGAAGATTATAAAACCACTTTATCTTCTGAGCAAGAGTTGGCCCTAAGTAATATTGTTCATTTGCTTCGAGAAAAGCGGACTGAGGGGTGCTAGACGGTCTCGTTACTGAGCTTGTATTTAATTCAGAAAATCCCGTTCTCGAAGGACTGCCTAAGAGCCTTCCCCCTTGCCCTTCAGCAGTCAGAGGAAAAACTAAAGACTCTCTTGTCAGGTTGTTCACTTTCCAGGTAGAACCATCTTTCCTCCATCCAGTAACTGAAGGCATGCTCTTCTGAATTTTCCGGCGCACCATAGTTCATGTCTTGTTGGTATTATTATCATTAAGATGGCTTTAATGGCTAGGACCCTGTCGGAGTGGTCTGCTTTGTTCTAGGCTCTGCAAGCCTTGGCAAGCAGCCAGCACGTGATTCCAGGAAACCTGTCCTGCACTTAGTCCGGGCACCTGGGTCTATCCCCCCTTAGAACTGTAGTTTTCTAGTGCTGGTCGAATATGGTATTTGGTGGGTTTTTAAAAACTCTACTGAGTTTAAAGGAGTTGGCGAAGAGACACGGGCATGGACTAGTTCCCCAAACCCAATCGTCAACTCGTTTGTCTCTTTTATGGAGAAAACCAGAAACAAAACATCTAAAAGTTTGTGCTATCTGACATCAAAATACCTTCAGGAAGGTGTTATGGGCTAAACTGTGTCCCCCCACCGAATTCGCTTGTTGAAGTCCTAACCCCTGCTACCTCAGAATGTGGCCATATTTGGAGACAAGGTCCTTACGGAGGTAATTGAGGTAAATGAGGTCATTAGGGTGGGCCCTAATCCAACTGGAGTGGTGTCCTTACAGGAAAAGGAGATTAGGGCACAGACATGCACGGAGGGAAGACCATGTGAGGACACTGAGAAGACAGCCATTACAGCCATGGACAGAGGTCCTTCCTTCAGAGCCCTCAAAAGGAACCGATTCTGCCGACACCTTGACCTTGTACTTCTTATCTCCGGAACGGTGAGATGATACTTTTCTGCTAATGTTTAAGGCACCTGATCTGTGATGCTTTGTTACAGCAAAGCGTCCTCATACAGAAGGCGAGAAAACTAATTCACTAACTGTACTTTGGTATTCCCGAATGACTGCCATGATTTGGAAAAGCTGGAGGCTTGTCTTCCCTAGCAGGAGAATTGGTGTGTTTCTCTGTGGCGGGGCTCCACAGTACACGAAATGATGCCCCTGGAGGTCTCCAGCCTGGCCCTAACTTAACTGTCGAATCCTGGGGAAATCATAAGGTAGCACTCAAATCTGTGGAGCATTATTGTCATGTGCAAACCCTGATTAACGACGGATGTAACTGTCTTCTATTTGGCTTCATATGTCTGGACACAATGAATACTTTCATGCTGAAATGAAAACACTTTAGGAACACAGTGCTTTATGTGCCTATTTTGCAGACCCTTAACAGGATTTTGAACAGAGTTAAAACTCTGTGGGCTGCAAATTCAGTCCCCTGGTACTGATCAGCACCTGTCTGTGTTATCCAGATGGACGGCTCAGGTAAGAGCTTTTGGCTTGGACCCTGATAATTGAGGCCTTCATCCATAAACGGTTTTTAAGGACTTGCCTGATTCATCTTCTCATCCACGCAGCTAGATGTTTTTCCCAGGGACCGCTTGGCCAGAAGCTTCATTTTTTGCTGGGTGCCATAGGCATTGAGTTTATCCCATATGGTGTTCATAGTAACGGCCCAGAAACTACACTCCCCACTTACAATCTGGGGACACAGGAAACACTAAGTGCTCCGGTACACGCGGTAGATTTGGTTTAGTGGACATGAGAAAACAAGAAAAGAACTTTTAGCTGGATTTGTGGGGCTTTTTCCCCCCATGTTAGTAAAAAAAATTTCAAAATCAAGAATCATGAGAATTCTGTCTCCCCGAAAAAGATTGTAGAGCATTTTTTTTTAATTTCCTAAAGGAAATACAGTCCTGAAAACTTTTTGTGGAAAAGTGGATAAAACTCAGAATGAATCTCAAAAGGGATGGGAAGGCAAGGAGAGGTGTGGAGCAAAGAAATTCCTTTTGCGTGGGCTTTTCCTAAAGCTCAGTAGAATTAAAAAAAAAAATCAGATATTGTTATTAGTGTCGCTTTAAGAACCTGTAAGGTTACTAATGGATACAGGTCATGGTGACATCCTTAAATAAACCTTCAGTAATAAACAAATCATGTTGCATTTTCATGAGATTGCCATCATCCCTCGCCTGTTCCAATAGGGCAAAGAACATATGAAGGAAATGAGCATGGCAGATTGTATATATCACGCTGTCACACCCAGGAGTGAGACAAACACTGTCTCAAGGAGACTCACACTGTCTTCCTAATAAAAGTCAACGAGGATGGGCATTAATATGGATCCTGTACTTTATAATAAACTATTCCCTACCGACGTTAGGTTGTGTTACACACACACACACATACACACACACACTCACTATGGACTAAGAAAGAATTCAGTGGATAGATATTAGGCATTTGCTCTTGGGATTTGGGAATTACAGCCAGGGCTAATCCAATGTCAAAAATTGAAGTGGAATTAATAAAATGAATAAAATGAGTTGTCTAACTTATAATTATATATGTATGTCACCTTTGCTTCGGGTCCATAACTCAAGACCCCACATAAATTAAGTTTATAGTTTGACCGGTTTAAAAATAACTCTCTTTTGCTGTTGAGATCTTTCAGGTCAAGTTCAAGAAGTGTCAGCACGCCAGTGATTTACAATTTTGGGTTTCCTTTCTGAACCTCATTCTCCAGTGTTGGTGCGTTGCGTCTCTCTCCATCATTTGCACCAGAGAGCTGATGGGCTATGTATATTTACAGTATTCATTGTCTGGTAAGAATATGACAAATACCTGCATTGTTTTTCATTTTTCACTTGTCATCAGGATATTTGAGGTGATATACTAAATAGGCTCATACAAAGTCCTAGGCCTTAACATATCATTTCCTTCAAAGTAATCTGATTCTAATGTTCACATTTTAAAATATGATTTTGTTTATTGGTGAATCGACCGCTTGGAGATAAGGTGTGTTAAAGCAATCAAGGGAGCATTTTCATGGTTTAATAGGAAAGATCCTGATGTTTTTCCTATCTGGATGGTCCTTGAGAGGAATGTGGTGTAAATGAATGTATGATACATTTCACCATTACAGAAGCAGGTTGGAAATCTTTACGTGTATTGATGGGCTAACAGCTGCAAATGCAAGGTGACATCTTTAAAGATAAGGACATTGAGGTATTGATTAGACAAATCTATTTGGCAAGGCAGCACTGATGTATAGATAGGGGACAAGGAGAAACCTGTGAATACATATATTTGAAAATACCTTGCACAGTTCATAAATAATTATAATAAAGCCTCTGCCAGTGGCTTAAGAATCCAAGACTTATGCATTGATTGTTAACATTTCACTTTAAAGATAGATTAATTAGTTAATAATAGATTAATGAAGATGGTGATTTAATGGTATATTAATATGGTAGTTCTTACGAAAGTACTGTCTATTTGACGTCAAAATTCATACTGAATGAAGTCACTATGGGTGGGATAATGGTAACGAATACTTAATAAACTAATAACAAGACATTTAGAATTTCAGGCATTCAGGTACTGAAGGTGGCAAATCCCAGGCCCCTGCTGAGGTGTCAGGTCACGTCAAGCTCGATTCTAGAGGTTGGAGATTTCCCCACCGGCCATTTTGCTTCTGCTGGGTCAGGTGCTGCTGAGAGTGGTGTCCAGGTCATTGCTCTTCCATGGGTGCTGGCTGCTCCATGAGTCTCCTGAGCAAACTGTTACCAAAGCAATGCTAATGAGCTGGAGTGAAATCACTAGATGCTAGTTAACAAAGACCTTGCGAGGATTCCTGAAAGGAGGTTCTGCTCTTTGGTTGGTCTTTTGGATCTTAGCTGTGGTCTAAGTTTACTGTGTTCCAGAGCTTGCTCAGAGAAGGAGAGAAGTGGAGGGACTTCCACAAGTGTGCACACCTGTGTATATCCCCGCTCCAGGGTCCTTCCTTCTGGCCCTCCAGCAGGGCACCTTGACCAAACAGTGAGCTGGGGCCAAACAGAGGAGGAAAATGCACGAGTGTTTACCATCTGGTGAGACAGCGAATGACTGGAGATACTTTATGGATGGGTTGATTTCCTGCCTTAGGAGAAGGGCTCTTGCACAGTGTTAGAATTCTGGGCCTGCTTCAGTAATTCAGAATCGTTTCTACTTGGCAAAAAGCAAAGACCTGAGACCTTGGAGCTGGCTGTTTGCTTATGTATTCAGTTATTCACAAATCCATGAGAAGAACAAGAAATGAAGTCCAAATAATCAAATAGCTTCTCTCTTCTCCCAGCATCTAAGCAGAACCCTATTTGAGAAGCCAAGAGAAGTTAAATTTCCTTGCATGAGGAAAGACCGAGAGTTGGGGCAAGCCTCCAAAGGGAGGCAGGTGAGAACTAAGGAATTTGGAGCTGCTGCTCTGAAGAAGGAAATCCTAAGGAGGACTTTCAGGAAATCTTGCTATACTCTTTGCGATGTAACCCACCCCCACTATCCACCTTCTCCAGGATTCCTGCCTAAAGACTTACATCATTGTTAAGGATTTTGGAGGCCGTATTGCTTTGAATACGACGCTATGGACAGACTGACAATGAGGTAGCCAAACTTCGTGTGATCTACCTTTAATTAAACTTTAATATTTCAAGAACCATGCTAGGGTCTAGGGATAAAGAGTGGCTATGACCCCATTTGTGCCCTCACAACTGGGGCGAAGGGAGAGGAGGCACTTTGGACTCTCACAGTGAACTATTCGTTAATGTCTGTTTGTCCCACCAGACTATAAACTTCATGAGGGCAAGAACCAAATCTGTTTAGTTTGTAATAACGGAAGGATTCGCAACAGTATTTGTTAAATGCTTGAGTGTTGTATATCCAATTCTTAAGGACCGCTGTAACAAAACCACGAGCTGGATGATTTCAAACAATAGACATGTATTCTTCTGCAGCTCTGGTGGCCAGAAGTCCAAAATCAAGGCGTCAGCAGGGTTGGTTCCTTCTTAGGGGCTCAGAAAAAGATTCTGCTCATGGCGCTACTCCTGGCTGACTTCGTCTTAACTGATATCTGGAAAGACCCTCTTTTGAGATAAGATCACATTTATAGGCACCAGAGGTTAGGATGGCAATATATGCTTTTTTTGGTGAGGGTTGGGGAACACGGTTCAACCTCCCACAAGTGGTGAATATCGTGAGTGCATTTTTGAGGTGAATACTTTGGTGAATCTTTACTCAACCCAGTTTGGACAGGACAATCTCTAGCATCCATATCCGTTTTGTATCCATGGAGAAGTAGACAGGGGCTGGACTGGGGGAAGTCTAGGGCATGCCCCACAGAACTCCCGTGTCTTCTCTGTGGACTCTGCTTCTCACTCAGACTCCTGGCCACCCCCCACCTGCTCCCTCTTGCACCCTCTCCATCTGCTTGTCGCCCTCCTCTATTCCCCTGCTGTGGCCTTTCCTTTCCTGCATCTGTTTCTGCTTCAGTTCTGCTTTGGTAATGGTGGCTCAGAGGAGGGTTAAGAGGCAAAGGGGCTCACTCTTCTCCCCCTACTAATGAGTTCCATTCGGGTGGTTCCAGGGGCCAGAAGTAATGCCACAGTGCCTGGGGACCTTGCTCTGGCCCATGCAGTCTGACTGGAACTACAGGGAACATAATAGCTCATGTTTATCCAGCACGTACTACATGCCAAATGTCGTGCTAAGTGCTTCATGCGTGTCTTGATATGGCCCTTTGAGTCACAAGTCAGGTTACTTCCTCAAGGTTGTCTAGCATATCAGAGGTGGGTTGAGACTTTAACCCGGGTTTATTTGTCATCAACGTTTGACTCTTAACCTCAGGCTCTCAAGCAGCCCTCATGTTCCACCTGGTGCTTAGGAGGGTGTGGCCCCCTGTGAGCATCTGGTTTCCTGAGAGGCCCCTGCAGCCACCCAGGGAAACTGGGTCAACTGTGAAGGTGGGACCGACGGAGGTGGGACAGGGAGAACTGTCCCTGGGACGCAAGTAGAAGTGAAACATGTCACTTCTGGGCTGAGGTTTTTTAGAAATCAGAGATGCCTTGACCACGATTCCCCCCCATCTGCCAGGAGAAGGGAAGAACTTTGAGTTGAAAGGAGGGAGCTCTTGTATGGCTCTGGGTGAGACAGACATACGTTTTGATTGTGTTAGGCCACAAAAATGTTGGTGCTTATTTGTGCCCTTAACTAATATGGGGTGCAATATGCGGAGGAAGTTCGGGATGATTTTAGCTCTTACAAGTCAGAGTAGGCTCTGTGACAGGTTCTTGGGAGGGAAGTCCCCGTTACAGCCCCTCCTTTCTGTTGAAAGGTATTTGCATCAAAGGCCTCCTTGCAGGGACCCCAGAAAGCACTGGAACCTTCTGTGAAGCCAGGCACAGCCCAGCCTCAGGATCCAACTCTGGGCCTCCCATCTGGAGGCAGATCCATGGTGCACGCCTGGCAGGGGAGCCCGGGGTCAACCCCAAGAGACTCATGTGTATGTCTCTATCCAGACTGGAGCACTTACTACTACTAGGACTATGGTTTTAAAACATTTTATTCAGAAATAATTTCAGTCTTATAGAATAAATGTTCCTTTCCACAGAACTGAGATCCCCCTTGGGGGAGAAGGAAATGGGAAGGCATGGGAAGTCACGTCTGAATTGACTGAGTACCCAAAAGGGACCAAGAAACATTTTAGAATTGACAAAATTATCATGAAATTAACAAGGCTACATTTTTCAACATCAGTGGAAATGAGGAACTCCAAGAGATAGCCAAGTTTGCTTATGGTGCAGTAAATGTGACTATGTCTTTGCACACATGGGTACCCTTTGCACATTTACCCTTCTACAAAGGTAGCATCAATTAGTGCCAGGTAGAGTCCTGCTCTCTCCCTGGGGCTTTTAGAATATCTTGACAAAGCAGGGGTGCCTGGGTGGCTCAGGTCAGTTAAGCATCTGCCTTCAGCTCAGATCATGATCCCAGGGTCCTGGGATCAAGCCCCATGTTGGGCTCCTGGCTCAGCAGGGAGCCTGTTTCTCTCCTTCCTTCTACCCCTCCCCCTGTGCTGGTGCTCTCTCTTTTCTCAAATAAATAAATAAATAAAAATCTTAAAAAAAGAGAATATCTTGACAAAGCAACTTTGGGACAGGATTCTACTCAGTGTTGGAGAAGGTGGCTGAGGAGTTCATTTGTTCATCCAACAGATACTTTTTGAGCACATATTCTGTGCAGGACACTGGGTTTTCCAAGGTGCTGAGAAGGTCCTTGCTAAAAGGAATGCTCCTTTACTACCCCAAATGCCTCACATTCCTGAGCTATATCACCTAAATACTTTGCTGAGATCACCACCTGGAAGGAGGACTTTAGAGCCATGGAAAGGCACAGTTTTGAGAGTCAGGCTACCTGGGTACAAATGTCAGCTGGGTTTGTAGCTTTGGGCATAGTAGGAACTCTTAGGGCTCTAATTTCCTACTTTGTAAAATCAAGTAATAATCACCCATATTTCATGGCAGGGCTGCTTCAAGGATTAAATGAGATCACTTATTTAAGCTCTGGAATATGTGAGCTCTAAGTTTATGAAGTTCTGAGTGTCTCCGTGAATTGTAGTTGATAGAAATGGATTTCAGTGAGATGAAGGAAGGGAAGATTCTTCAAGGAGAGCAGGAGTGTGTGGAATGCCTGGGCAGCCAATCCTCAGGCTGAAGATAAAAAACTGGGGTGGGTGGGTGGGTGAGTGAGGGGTGGGTTTGGGGGCAGGAGGGTTACATAGGAAGGGAGGTACGTGATTGCACACTGGCCTTGCCTCCCTTGCCATGCTGCCCTGGTGTGGAGCCTGGTCATTGAGAGCCCACACCTCCATGTGCCATTTGCTGGGCCCTTAGTATGGACTTCTGGGGCCATCTTGCCAGGGATGGACCCTTCCCTGCCCAGAGGCCACCTTCCTTCTGGATTCCCCGCCCCCACCTCCAGCTCCATCCATCTGCACACTGGGACTTGTCCAAAGCAAAATGCTAAAAGGGCAGCTTCTGTGGCACTTTTGAGAAACACCAGAATAATCCACAATGTCCCAATTTTTCTCAGTACCTTTTAAGGAGATGACCATTTTATACCTTGAGGTTTTACGCTGTTGCTCTCTCATTATTTTCTGTTTGGAGTAGTACATGAACACAGAACTGCCCAGCGGAGGAAACAAATCAAACCAATCGTGAAGTCCTGGCCATTGAGGAACTTGAAATCCAACAGTGTGAGTGGCATAAACAATTCAACACAGAACGGGGACAAGGTGATTCATGGCTTTTCCTGATGAAATCCTTTGTAGAACAGGTAGGCTTTCAGGAGGAGCAAAATGGAGTTGAAACAAGAAAACACTAATTGCCATATGTTCTAAATGAGAGCAGACAATGTGGGGAAGATGCAGAAATAAGATTTTATGACATAGAAGATAGAAGACCCAGAGTCTTCTGGATTTGGGGAGAAGGGCCCAAGGGAACCAAAGAAGAGAAAATATGGAGGCAATGAGTGGTGGCAGGTTTTGGTTTGCAGACAGAGTTACTTGATCTTCACATAGGTTCAGAGATACTGTGTGTAAGAGGGAGTGAGATTATGGGAACTGGTTGTGTAACCCAGCAAGAACTAGCTGACCCAGAGAGCAGAGCCCAAGCCTAGAATGTGCATGGGGCATCAAAGCTAAAACGGTGATGCTATCAGTAAATCTTGCTTCTGTGGGAGAGGAGCACCTGTGCCCTGGGGGCCGGGTGGACGTCTGGAGTGGTGGGACAGGTGGGGGTGCTGAGTTGTGGTCTTCATCATTAAGCACCTAGTGGTCTATTTTCTCAGACTAAGTGTAAGCCAGAAACCAAGCTGGTAATGCGCTGTGGCTTCTCTAGGGTGTCCGTACCTTGTCTTCCATACCTTGTCCTCTGTGTGTCAGAATCTTTTTTGGAAGCGACTTCCTGTCTCCCTGTATGGGTGATGCGTGTGACCCAGTCCAGCCTTAAAATGGTGCTGGCCAAAGGGCTGATGGCTATCAACAGTAGACATTAAGCACCAATTAGGTCTTGTAGGACTGAGGGAGGTATTGCAGGCCTCCTGCTTCTAAAGAAAAGCCAGACATGAATGAAGGCAGCCAGAGGGTTGTTCCTGCTTGTGTGTAAGCACCTCCACCATTTAAGAGTCTGTCATGAGACATGGGAGGCTGAGACCACAGACAAAGGGCTGAGAACAAGTGAAAAGCTATTTCTTCTTTCTTTCAGTACCTTCTGGCTCTAAAGCCTCTTCTAGTCTTAAGTAAAATTGCAGTGCAGTCAGTCAAAGCAGGACCTGATGGGAAAACCCAAAAGGATGTATCGGTTAGCTATTGCCTCAGAGTACTACCTAGCAAAGTTCCCCCAAACACGGGAGCTTAAAACAACAGTCCTTTATTCGTTCTTACAAGTCAGATAGCCTGAGCTCCAGCTGGAAATGGTTCTGGTCTTTGTGTCCTTCATCTTCCTTCTGGGACAGCAGACTGGCCTTGGCTTGTCCTTCTCTGAAATGCAAGAGAGCAAGCCAGTCACAAAATCTGTACTTGCCCCATGATGGCCATCCCCTCATTGCCCAGAGCAAGTCACAGGGCTGAGCCCAGGGTGATAGGTGGGGAGGTAACCCCATCCACGGGGGGGGGGGGGGG
>LNAC01000233.1:538192-856677 GCA_002007465.1 Ailurus styani | reverse complement strand
GGGGGGGGGGGGGGGAGGTTTATGACCAACTTACAGGGCAGTGGGTGGGAAGCGAAGTGTCAGAGCCATCCGGTAGGACGCATGCTCCTGGGGGTGTTCTGTGGCTGTGTGTCTCCGTGTGCAACGGTAGGAGTGCCTGTTTTTCTCCTTTGTATGGAAGCCTGGGTATGACCAAGTGAGAACTTCTTGAGGGCACTGCTCAGAAAGTGGAGGGCGAGGGGAGGGTTTGGGGAGGAGCCTAGGAGAGAACGAAGAGCAGACAGGGTTTCCCCAGAAGGGGAGACCGTGTCATACTGAACTTTTGACTGGGTAAGGAAGGAGACCCTAGAGGAGTTTCTTCCGGCAGGGGCGAGCGTGGTTCCACCCTTCTTCACTTCCCCTGCCTCCAGGGGCTTGTGGAACTCCTGGGGAGTGGTCCTCACTCCAGCCAAGATCTGGAACAGCTTGAGAGTTTTCTGGCTGAAAAGCTCAAGCAGGACCGCTCAGCTGTGGTACCTTTGCCGCCTCCGGTGGGATTGGAGCCCTGCTTACTGCTCAAGCAAGGAGCTCCCTCAGACTGGTCATCAGGGCTGGACTGACCTTGACGGATAAACCAGGTCATAGAACAAATGACCTTTCTATCAGCCTGAAGTTTAAACTCAGGAGTGAACAATAACATCCTGCAAATAACCTCTGTCTTAGTGACTTGGGCTGGGTTTATGCGATGGAGAAGCAGTTGCTAGCCTGCTCCTTGGCCTGGGTCAGCTCCGAGAGGTCTTTGCCATCATCCCCAAGTTCAAGGGGAGAGTTTAGAGTCAGGGAACACAGCTCCGGGCCTTAGAAACCAGCAATCCCTTACTTAGAGCCCAAGAAACCAGGAATGATCTTTCAATACTCGGGACACCCAAGAATCATTGGCTAAGTAGTTTTATCCATTAACAGTCAATCACTAGCTCTTACCTCATCCTGTAAGCTTTCAGTTCACACTGTTGCCAAAGTCAGGTCTAACTTTCGAGTGCGGCTTTATTTTCCTTGGAGTTGTGCTCGTGCAATTTATATTCACGGGTTCCTGAGGGAAAACCCGTCTGGTGGTTGGAAAAAAGAAACAGAGGACTTGAAAAAAAGAGAGAGATAAATACAGGAGGTCCCCAGACTCAAGGTATGCTAGATAAAGATATAATAAATACCTGACTTTCTCTGGGTTTTCAGATGTTTTGGTCCGTCGACCTGGTCCCCTTTTGCAAACTAATAATTGGACTTACTGCTTTAAATTTAGAGATACCGAATCTGAAAAGTCTAGAAGTCGAAGGAGAGAAGTGAGCATATTATTTGAGAAGGTACATTGTTCAAGTTGGTTTATTGTCATGGCATCTATCTTTTCAAATACCTGGAAATCTGTTAGTTTATTTTAAATGTTGAGAATAGAGATATGCAAATTGCATCAAGCGAAACTAAAACCCTGAACTGCTTGGTCTTCAGTGTTTTCTTTTGAGGAGACCTGCAGCTTCCAGTTTTCTACCCTGACCTCAGTAGCATTGTGACGTGGGCCAGGAGGAGAGCCTGAAATTCTTCTGTTGCTAGAGCTGTGCTACTCCTTTGAGCTTAAAAGTCTTGGTGTCATCGTCATTTCCTTCTGTTGTTTGCATTTTCCAGTCTGAAGATCTTGGGTTTTTTAAAAATTCTTTATAAAAGTTGTAAGAGTAGTTTTAGGATTTCTCAGCCTCACAGAGAAATTGCCAATGCTTTGAACCTGATCCTGAAGGATCGGTGTGGAGTGGTACTGACCTTTTGTGCCCAGCCCATGGGTGTCTGACCTGTCTCACCATCACCAAGAGCTAGTCTGCATTGCCAGGAGATGGCCAGAATTCAGAGAGGGGAAAGAAGAAGGTCTGCTTAGTGTAATCTACATACGAGCCCAGAGCTGCAGGTGTCTGTCCGAAGTTAACACAAATACCATTTCTTTTCGGCACAGGAAGCCTTAGACTTGTTTAAAGCATAAAAGCCAGGCAGACACCCCAGCGATGATGATGATAAATTACCTCTCAAAGAGAGTAAAGTGCTAGTAAACATACCACTTCCCTCAAATTGTTTTTTTTTTTTTTAATATTGAACTTATTTATTTGAGAGAGAAGGAGAGAGAGAGCCAGGATGTTCATGCATGAACAGGGGTGGGCAGAGGGAGAAGCAGACTCCCCAACGAGAAGGGAGCCCGATGCAGGACTTGATCCCAGGACCCTGGGATCATGACCTGAGCTGAAGGCAGATGTTCAACTGACCGAGCCACCCAGGAACCCCTACTTTTAAAATTATTCTTTTTAAATAGTACCCTTGTGGATCAAGGGTGAACTTGATAGCAATTTTAAAACTTACCTATTACAATAAATTCCAATTCAAAGGCACTTTCTGGTGTACTTACTGAATTTTTTTATGGGGAAGTTGGTCTTGTCTAGACACAATCACCAAGGGCTTTCGTATCGTTCTTCTCTTGGTGACTTCCTTCCTCATTCCTGCCTCTGCCACTGCCGCCCCATCCTGCACCCCAACCCCAGCAGTGCATACCATACCTAGCTTATGCTCCTATGGTGTTAAAGCTTATTGAGAATATTAGGGTCTTAGTACCTTAAATACATTTTCTCAGATTCCTTAGGAGATGGCGAACGAGAGCAAAGGAGAATGGAAGAGTTGGTTTTGTTCCCACCGCCCGGGGAAGGCCAAAGAATAACCAGAGGAAATGAGGTCTTTTGGAACTCCAAAATGGGACTCAAGAACAATGCAGCCTTCTGGAAACTGTGGAGTGTTAATGGAAGTTATTCCCTGTTACAGGAAGAGTGAGTGAGGCAATGTGTGTTATGGGGCCTCTGGCTGGGCTCTCAGCTGCAGAGGGGCAGCGACCTGGGAAACAAGAGGAGACTCCATTTGGCAAGACTCAGGTTTGGCCTGGAGGAAGACCCAGAAGCTCCTTTCTGACTTGTTTGTATTCAAATATGGGCATTAAAATAGACCAAATAGAATATGACTTGGCTTTTCAATTTTAAGAAGGCGAACTAGAAGCCCCTTCCCTTCCCTTCCCTTCCCTTCCTTTCCCTACCCTTCCCTTTCCTACTTTCCCTAACTTTTCCTTCCCGAGAGCTGTAGAATTGACTGGTTAATAGCACTGGATCTGGCTTGTGCCCCTGCTCTGTCACTTCCTTGTAATATGCTCTTAAGCGAGGTACTATACTCTCTTTGCTCCAATTAATTTTTCTGTAAAATCTGATGATAATAATGGCAACTCATAAATGTTTGCCGTTAAGAATAAGGTTATAATTTTTTTGACTCTTTGTGAAACGTTTCTTTCAGAAATATATAGTATAATACAATTTAAAATTCTGCCTTTCTAAAGATTTCCACCAAATTTGATTATTGAAAAATATTCGTTGTTAAAACCTTTCATTAGGAAAGGGAATGAAGTGGTTTGAGGAAATGGGGAGTCTAGGGGCACCTGGGTGGCTCAGTCGGTTAAGTGTCAGACTCTTGGCTTCAGCTCAGATCACAATCTCAAGTTCAGTGTGGAGTCTCCTTGTCCCTCTCTCTCTCCCCCATGCCCCTTCCCCCACTTGTGTGCACTCTTTCTCTCTCTCAAATAAATAAATAGAACCTAAAAAAAAAAAAAGAGAAGAAATAAGATGTCCTGACTACCAAAATCTAGGCTATGAATTTTAGCTTCCTTAACGTACTTTTAAACAACTTCTTTTATCATGAACATCCTTTTATTTATCTATCCACTTGTCTGTACACCTGTGCATCCTGTCATCATCCCTCCAGCCATCCGTTTGGCGTGCATTTCTAAATACCCGCCATGTATCAGACACAGGGCTATCCTGAGGGCCTCTCCAATTAGACCGGGGGGGGGGGGAAAGAAACCTCCACCCAAATCAGCCAGAATGCAAAACTTTGATTCAGTATGTGACCAACATTTTCAGTATTTATACATTAGCGTTTATACAAAATATGCTATATTTTGCCATAATACCAAAAGCAAGTGTGTGTGTAGTAAGAAACACTTAACACTTCCAAGTGTATTTTTAAATTTTACTTTTAAAAATTATGGTAAAATATACATAACACAAAATGTACCATCTTAACCATTTTTCAGTGTGAAGTTCAGTGGCATTAAGTTTATTTACGTTATTGTGCAACCGTCACCAGCATCCATCTCCAGAACTTTCTCATCTTCCCAAACTGAGACTGTGTACCCATTAAACACCGCATCCCTATTCCTCCTTCCCTCTAGCCCCCAGTAACCACCATTTTACCTTATGGTTTTATGAATTTGGCTAGTTGAGGTGCCTCATATGAAGCAGAATAAAACAGTATTTGTCCTTTTGTGACTGGCCTATTTTGCTTAATGAATGTGCTCAAGGTTATCCAAGGACGTGTCAGAATGTCCTTCCCTGGGCGCCTGGGTGGCTCAGTGGGTTAAAGCCGCTGCCTTCGGCTCAGGTCATGATCCCAGGGTCCTGGGATCGAGGCCCACATCGGGCTCTCTGCTCAGCGGGGAGCCTGCTTCCCCCTCTCTCTGCCTGCCTCTCTGCCTCCTTGTGATCTCTCTCCNTTTAAAAAAAAAAAAAAAAAAAAAAAAAAAGAATGTCCTTCCCTTTTAAGGCTGAATAATATTCCATTGTATGTATAACCACAGTTTTACCCATTCATCCGTCAGTGGACATGGGTCACTTCCACCTTTTGGCTGTTTTGAGTAATGGTGCTATAAATGGGGGTATACACACACACTCTTTTGATAATAATAATTCAAAAGCAAACTGATTGCTTAATGGGAAGTAACAGGTAATGACATTTCAGTCACATAAACAGAACTCATTCACTCCTTCAATACACATTCACTATCTTCTGAGGGCCAGGTGCTGGGGGCAGTGTGCTAGAGGGTCCAGGGTGAACCCACAGGCTGTCACAGAGTTTCTAGTTGCCTGGGGAGGGAGATATTAAACAACTGCACATACAAATCAGCATATAATTATTCAATGCGATCAGGCTGTGAAGGAAAAGAGCAGGATGCATCGAGAAAGCATTGATTGGGTGACCTGACTCAGGCAGGGTGGTGAGGGAGGGGCTCTTTGACAAGGTGACATTTCGCTGAGGCCTGAGAATCAGAAGAAGTCAGGCTGGTGCAGAGTGGGAAGAAAGAAATTTCTGGGTGAGGACACAGCAGAAACCAGCTCTGGGCAAAACTCTGGAACTGTTTTTCCAATGCCCCCTTTGCAAATCAGTTCTGACCGTGTTTTTGGTCCTCAGTGGGACTTGAGTTCCTAACATTCAAGCAGCTCAGAGTTTTAGTTTATGAATCAAGCATAAAACTACTGACATACGCTACTGACATACTCTGTGACTTTGGAGCTGTAGTGCCATGGGGTGGTTAGAAGCATGGATAGCCTTCTTCTCCAGGCTGTACTTAATCCAGCCTCATTTTAGGACTTGAGGCCTTGGGGAATCCATAACAAGGATCCTTGCTGAATCCAAATAAGAGGCAGTGACAAGTAGGGTGAGGCAGTGAGAAATAGGGTGAGGCTCTTGGAACCCTTTGGGAAGAGGGGTGCAGTCTCAATATGAAGCGTGACTCATATAGAGCCCATTCTGGATAAGGAGTGCTTTGAAAACCTATACACTACCTCCTTTTCTTGGACTATACTTCTTGGACTCATAGTGGAGTAATTCTCAAGCCAGGAGACTTTATGTTGCAGAGTGGATTGCTATGGAAGAAATTCTGGCTTTTTATACCAGCATGTGGCAAATAGGAATAAAAAATGACAGTTGCTTCCTTTAAGCAGCATTGGCAAGTATCTCAAGCCCATGTCAACCTCTCCTGCCCTCATTGTTAATGTGCAACTCTCCTGCTCAGACCTGTGTATCAAAGTCATTTCCCTCAGACTCACTTTATGGAGAAGTGAGTGTTCAGCATGTGTGAATGGTGGTAGAAGGAGTTTCTTTGATGAGGTGAAGTGACTGGACACTCACAATCACCTGTCTCTCCTAGATGACTCTGAGAGAGGGTCACCATCACTGAAAGTCTAGAAACATCAAGGTCTTTTGTTGTTACTGCTATTGCTGATGATATTTTTCATTGAGAGGTCCCTATAGGATAGAGAAACATTTGTAGTTATATTAGTCTCAGATAGCCAAGTCATATGGTACTACTGTTTTAGTCATTCACTTTTCTCCTCATGTAATGCCAAATTGGTGTTTCCTCTTCCCCTTGATTTGAGGCTGGCTTGTTGTGTCTGTTTGTTAAAGTATTTTAAAATATATGTTCTATGCAGTCTTTTTCAAAAGTTTTGACCACAACCCACAGCAAGAAATACATTTTACTTCATCCGAAGTAACAAAACTTCACAAAAACGATATGTATTCTTCCTATAAGAGATACAACCTAGTATTTTCTACTTCATAATATTCTCTTTAGTTAGGTTCGATTTAATTTTGTAAATGTTAGAACCTTCTAAAGTATTGTCATGATTCATGAAAGGGTTAAGGGCATGTGTAACCAGGCCATTGAGCCTCTGTGGTTTGTTACTTTCTCAGTGTGTACAAGTTCATCTCAATAGGCTTTGAACTCCTTCAGTAAAGTATAGTGGGATTTTCATTTTTCCACAGAGCTCGGGACATGGCATTTTTCCAATAGAAAATGGTTGAATTGGGTGACATTCTCTTGAATTTTGAACTCCCTGTCCTTCCCATATCAGCTTGAATCAGAAGAGAAAAAACTTGTTTAGATAGGTAACCTCTGTGAATTAAGAGTTCTGGGGGGAATTTGGCTTCCTCTGGTAAAAATTACAACTAGCTGGAATCTCTTTTTTTGAAGAGTAGGAGTTAACATCTCTCTCATATTCATTTGATCATAAACAATTTTTGGGAGACAGGTCGAGCCTTGGCCACCTCTATGAGTTTCCCGCCCACCAAATAAGGAGTTACACTGGCTTTGTCAGATGTGCTCTTAATTAGTGTAGATCCTCACAGCCTTGGTATGAGAGATATAGCTGTTGATGTGATCAGTGCATTCTTTTCCATAAGGAAAGAGGAAGAGTAGCAGTTAGCATTCATATGGGAGGGACAAGAGTATACAGTCATGTTTGAGTTTGAGGGACATATTGATTCTCTTGCACTCTGTCAAAGGATCTGGATTGGCTGGACCTTCTGAAGAATATTGATCCACTCGAGTACTTTGGATGCCTTAGTAAGATAAATGCTCCAGAGAGTAGGAGATAAACTCTCCAGAGATTCAGGGACCCATGACATCAGTGAAGATCATAGGTGTCCAATAGTCTGGGGTATACCAGGATAGGTCCTCCAAAGGAACAAATAATACCGTGTTCTTAATAACAACAAAGTAAGGAATCAGTGGGTGCCTTGAACCCACCACTGGTAAGAAAGAAGCAGGGTAATTGTCATATCTTTTGGGTTTTGAAGGCAGTATATGATACACTTGAGAATATTTCTCTAACTTATTAAGTGACATGGAAGCTTGCTAGTTGTGTATTGAACCTAGAGCAAGAAAAGTCTTGTCGTAAAAGCAGTTGCTATTTGGACTCTATGAGCCAGCAGACTTCATGGTCCTTCAGGTGTCTGGGTAGAAAGGGCTACTGACTAGATGTTCTTCTAAGCCCCCAACGGGGAATTCTCACACAGACTTCTAAGGTTCTGGAGCAAGGCCTATTGCCTGTGGCAGAGTATCCTACACCATTTGAAAATATCTCTTGACTTGTTCTTGGGCACTGGTAGAGACAGACCACCTAAATATGGAGTAAGTATCAATTGAACACATGCCAAACTACCTCTCATGACCTGTGTTCTATCAGCCCCACCAAGAGACAAGGTCAAACAAGCTCAGGAGCAATCCAGTATAGATTAGAAGTGCTATATCCTAGACTGGGTTTGAGCAGGTCCATAGGACACAAACAAGCTGGTGGCCCAAATCTTCAGTCATGTACAACTTTGCATTAATGTCTTTCCCTCTGCTCATATCTATTGCCACAATGGGGATTTCTTATGACCAGCTGATGGAGAAAACCTGAGCTTGACTCACAGATGGATCAGCTAGGTATATTGATGCAAGCTGAAAATGGACCGTTGCTTCGTGACAGCTTCCCTTGGGCCCTGAAAGATGTGAAGAGGGAAATCCTTCAATGGGAAGTGTTCTGCATCAGCACTGCCTCTGGGCATTGACTTCATAGAACAAGAAAAGTGGCTTAAAGTAAGAATATATATGGACTCTGGGGAAGTGACCGATGATTTGGCTCGTTTTGAAGGAGCACAGAAGGAGAGGGGACAAGAAGTTCTGGGGATGAGATATGTAGATGGACCTATGGGAGAGGTCATAGAGTGTGAAGATCTTTGTGTTGCATATGATCACACACCAAGAACCACTACAGTGGAAGTGCTGAACAACCAAGCAAATAGGATGACTTGGCCAGTTGATGTCAGCCTCTGCCCTTGCAATGGGCTCATGAATAGGACAATTATGAAGGCAGAGACAGAGGCCCAACAGCATGGATTTCCTCTCACCAAAGCTGATTTAGCTACAGGTGCTACTGAAAATCAAATCTGAGTTCCTTGAGCAGACCAGAAAGGCACTGGGGAAAGTCTAGGATATAAGTCCCCTCTCATCTTAAATAAGGCAGTGATTCATGCTCACCGAGATTGACAAGTACTCTGGATTCGGGTTTGTCTTTTCTGCCCATGAGACTTTGGCCAATACACTATCTAAGGGCTCAGGCAGTGTCTGATTCATTGACATGGGATTGCACCCAGCATCTCCTGAGACTAAAGACTCATTTGATGGCAAAGGAGGTGAGCAGTGGGCACATGACCATGGGATTACTGATTCGACCCCATACCACACCATTCAGAAGTTGCCAACCTGATAGAATAGTGGAAAAGACTTTCAACCAAGCAGCTGAATCACCGGCTTGAATGTATGAGTAAGACACTATTTCAAGATGCAGGAGACTTTTTAGACTAATGCTATATTATACATGCTGTACCCATGAGAGGTAAAAAAGCATGGTTCCAGGAAATAGCCATGACTTTGATCATCAGCATTTCTGTCATCATGTTTGACTTGAGAAGTTTGTGTTTTCTATCCATACAGTGTTAGATAGCCTGGTTTTTAGAGGTGCTGCTAGCACCAAGAAACACAGTAAAGATTCTGGCAAATGTAAATTTACAGCTGGCCTTCTGGCTGCATGATCTCCTCATGACAATCGACAACTGGACAAGGTAAAATCTATTATAAGGAGAAGTGATCGATTCTGACCATCATGAGGGACTGCTGGTGCAAGCAAAGAACTGGGGGGCATTTGTTTGGCGTTTCAATGATCCTTCTGCGGGGACTCTCGGTGCTCAGTTTGAATTGCAATTGGGCAAGTAGAGCAAACATGGCCTGATTAGGGCATGGTCTGAAGAACTTAGATGCTGCATGAAAGTCACCCAGGACCACGGAAGTGCTACCCAAGGGTGAGGGGAATGGGCACTACTTGGTAGAGCAGGGCGATAATGATGATGAAGTATATGGCCCCAGGACCAGATGCAGTCATGGGAACTGTAACTCATCCCACTAACAATCCTCTTGTAAGTATCCTCAGGAATTGTGATATAGAATCCTGAAGAAGCCAGGCCTGGATGGAGGGCACCGGCTGTGAGAACAAGTGACAGTGGAGAATGAAAGGGGCGGACTGTAGTAGGTGCTGTGCTCCTGTGCTTGGAACCACTCTCCTGGGACGGAATACCCCCAACTCTGTGTGTTGGTGGTTCAGAGGTATCCATTGTTCCCTGCTCTACAGCATTTCCCTCCACTGATGGGAACAGCCTTGCCAGGAAAATTTGCACTGACTTTCCGGATGGGGAGCCCCCCAGGCAGTGGTTGACTGCAAAAGGGGTATGAAAGGCAGGATCTTTTGCATCATGTGGGAGCAGTAAGTCTGCAGCTCTGTTTATGCTCTGGAGCTCCCTTCACCCCCTAGCACAGATCCAAGGCTGGACTTTCCTGACCTAACAGCCTTGCTTGGCTCTTTCCTTTCCCCCCACCATGCTTCACTCCCTCTCTCCCTCCCCAGTTTGTCCTGTAAGCCACTTGCTCAATAGATTCCGAACACCTGAAACTCTGATGAGACTCTGATCTTCTCCCTCCTTTGGTCCTTGGGCTTGGGGAGAAGGTATTCTGTTCATTATCCCATGAACAAAAGTAAGAATGTTGGTGAAGGGAGTCACCAAAAGGCAGAATTTTTAGAAGTGAAGGGTACCGTGGAGGGCAAAATTTACTCAGGACCACCTCTTCTTTTCATTTTATTTTATTATTTTTTTAAGATTTTATTTATTTGACAGAGAGAGACACAGAAAGAGAGGGAACATAAGCAGGGGGAATGGGAGAGGGAGAAGCAGGCTACCTACCGAGCAGGGGGCCTGAAGCGGGACTCAATTCCAGGATCCTGAGATCATGACCTGAGCTGAAGGCAGATGCTTAATGACTGAGCCACCCAGGTGCCCCATTTTTATGGTTTTTTAATCAACATATAATGCATGCACAGAAAAGCACACTGAAATGTACAGATTGCTGAACTTTTACAAGAACATTGGAGAGCAGGAGGAGAAAGGGTACAGTTGTCATATACTCTCCTATAACTAGGCCCAGAGACAACCATCAACTCCCATTTTTGTTTCAGAGGCTAGAGCTTGTCACATCTCCCACCTACAAGACAAAGTGAGATTAGGAATCTCTTCAGTAATAAACACAATTTTGGCAAAGTCATTCCCCCCCGCCACTGAATTTTCTTGTACATATCAATTTCTCCTTTCCCGAGTTTCGGTGGCCCACCTTGAGACCTCCCAACCCAAGAGACAGAAGAGGAAAGATTTTTGTTTTCAGTGTGTTCATTCCAATGATCATTCTGAAGCACCTGATTGATTTGATTTGGGCCAAATACCACTAAATGACAGTGAAGTCACCTTGACTACAATTCTAGGTTCAATCTGAAACAAAATGATAGCTAAGAAACATTCTACAAAGCATATCTTCTGCAATTTCTAACAACTTGCAAAGAAATTTTGCATATGGATAGAGGCTACAAGGACACTTGATTACACCAAGAGAGGTGCACAATTTAGAAAACCACTGATGATATCAGGAACAAATGTAAAAATAATCACAGATCCTTTGATATTAATGCACATTGTCATAATGACGACCATTACTGGCTGTGGGGCCACATTCCATAATGAGCCATTTTTGGGGACTTAGCATTGCCGAGAAGTACCAGAGATACTGTTTCTATTAATGAATGTGTAGTTCTAAGCTGGAACAATGGTAAAACTGTATTATTCCGTGAACAAAATTCTGCTGAATTCACAGACAGGTGACACTGTGTGGGCACTAATGTATAGGGGGCTCTCTGTTATAATAAGGCTGCTATTATCTTTAACACAATGATGCTGAATGTGTCCGGGACTTATCCATTGCTGCTGTTCGCCAAGACTTAACTCTTTGCGGGCTGAGTTAAGCAGCTCCTTGCTGCCCTGTCAGTGGTTTCCCAACCTCAGCAAGTCACAGTCTCGTTTTTATTTTGTTTTGTTTTTTGCCTGCTTCCACCCTTCCTTTCTTTCTTTCTTGGTATGTTTGGATAATGACCTCTTTGGCATCCAGATTCTTCTCTGTATGGAAACATGTATTCTGCCCATTTGTCTGAGGCCTGAGGCCATTGTTGACTGACTGACAGGAGTCTGGGGGAGATGAACCCTTGTACTTGGCCTATGGCTCCTGTCCCATGCCCTGCCTACCAGGGCTCCAAAGGGCAGTATCATTTCTCCCAAAATAATGCATTCTCTAAGCAGCAGTGATTACTTGGCGCTGTAAAGGGACATGAGCTATCACCACTGAAGAGACTTAGACACAGCACGCTGGTCCCACAGAGGGCCATTCGAGGCAGGAAAAGAACCCTGGATCTTGTGGGCCTGATCACATGTGGCACCCAGGGTCACATGGACACTCGAATCCGAGGCTTTCCTTCCACAAAAGGAAGAAAGCTGACCTGGCCTCCATTATCTGCCTGCTGATGATACACTTTCAGGATTATCTGGGGGAGGGTGGCAGCCTTGGTCCCTTTGGCCTTTGCACTGTCATTGGTTCCCTCCCTGGCTCCCCCTCCCCCCGCCGGCGCCGGCACTCGGTCTGCCCCCACTCCCTGGCAGTCGCAGGGAGAGAACAGGGAAGGAGCGGCCACCACATCCCTGGGCAGCTATTTCTGTCAACTGAAAAGGCCATTTAAGCAAAACACTTAATTACCTTTCCTCCTCCCTGCAACCCCTGGGAAAGTATGAGCCGGTCAGATAATGAGCTTAGAGAGAGCAGCAGCTTGGCGAGGGCTGAGATTTTCATCAGGCAGAGGAGTGACCTCACCCGATCCCATCACAAAATGGGAAACAGAGAGAAGAGTGAGAGGGTGGTGTAAACACAATCCTCTGCAGTGTGGCTGTGTTATTTGACTCCTCACGCTGCAAATTCTTGGAGCATTAGAGAGCTTCGAATTCCCAGGTAAAGCACGCAGGCCTGGCCTGTTATTGGCCCATCTTCTGGGATGGAGGCTGCTTTCAACAGTGTGGTCTTGTGTAAGGAGCCTGCAGTTGAGGATCTTGGACTTGGAGGGTCTCTAATGTACCTTTACATTCTAAAATACTAACAAAAAAATGGCGGCGGGTGTTGGGGAGCTGGGAGATGGGTCTCTTACAAGCAGAGTGAGTAGACTGGCTGCCATCTTGTGGGTATAAGCCAAGCCAGTAGAGGTGGCCTTCCTGGGGTGGCTAGACCAGTAATTGGGATTCTGCCTGAGGAGGTCCAGGCTGGCAAATGAAAGAAATAAGGAGCTGATCCTTTAAGGTAAGAGAGGGCGCAGCCCTGGGTGGAGAGCCTGACATCTTCAAAGTGTTCAACTCAGCCCTGGCTGGGAAGGGTGACAGATTGCCTGCCTCTGTGACAGAGCTTCCTGGGCATTGTGTTCTGGCCCCTATCCATTCTGACCTCAGCATGTCTCATGATTTCTGTCCCCTTGTCTGCCCTGCTTGGATCTGGCATCTGCCCTGTACCAGCCTAAAAAAGGACTGAGGCCACAAAGCTTCTTGCCCACGACTGCAGCACCCCTGCCACACCCCCCTGGTCAAGCTGCTGCTGACAGGGCCCCTTCCCATGACTGGAATGTCACAGCCCACCACATTTTCCCTGCTGCCCAACCCTCACGTGTGCCCCTCTGGGGTCTGGCCTCTCCTTTTCCGGTCACAGGTGGCCATCTTGCCTCTGCCTGGGTAGTAATTCTGTGCTGCTTCCTGGTCCCCGCATGTGGACTGTTGGCAAAGGAAACTCAGAGGGTGAGACAAGAGGGGAGCTTGAAGGTTACCACATGCCCATGGGGGCCAGATTGGAGGACTGAGAAAGTCACTCCTTTTTATTCACTCTTCAGATTGCTGGAGGGGTTATCCTACTAGTACTAGGTGATGGGGTCACAGCACTGAACACACAGACAAAAGCCCCTCCTCCAGAAGATTCTAGTGCAGGGAAACAGAGACTAAATAAATAAGGGAAAATTAAATGAAATAAATAAGTTAAAATATATTTTAAAAAATAAGTGTGTTAGAATATAGTCACTACTATGGAGAAAAAGCAAAGCAGTGAAGGAAGACAAGAAGTATAAGTCAGGAAGGGATTTGCAGTTCTAGATTCGGGTGGTCAGTGAAGGTCTTATGGAGAAGGGATATTGATTTAAAAATCTGATGGACATGGGTAAGAAAGCCATGTAGACATCTGGGGAAGGAGGACTCCAGGCAGAAGGAACAGCAAGTACAAAGGCCCTCAGGCATAATTGTGGTTGGTGAATGAAGGGAATGCAAGGGAGTTGGTGTGGCTGGAACTGGTGGATTGGGAGTCCACTGACAGGGAGGAAATGGGGCTGGGGGTGCAGGGAGACTGTATAGGGCTTTACAGACTACTTGTGAGTTACATTTTGAGTGAGCTGAGGGTCACATCAGGGTGTTGACCAGAGGAAGTTGTTGTCTGATCATGCTCATAGGTTCACTCTGACTGCTGAGCTGAGTGAACGCAGTAAGAGGAACCAGACAGGGACGGGCTCCCAGTTAGGAGGTGGCTGTGATCATACTGGTGAGGCATGCTATGACTTGGCCCAGACTGGCAACAGTGGAAGGAGATGAGTGATAGAGTCTATCCTCAAAGGTGAGATGCCATGATTTGCTGATCGCCTGGATGTGGCATGTGAACAAGAGTGGAGACAAAGATGTTTTTGAGTCATTTGGTCTGAGCAACTGTTGCATGAATGGCAAAGAGAAGAGGTTGGGGGGCGGATCAGGAGCTCAGTGCTGGAACTGTGTACTTGAGATGCTTGTTGGTCATCCACGTTAGGGGAGGATTCCAAGTGGAGTCTGGGGCTCTGGAGAGGAAGGAGTCAGATATAAATTTGGTGTCCCCCATGAATAGATGCCATATAAGACCACAAGACAGAATGAGATTACCAACGGAACGTAGACGGAAGGCAGCAGAGAGAGAGAGAGGTCGGGCCTGAGCTTCGGGACTGCAGCATGAGGAGACCAAGGAGGTGAGGAAGGCCAGGAAAAAAGGCGGGGAATAAAAGGCCCAGTGAAAAGGAAAACCAGGAAAATGGGGGACGCTGGATGGCAGATGCCATGTTTCAAGGAGGAAGGAGTGGTTTTCCAAGCAGCTAAGGCAGGTCTGAAAGTGACAACTGGTCATAGCAAAGTGAATGCTACTGGCGAGCTCCATTTTCTGCTGAGTAAACCCTTCAATAGCTTTGATTGTGGCCCCCACCTTAGCCACCCGGGTGGGTTTGTGGGTTCAGGTCTGGCTGATCACTGATTGGTTCAGAGACGAGCTCGTGAACCGATCGGGGCCAATGGAAATTCTCTCCACACATTTTCTCCTGGAGCTGTCAGGATAGATTGGCCGCCTCTCTTGAGTTGCTAAGCGTTGGGATGTAAGTCTTGTCCCCTCATAGACATCGTGCTTGTTGTGCACATTCACTCTTTCCAAGGTGGGGGGGGGTGGAGAAGAGAGAGAGAGAGAGAGAGAGAGAGAGAGGTCCCCAGCAGTAGCATTTGAAACATCTCTGGATGCAGCTCTGCTAAGTCTCGCTACTGCTTTGGACTCTGTTTTAGTTCCTAGCCAATAAACTATTTTAAGCTAGTTTGAATCAGCCTCCTGTCTCTTGCATCCAAAGTTGCTCCGACTATGTCTCTGAAGCCTGCTACTCAAAGTGGCAGAGAGTATGAAGAAGGACATGTTGGTGACTCACTGGTCACGTAAAGACCACTGAGCTAGGGCTTCGAGCCACGGGTCAGAGACCTTGGCAGTCCTGGCCTCACAGCCCTCTCAATGCAATGTTACTAAGCGACCCCTGGATTCAGGACTATTCTTAGCTGGCTGAAATTGCATGGAGGAGTTCAGCCCCCACAGGACGGAACAGGGTCACCTCCTTGCCTCCTCTTGTAGCAGCCTCTGACGCAGGCCAGAAATCTGGGGCAGGTAGGATTGCAACACGAGAAGCTGGGGAAGGGCATCAGGTTCCACCCATGACCCAAGAGGTGGAATCCTGTGGGGCCGCCAGGGCTCAGTACTGGGAGTTCCCTAGGAGATTATGAGAGCCAAGGCGTGGCGGGGGTGTGGGGGGGAATGCTGTGGGCTTAGAGGGGGACAGGGTCAGCATCTGGGGAATGCAGATGAAATAATGAGACCAGGGCACTGGGAAGCAGTTGCTAAAACAAACTGAATAATTTTGCTGGATGAGGTTGCTCTGGCCTAGAGCTGTTTTTAAAGGGCCAGCTACACACAGATTGCAGCTTCTTAAGGATACCTGGAACAGAGCACAGGTCCTCTCATGCTGGCTTTTGGCTCTGAAAGTCCAGTGTGTCACCTTTGGGCATCTTCTCTGTGTGCTAAAAGGGAAAGCGATTTGTTTTTACACGTCTTTGGGCTCCGTGCACAGATAGGGTATTGAGACCGTCCCATGGCTTTCTCATACTTGGGCAGGAGCATGAGTTTACCTGGGGAGAGCCCTGATCTTCTCTTTCTGGACCCCGCCAAACAGAAATTATGCTCTGGTGTTAATTCCTGGTTGCCCATGCTCGGCGCACACTGATCCAGCCTTCAGAGAGCCTTGCAGTAGCTGGCCACCGGAGGTCTCGGTGTAAATCCCTTCCTCTCAAGTTATCACCTCATTGCTTCCTTCTCTTTCAGGATTTCTTTTGTTCTTGGAAAAGACACACCTTTCACACCCACACTTTCATCACGTAACCGCAGTTGAGACTTCCTTCCAACTGCCGACTTCACCCCCATCATGGAATAGGAAGGATATCAATTTAATAATTCTCATTAAACATAGTGCCACACAGTGGAAATCTGTAGTATTTGATAGAAACCCAGTCACAACTGACTTGTTTCTTAGATAATTACAGGTAGTGTTTACCAGACTAAACACATTTGCAGGAAGGGTGAATGTGATGTGTTCAAAGGAAAAACTGTCTTAAACGCCGTCAAGCACTTTACAATGTCACAGTGCACCCAAACAATGGATTCAGGGTACACATAAGTCTTGTGTAGTCACAAAAGCAAGTTTTTGAGGATTTTTGGTTGTTTTGCCTACTTTTTATTTACTGCAATAAAATGACAGAAAAACCCTATCATTCACACTTGTTCTGCTCACTTACTTTGGTTTTCTCCCACAGTCGGTCTGAAAACAAATGTTTTCTTTCATGACTTTATCCTCCAATGAAGTATATTCTTCGTGTCACAACTGAATTCTGCATTCTAAATCATATACAGAAAATGTTTCCTCAAATCTCTCCACCCTTCCTATAGGTGGGACATAACGTTGAAGGTGAGGAAAATTCCAGAGGCTCTGAGGTAGATAGACCTGCCTCCCTTGGAGCGTACTTTTCATTCTTGGGGCTCTGGTGCTTTGGGGTTCACATCATGATCTCTGGGAAGGTGAGCAGAACAAGGGCTCTGCTATATTAGCTAAGGGTGTGCTAGCTGCTGTCACAGCAAGATCCCCACATCTTAGCAGCTTTACATACTAAAAGTTTCTATCTTGATATATAACAGCCCAAGGCTGTCGGGCAGCCCTCCTCCACAATGAGTCAAGGACCTGGGCTCCTTCCATCTCGTGGCTCCCAAGAGGTCCCCAAAGTTGACTCATTTCAACCAGCTGGAAGGGAAAAGCACATGTGGGATTGCGCATGGGTGTATGACCTGGGATTGGCACATATCAATTCTGCTCATTTTCCACTGACCAGAGCAGGACTGATGCTGGACCATGGCCACCCCCCCATTGCAAGGGAGGCTGGGAAGTGTAGTTTAGCTGTGTGCCAGTGTTGGCTACACATATAATAGTTTCTGCCTTCTATAGCTGTAATCAAGAGGGTTTTTACTCAGCAGCAGCCATATTCTCACTCCAAAAGTATTTGGTGATACTCGTTGGGGCAGGCCCCAAGAGACTGAGCAAAATCTGTTATTAAATTAATTTCCTTTATTTGCTACTCAGCTTTGCTTTTCTATTTTTATTTCATTGGCTCCCAGACTGGAACGAAACATCTTAAAATCTTGGTCTACAATAACCTCTCAAAACAATAACAACAACAACAACAACAACAAAAACAAAAAAAGAAACGGGTCTACGGGTCTATAACAAAAAGAAGTTGACTTGATCTTGTTTTCTTGTAAATCATTTGAAAATGAGAAGCTCCACACCAAAATATCCTAGTGGCCTGAGGCAGGCAGAATCAAGATCTCTCCCTCCCTGTATTTCTGGAAGACCTGGCTATCATTCATCACCAGGTACCTGACTGTCATAATGAAGGACATTGGACCTTGTGCAGTAGCTTTAGGTTCCCCTATCACCGATGAGTCAGCTTCCACACTCAGGTGTGAAAACAACTCTCCAGCCCACCACAGAGTTAGCTGTGAAGTTACTGCAACTTGTTTAACCTTTGTAGGCTTAATATTCTCTAAATTATTCTCTGCGGCCCCTTATTCTGTGAAAACGGGGTTGAGAAGTCCCATCTCCAGGGGCACTGTAGGAGTTAGGTATTGAAGGAGAAATCACCTAGCACAGTGCCTGACATCAGTGCGACATCAATCACTTCTGGTTTCCTTCCAGCCTCTTTCCACACAGGCAAAGGTAAGACCCCCAGGCCTTTGTCAGAACCATGGTGGGTCTGTAAGTGGGGCTCCCTCTCCCTGACCCCGCTGACTTTACCAAGCTCCATCTCCCACAATGGTTCTCTCCATTCAGGCAGAAGTCAGAGGGGCTGAGCGCCAGGAGGGAGTGGGAACCAGACAAAGGAGCAATTACCCCCACATGACTGCCTACTAAGAATTCTGGCTGGTGAAAAGGCTTTTCTGCAGTCTATTTTTGCAAATTCTGCTCCGGGAACCCAAGAGGTAAGGCTTTTCGGGCAACAGGATAACCCTGGTCTCATTGTCCCAGAATTCAACTTAGCTAACCTCTGGCATTTTCTATGCCCCGTCCCTCTTCTCTCACATATTCCCTTGATTCATCAGTGTCTCTCTATTCCAGTTAGCACAGTTTCCATTGATCAAGCTTGGTTAACCTGAGCATACTTCACACAGACCCACGACACAGACACACGCACATTCTCGTGTGCGCGCGCGCACACACACACACACACACACACACACACACACACACACACACTTTCTCCCTCCCTCCTTCGGAGAAAAATCTCGCTTCCACATGGAGGATGGTTTGTACACTCTGTGCTCAGGCTTCTGCCTGAGGACATGTTGGAAGATGAGAGTCACTTCCCCCAGCTCTCCTGAACTGAGTTTATGAGAACCAGTTATAATCCTTAAATCTTCTCGTTCTTATCAGGCTTATTTCTAACTTAGTCCTGGTATCCCACTTTGAGCCAGTCAGAGGAAAAGGAAAAAAAGAAGAAAAGAAAAAAAGAACTAACCCCTTCGCATTGACAATACTACTGCACGGAGATGATATTCTGGGATAAATCAGCAAAAGCCTTCGCTGTTTCAATAGTAATCCTAAAGATCAACAGAAGAAATTTCTTGAAGTGGATGGATAAAATTCTTAGAATAATCCTGCCCAAGTCCTCTAGAATTCCTTCATGATGCCTTTATATATTTCAGCCTTTCACATAGGAAGATTCCAGAGTGTCGCCCAAAGGAATGTGCAGCGTTGTTGGCAAGGAGCAGGTCGCTGCAATAGGAAATAGACTGGAACCCATCTTTGGAAGGGGTGTTGGGAGAGAAAGTCCCATTGATGCTACCTAAAATTCTGGGGAAAGGTCTTCAGCAAGTTTTCAGTATGAATGCAGACACCCAAGAGTTTTTCTCACTCTGTTGGAAAGGTCAGGAAAAGTGAAATGACCCAGTGGTCCAGGTCAGCACGGACCTAGCCAGAAACTTGGCCAGTGGACTGGACTGAAGAGCCAGCAGGGTTTAAGGGCAAGGTGTGGTCTGGAAGGTGGGGTTGAGGCTGGGGTACAAAGTCCCAGGTGCTGTGGATGGGTAGCTGGTGGGAATTTTACTGGGATTGTGCAGGTGGGGTGTGTTCATTGTATGGAATTGGGACCAGAGACGGAAACTTGGCAGGTGCTTGAGAAACACACGAGCCAGAAGCTGGGGTTAGAACAGTAGCTCATTCTCTTATTTCTCAACAGGAATCTTCCTTTCATAGTCTGTCTTCCTCTGGTCCAGAATCTCCCAGAATTTAATGTCAAAGTAACACAAAGAAACTGTCTGTGGAGGATGCTTATGATTGACCACCAAATTCTGTTTGTCTACTCATCCTTAGAAAAAAGGGCATATACTTAAAAAAATATATATATATATATTTGAGAAAGAGTTGTGGGTGGGGGAGAAAAAGGGTAGAGAGACAGGGAGAGAGAATCCCAAGCAGACTCCATGCCTAGAGTGGAGCCTGATATGGGGCTTAATTTCACAACCCTGAGATCACAACTTGAGCTGAAACCAAGAGTCAGATGCTTAACCCACTGGGCCACCCAGGCTCTCCAAGGGCATATAGTTTTTAAATAGAGGTAGACTTGACATACAATAAAACGCACATTTAAAAAGTGTACACATTTAAGAAGTGAGGCGTTCTACACCCAAGAAAACATCACGACAGTCAAGATATAGAATGTATCCATCACTTCAAAAATTTTTTTGTACTTCTTTGTAATTCTCCCCATCTCTTTCCCTTTCTGCCCCATGTCCTCTTCCCCAGACAAGCACTGATCTTCTTTTTATTACAGTATATTTGTTTGCATTTTTTCGATTTTTATATAAATGGGATTATACTGCATACACCTTCCCCTTTTTTGATCTGCCTTTCTTCACTCTTATTTTGAGATTCATCCATGCTGTTTGTATATTTCAGGAGTTCATTCCTTTTTATTGCTGACTTAGATTTCATCAGATAGATATTATAACATTTGTTTATCTGTTCCAACTTTTGATGTGCATTTGGTTGTTCCCGCATTTTAGGTATTACAAATAAAGCTGCAGTGAACATTTATGTATGAGTCTGAGTAGGAACATTGGCTTTTTTTTTTTTTGGTTAGGTAAATATCTGAGGGCCAAAAGACTGAGTTATACAGTAGGTATACATCTAATTTTTGAAGAACCTGACAAACTGTTTCCATTTGGCAATACCATTTGGCACTCATATACTAGCAATGCATGAGGGTTCTAGTTCCTCTATGTCTTTACCCACAGCTGATAGAGTCTATCTTTGTAACTTCAAGCTTTCTACTAGATGTGTGGTGGTATCTTGTATGTACTTAATTATGCCTGATGTTGAGCATGTTTTTATGTGCTCATTTGCCATCTGTTTATATTCCTTAGTGTCTGTTCAAGTCTTTCATTCATTGTTTTTAAGTTGCTAGTTTTCTCATTATTGAGTATTGATAGTTCTTTATATATTCTTATGCAAGACCTTTATCAAATATATGCCTTGTAAATATCATGTGGTTCAACTTTAGTCCTCTTAACAAATGTGCATTCCTTCTACAGCCTCTCTAGTTGCTGGGTAATATGACTTGAGTTCTTACTCATGGAACATGAATAGAAGGGAAGTGTGCTATTTCTGGATTCAGTCCTTAAAACAGCGTGTGTGTGCGTCTCCAGGGTCTCTTTTATGTCCTCAAGCCAAGGATCCAGGTTTGATCATGCTGGTGAGCACGGTGTCCTGAGGACTTCAGAATGACCTTGTGTAGCAGGTTTGTTCACCTTTGAAATATTGTATGGTAGGGAAATAAACTTCTGTCTTCTTTCAAGCCATGAATTTTGGGGTCTCTTTGTTACCCCTCAGCAGCTTTACCTTACCCTAACTGGTATACCAAGAAAGTTACTACTTCTTCTTCCTTCCTTCTCACTTTGAGCACATTCTGGCAAGAGTTTAGTTTGGCTGTCCCAAGGATGAATTCATTTTTTCTAGACAAGAGAATAAAAATTTCTCGAGCAGTCAATAAGGCACTGTGCTATGCATCTTGCCTAAAAAGAGGAATAAAACTCAATTCTTGCTCTGGAGAAACAGATGGTCCAATGAAAATCTTTCAAGTTTATTCCTTTTAAGTTTATACCCAGTTTGACGTTAAAGAGTTCGTTGTTCGGCAGCTTAGGGACAAAATTTTGCTGAGCTTAGGAGAATCTATAGAAATGCAGAAATTTGGCTTCAAATGGGTGTTTTTCTGTTGCTATTCCATAAAAAAATCACATTAAAATGAAACTGAACTTCGGCCCCTCTGCCTGACAAATAAGAACAAGGTTTCCATGTCAAAGTACCTACAACCCCATCTTTAGGGTAAGTCTCCCCAAGTTCAGGGAATTTGGGCAATTGTTATTTATTTGAGTTTTTCTGGGCCATGGACTCCTGATGTAAGTCAACTAACTTACTTCTTTCAAGAACCTAACTGAAGTTTACAGACGAGGAAAAAGATTCAGAATGGAAAACCAACCTATCTATGGCCACAGAGCCAATTAGGGCTGGAAGCAAGTTATGTAACTAGTCCTGCCACCAAAGTCTAAGCCCCTTTCTGCAAGCTGTACTGCTTTCCTTGGGAGAAGCTTTGGACTTAGATTACTCAGATTATTGCTTCAGGCTTTTTCCTTTTCATGGAAGAAATAACCTCATAGACTGTGGTTCTGCTCCCACAGCCTCTTCAGCCCCAGGCTTGAGACCAGCCTCTATTACTCAGAAGGATTTGTGCAACTCCATCCTTCTTTATCTTCAAGCATCAGCATGTTTGAGTTTTGTTTTCAATCCAGAACCTGCCTTGTTTTTATAGAACCAAAATTCAGCCTCGTTCTGAAAATGAAATGACAAAGGATCCCTGGAAAACAACATAGATCCTGGGTCTCCACTTTAGAACAATCCAAAGTCAAAGTGTCTGGTTGAATACTTTCATTACCAGCCTGTCATCTTGGTAAAGGCTTTTCAACATATCAAATCAGAGGAAAAGGAAAGAGACTCTTTCTTTTTCTTGTTGTTCCAGATCAGATAACATTGCCAGATTAGTTCCTCCACTGTGAATTCACACCGCATGTACCCACATGCCAGCCCTTTGCTGAAAGGCCATCAGCTATATTGCTTCCTGCATAATCATTCATATTTTGCCTCATGCCTTCCCTTCTCCACCTCTGTTTCCGGCTCCTCCCCCTGAAATAGTATAATGCTTGCAAAGAAAATGTGTCAACAGGTGAAATTTATAGGAGTTTCCTGGCCCACACAGAAATGTGAACCACAGGCATCCCCAAAGGAGAGATTTTCTTACCCAGACACTTACTCTCTCGAATATGCCCTGATTCATTCATATATGAGTTCTCTAGAGAAACCAGTTATCTTTTTTAGGGAATCATAGTATGGAGCTCCTGTTTGGAAGGAGTGGCTTTGATGAATGCCAGTTGGGATTATTTAGTTGCAGTTACAGAAAAACCGAACCTAAACTAGATTAGTCAAAAAGGGAATTTAATGATTCAGAAGCTGAAAGAGCTAACCTCAGGTACAACTCTATTCAGTACTCAAGCATATCAGTAGCACCTGCTTATTTTTTTAACCTCATTTCTTTATTCTGCCTTTCTTTATGTTGACTTCAGCTTTAAGTTTTATGGGTACCAAAAAGGTCCCTGCTAGGCCGATTTATTCTCTTATGTTTTAGGTCAGAGATTATGAGTGAAAGTCTCTTTCCCAGAAGGCTCAGGGAAAAATGTCATTGCATCTCATTTGGCTCTGACTGGGCTCCATGAACGTCAGTGGGCAGGGAAATGAGACATGCTGATGGCTCAGGCCTAGGTCACAAGCTTTACCCCTGAGGCCGGGTTCAGAGTCAGCTTTAGCAGGACTGCGAGAGAATCAGGTATGGACCAGGAGGGCTCAAGCAATGACCTCACTCAGGCAGTGAGTTTTGCCTTATAAGAGATGGTGTGTATGTGTCACATAATGTTTTGTCTCTGCTGCATAAGCCAGCTGCACACCTTGAAAATAGCAAGCTTCTACTCATGTAAAATGAGAATCCACATCCCAAGCCAGGTTGATTTAGAAAGGGTTACTTTCTGATTTAACTTCCAGCAAGGAGGCTAGTTTGCCAAGATCTTGATGTAAGTGGGTCAGTATAGAAAATACACTCAAAAGTGTTTCCGAGTCTATAGCAGGACCATCTTACATTCTTTAAAGTATGAGGACCCTCCACTGGTTTGGTATTGAAGCCTCTTGCAGTAAACCTTTCTGATTGGTTTCCTTGAGTTTTTATTTTTGTTTCCTATGATGACTATGATATTTTAGTTATAAGGACTTCTGTAGCCTGATAAGGCTGGCTCTGAAGGGAGTGGAAGAGTTTAGAGCAGAAAGTTGAAACCTGGGAAGCCCTGGGAAGTATTTGACCCACACACCATAATGACCCACACAATAAAAGCAGTTCTTGGTGTTTTTCTTTCCTCCAATCATTCAACTTCTTCATGTGTCTTTCTAAATAAATGTTTGGGATCAGGATTTTTATTATTCTTGTCAACTCTTGACCTTAAACGTTCAACCTTTAAACCACTGAACAACTGTTACTGCTTATGTACTTCCTCTCTTCAAACACTTAATCGTCGACTGTCTATTGGACCCTTTCTGAACACTTCATGCATGTTATTTCATTTATTCCTCGTAACTACTCTATGCCCCAGAAACTATTATTATTCCCATTGTATGGAAGGTGAAACGGATCTAGAAGAGGTTAGATATCTTGTCCCAGGTCACACAGCTCGAGCCAGAGATCTTAATATCATGCTATAAATAAGACAAAGGTTTTTGCCCCTGTGTCCCATGATATACCCCAGGAAGATAGACCTGGAAATGAACTACAGTCTATGTTATACTCACTATGATAATGATCTACACAGGGCTAAGTGAGGCTGTGAGAAAGAGAGAGTGCAGTAATTTACCTGTGAGGGGGGAAGGATTTGAAATGGGTATTGGTACAAGTTCTCAAGAGGAGGCCAGGCTCGGGTACATGAGAAGGTACTTTCCAGCTGGCAGGTTAGGGTTGAGAATAGCATCCCGGAGATTGGGATGTGTGCTAGTAAAGCACTGAGGCATCTAAAAGAAATGCATGATGGGAGAATTGCAAGCTCTTTGGCCTGGATGGAACATAGGATTCAAGAATGGACAGAAGAGGAAAAAGACCCAGGTGCCTGGTTGTACTGAGAGGGATTTAATAAAAAAAAAAGGGGGGGATCCACTGAAAGGCTTTAAGAAAAAGGTGACACTTATTCAAAACCAGTGTATTTTTCTATTTTTACAATCCCCAAGTTTGAATTATTTTTGGATTTTTAAAATTATGTAAAATATACACAACATGAAATTTACCATTTTAACAATTTCAGTTGTATATTCAGTGGCAGTAAGTACATCACAGTGTTGTACCACCATCTGTAATATCCATTTCCAGAAAACTTGCATCAGCCCCAGTGAGAAATTCTGTACCCATTAAACAATTCTTCCCCATTTCCCCTATAACCTGTGTCTGTTAACAGAAGCTGCCTTGAAAAATAAGGAGGAACAAGGATATAGCTCCTTAATGTACATTATTGTAAAGAACACTGTGACTTGTGCTCTTTTAAAAGGAAACATGTCAATGACACTCTACATTCTAGGGATGAGAGAGTCCATAGTGACATGTGAGTGTGTTGTTCCTGCCAAATCTGCAAGATAATGGGGCTGTTTTCCTGTGAAAGGAAGGCCACTAACATTGCTGATGAACAACCCATGACATCAGCTTAGCCATCAAACACACATTGAGCACCTGCTGTGTGCATGGTCACGTGTTAGGTGCCATAAATAGAAAAGAGTAGGCAATGATCCACAACCTTCAAAGGAATCCTAATGTAGTTAGGGAAAAGAACATGGACATGTCTATCTATGACCAAAGGCAGGATAGAATCAGTTGGCCCCCAGCCCCTGACCTATGTTGATTATACCTTCTCACTGCAGTGTGTATGGCTCTTCACAGCACTAATCACGTTATATGTGTGTGTGTGTGTGTGTATGTATAATAATATGTAACATTATTATATATAATATAATTATATATATGTAATATATATGTGTATATATATGTAATATATATTATATATATTTAAAGATTTTATTTATTTATTTGACAGAGAGAGAGAGAGCACAAGCAGGGGGAGCAGCAGGCAGAGGGAGAGGGAGAAGCAGGCTCCCTGGTGAGCAGAGAGCCTGACATGAGGCTCGATTCCAGGACCCTAGGATCATGACCTGAGCCAAAGGCAGATGCTTAACCAGCTGAGCCACCCAGGCGCCCTCCACATTATACTTTTACATTAGTTTGAATGCCTCCTTGTAATAACAATCAAACTGTGCATTCCATAATGGCAGACATCTTTTTCCCCCCCCCTCATTGCTGTCTCTCCAGTGTCTGACATAGTTCTTGGCACATAGAATGTGTTCAGCAACTATGTATTCAATGAATGGTTGCTATAATTAATTTTTAAAGAGATTTTATTTATTTATTTATTTAAAGAGCACAAGTGGGTGGGGAGGGGCAGAGGAAGAGGGAGAAACAAACTCCCCACTGAGCAGGGAATCTGACCAGGGTCTTGATCCCAGGACCCTGGGATAATGATCTGAGCCCAAGGCAGAAGCTTAACCGACTTTGCCACCTGGGCCCCGTTGGTTGCTATCGTTATTTGTGTGTGCATATATGTGTGTGTATTAGAATAACTATTCATTCTATATATGTGTCTATATATATGTACAAGCCATATGCTTTGAAAACACAAACAAAAAATCCACAACTATAATCCAAACCATTTTTTAGAGAGCTACTGCTTTGGAATTAATAGTTTCTTTGAGGCCTTAATCCTGTTTAGCTGTGGCTAAGACTTCTGTGGGCACCCAGCTCTGTAAGTCAAGCATATGAAGTGTACCTGTCCCTCAGCTTTTTGTAGGAGCTGGCTTCCCCAGCAGCCGGCATAGAGCAGGTTCCTGGTACCCAGCGATCATTTCGTCAGGCTTCTAAAGCATTCAGACCGACTCACACTCTCACTCCTCAGCCCTAATCACAAGACTATTTATAGACCTCAGCACTCCTCTTAACTCCTGCCCCCTCACTCTTAGCAGACGGCCTCACCTCATGATTCATTGAGAAAACTGAGGTCATCCGGGTGCTTTCTGTCATTTCCTAGTTTCTACGTACAGTACCTCTACCCAGTCCATCCCCCGCTAAGCCTGCCCTCCAGCAGGAAAAGCTAAGAGGGCCTCCTTGGAGAGCGGCCAAACCGCTCCCAGAATCTGCCTCCTCGTGAACCCCAAGCTCCCTTTCTAATCCGCACTGCAGCCCCTCCTAGGAGTCTCTGTAAATCCTTCCTGTTTCTCCTGGTGCCCCCTCTGCCCGTGAGTAGGCTCCATCTTGTCACTTTATTGAAGCTTACTGCAACAGCCTCCTAACTCGTCTTGCCTTTCCATTTTCCCTTGTGCACAGTGGATTCAGAAGGATTCTTTTAAAATGAGGGACATGGATAATTCCCACGTACTGGCTCCAACTCCCCTGCTTTTCACTATTTCCAGAAATCATCTTGGAATGTAGATAATTAAGAGTGATATCTAATCCTCTCTTAATTTTTTTTTTTAAAGATTTTATTTATTTACTTGACACAGAGAGAGAGAGAGATTACAAGTAGGCAGAGAGGCAGGCAGAGAGACAGGGAGAGGAGGAAGCAGGCTCCCTGCTGAGCAGAGAGCCCGATGCGGGCCTCGATCCCAGGACGCTGAGATCATGACCTGAGCCGAAAGCAGAGGCTTTAACCCACTGAGCCACCCAGGCGCCCATAATCCTCTTTAAATTTTCCATCCCTTCCTTCCCTTCCTGCCTCCCTCTGAAAGTAAATCATCTGCATAGGTAAGTATTTATTTATTTATTTATTGGGGTGCACCTTAAACACATGAGGCACACAGGGAGTGAGACAAACGTCTTAACTCAGTCATGGGGACTGGTCTTCCCTCTGCTCCTCAGCTCCTTGTCAGGCACCTCCTTTCTTCTCTCCCAGCTTGCTTCTCACTCCCTCCTGCCCCCTGCTCCCTGGCTTTGTTCCCAGCACCCCTTGAAAGTTAGAGTCTTATATCTCCCTTATTGCTACCGTCACCTGCTCTGTCCTTATCTTCTGCTTCTGATAGTGTCGATCTTGTTTGCCTTCAGACATTCCACCATATTCCTCTTTTCCTTCCCAGCTCTCCAGTGGTTCCTTTCCCCACCTTGGGGGTCTCTTGTTCTGCCTGCCCTTGAATGCTGTGTCCTCTGGTTCTGGGCACTGCCCACCAATTCCTTTCCCAGCTCTCTAAGCTTTCTGTGGGTGCACACTTTTCATGCATTCCTCATACGGTGTCATTGTCATTATAACACACACATTGTATTGTGTACATGACTCCTAGCAGTTCAGGGTCATCCTCCAGGCCTTCTAGAGCTTTAGCAAGTCATTGTGGAGGTTTGCTTACAGGGCTATAGGCGTATTCCAAGGAGAATCAGAGAGTGGTTTTTCCAAAGTTACTCTCTGTTTTATTGTCCAGATGATTCCTGAGGACAACAAGCATTTTGATGACATTTAAAGACGAAGCAGCACATTTTCTCAAGTCTTCAAGCATTTCTGGTTCTTTTCCTACCTTTCACTGCAATACTTGCTGACTTAGAACATGCCCCTTGAGTTGGGACCTGAAGGAATCCCTCTGAGCGTCCCCCCGCAAAAAGTGGGGGGCCGGTTGCTTGGGCCCTTCTGCTTTGATCTGTGCCTGGCAGTGTCCCCACCCCCTCTTTCTCACCCAGCGTCATCAGCTCTCCCTTCCACCTTCCTCTCCTCACCCGCCCACGGAACCTGATCCCGCTGCTGACCTGGGACCAGATGCTCACTCATTACACAGACTCTGCAAGCCCAGCTCTTCACAGCAGAGGTGGCAGGAGAAAGAGAAAGGCTTCCTCTCAAGCCTTACAGAGGCTAACGTATTTGCACGGGTTTTTTTAGAGAAAATCATACAACTGCATGTTGAGCTATAAAGGTAAACATTTTTCCAAAAAAAGTCTGAGATCGTTTCTTCCTGCTGTCCTCACAAATGATCACGAACACAGTGACTTAAATTCACACAAATTTATCTACTTACAGGTCTGGAAGCCAGAAGTCTGGAAACAGTTTTATTGGGCTGACATCAAGGCATCCACCGGGCTGGTTTTCTCTGGAGGCTCTCTAGGAGAATCTGCTTCTTTGATTCCTTCCTCACCTCACCCTCAACCTCCGAGCTTCCAGGACCACATCCCTTACCTCCTCCTCTCATCACTCAAATCCTCCTCCTCTCTCTCCTAATGACCCTTGTGATTACATTTTGGGTCCACCAGACAATACAGGATAATCTCCCCATTTCCAGATTCTTAATCTAATCACATCTGCAAAGTTCTTTGGCATATAAGGTATTATTCACAGATTCCAGGAATTAGAACATTAGGATCTTTTGGGGGGACAGTGTTTAGCATACCAAAGTATAGAGTATAGCATACACACTGAATTTCACTTGCTCCCTGATTGCTCACATATCTTCGAGCCATTTTCTTGAGTTTTATTCTGGCCAAAGAATAAAATAATATAATAGAAAAATAATAAAATAATATGATAAATATAATAATAAATAATAAGGATTTTCATAGAAATGGATATGGATATATATGGAGTTATTTATTATTTGTGCATTTTACTATGTATTTTATAGCTTTCAAGGTATACTGATACATCTTTAAGAATTTAGAGTGTATGATTTTTTTTTTAAAGATTTTATTTAGTTATTTGACACACAGAGAAAGATGGCAAGAGAGGGAACACAAGCAGGGGGAGTGGGAGAGGGAGAAGCAGGCTTCCTGCTGAGGAGGGAGCCTGATGCAGGGCTCGATCCCAGGATCCTGGGATCATGACCTGAGCCAAAGGCAGATGCTTAACAACTGAGCCACCCAGGTGCCCCTAGAGGGTATGATTTCTATGTTGTCATCTTTGTGTTTAACTCCATAGAAAAAAAATCATGCCGATATTATACATGACCTCTTTTAGCCTGTGGAAAGAAAGCCCGTACACATAAATGTACTGTGGGAGATGAGTCAGTGGTGGACATGGCGTTGGACTCAGATGCCAGAAAACGGCACCACCTTCTCTCTGGTCTACTAAACTCCAATGTCCAGAACGACTTGTGCCTCTCACCGCCTGTTCCACTGACCACACCACCCAATTCACCTCCAACTTCCCTGGCTTGTCCTTTGGTCTCCTCAGCTTGGCCCACTGCCTTCAACACCCAGTTGGAGAAATTTCCATTGAGTTTTTATCCTTTGTCCACCTTCTTCTTTTGTGACTTGCTTCTTCAGTAATCTTATCTACTCCTGCAACTTCAACTCTCATTCATGAGGATAAATTCCAGACCAATGTTTGGAACATGAAATACTAAAAGTAAAGTATTTCTTTAATAGTTTCTCAAGTGCCTTTACTGTTTCTCTTGGTTTAAGATGTTTTAAAGATATGTTTTAATTTGTAGTGGTTATATATTTTCATGATTCATCCCAGTCGAATATTTGGTTTGGTAATGCTCTTTTTACAAACATAGATAAAAACAAACGTTAATATAATCAGGCTGTCTAAGTCACTTTAAAAAAAGGATAGACCCAGAAAGATACATTCAAAATTGTGACATAAAATTTGTAAACACTTGATTTAGTATTCAAGTTTAGAATGGAGATTTAAACAGAGCTAATGGGTCCATCCACTGTTTACCGTATATAACACCAAACGGTTTTAAATGTGGTCCTCACGCAATAAATAGAATCACAATCCCCAGCTCACATCATAACATGAAATAAAACAATGCTATGCATCATAAGTATATGATTGCTAGTAAACAGGCTGTCTTCCAAATAGAACTGCTTGGCTATTGTCTTTAGGTCAAATACCTCAAATCTCTAGGAAAACCAAGCTCAATGAAAAGGAATAATAAACCACAGGTGAAACGATAAGGCTTTCCTTCATGGAAGTCAACATAGTTTTTTGGTATTGGGCTATCATTTGTTGATGATATTGATACATGTAGTTTATAGCACTTCCTCTGAGTAGCATTCCTTTCATCTGATTTTTATATTTATTATATTTATGACAAAGAACGGGGACAGTTATATATTATTAGGCTTCATCTCTGAAGTAGAAGTTTCTAAATACAACTCTTGTAAGTTTCAGTTCTTTTGCTAGTTAAATGGTTGTCAAATTCAGGCAGAGTCAGATATATGCCCTCTGTTTCTAAATCTCTCGGGAAAAAAATTTTTTTTAAAGATTTTTATTTATTTATTTATTTGACAGAGAGAGGGAGAGAGAGAGAGAGAGAGAGAGAGAGAGAGAGAGAGAGAGAGATCACAAGTAGGCTGAGAGGCAGGCAGAGAGAGGAGGAAGCAGGCTCCTTGCTGAGCAGGGAGCCTGATTCGGGCCTCGGTCCTAGGACCCTGAGATCATGACCTGAGCTGAAGGCAGAGACTTTAACCCACTGAGCCACCCAGGCGCCCAAAAAACATTTTATAATCTCCTAAAATATTAGACAAATTTTACATGTGTCTAATATATTGCTTTTTTTATATTGCTGTGCTTATCATAACTTCTCTGTTTATGGAAATTACTATATTCAGTGGTATGAACTGTTAGTAGTTTTAGGTATATAAACCATAGACTTTCAGATTTCCTTCCACTGGGTTTTTTCTAATAACTTCTAAAACCATGACAATATTTTATTTTATTTTATTTTGGGGGGGATGGGAAGATAGGTAGAGAATCTTAAGCAGGCTTCATGCCCAGCAAGGCGCTTGAGGCAGGGCTCTATCTCACAACCCTGAGATCAGGACCTGAGCAGAAATCAAGATTCAGATGCTTAACTGACTGAGCCACCCAGGAACCCTGACAATATTTTAAAAACATTTATCATAAGCTATGTTTGAAGAAATTAACAAATGGAAGTGGCCAGTGATCCTTCATGGAATATATTTATTTTTTCACTCATTCCTTCCCCCTTCACAGATCTATTCATCATTCACTTATTGAGTGTTTGCTGCACATGGCTGTACAGTCCCTAAGAAGATAAGCATTATTTGGCAGAGAGTTTGCCTTTCATGAGCCAATAGTCTAATATGGGACTCATCATTAAAAAGCTGTCATTAGAAATTAAATCTACAAATAAAATTTCTCTCTTCCATTAGACTATGGGACCTGTGACACAGAAGACTCAGCTACCTTTTTTTTTTCTTTTTTTTTCTGTAGAAATGGTGAGATCTGTGGTCTGATATTGACCTGTGTTTGAACCTGGGCTCTTCTTTGCTAGCAGCATGATCATTACCAAGTTACTTAGCTTCTTTTGCCTCTACTTTTCCATCTTTAAAATAATGGTGCAGAGTAGGGGTGGGAATGGGTGGATAATAATAGTCACCTTACAGGGTTGTTTGTAAAAACAAATGGGGGGGCCTGGGTTGCTCAGTTGGTTGGGTGATTGCCTTCAGCTCAGGTCGTGATCCCAGAATCCCAGGATTGAGTCCCGGATTGGGCTCCCAGCTCCCCAGAGAGTCTGCTTCTCCCTCTGACCTTCTCCTCTCTCATGCTTTCTCTCTCTCCCTCTCTCTCTCAAATAAAATCTTTAAAACAAACAAACAAACAAACAGACAAACAAACAAAAAAGCAAATACACCTGACACTTAGCAGGTATTTAACAAATGTTCGATGAATAAATACCGTGGGAGTTCAGAGAAAGAAAAATTCGCTCCCGGTTTGGCTGAACAGAGAAGGCTTCTAGAGGGCTATTTGTTCTTACAGAATCTGGGGGATGGGCATGCTTTGGAAATAGAAATCTTTCCCTCCCCTTTAAAATGATGGGTATTAAGGACAGCATGTGTTGTGATGAGCACTGGGTGTTATATGTAACTAATGAATTGTTGAACACTACATCAAAAACTAATGATGTGCTATATGCTGGCTAACAGAGCATAATAAAAAATCCTGCTTTTCTAAGGTGGTTCAGTTGGTTAATTGTCAGACACTCTGTTTTGGCTCAGGTCAAGATCTCAGGGTCATGAGGCACCTAGGTGGCTCAGTGGGTTAAAGCCTCTGCCTTCAGCTCAGGTCATGATCTTAGGGTCCTGGGATGGAGCCCTGCATTGGGCTCTCTGCTCAGCAGGGAGCCTGTTTCTTCCTCTCTCTCTGCCTGCCTCTCTGCCTACTTGTGATCTTTCTCTCTGTCAAATAAATAAATAAAAATCTTAAAAAAAAAAAAGATCTCAGGGTCATGAGATGGAGTCCTGTGTAGGGCTCTACATTGAGCGTGGAGTCTGATTGAGATTTTCTCTCTCCTTCTCCCTTGTCCCTTGAACATGGATGCTCTCTCTTTCTCTCTCTCAAATAAATAAATAAATCTTTAAAAAAATAAAATGCATTTCTATTTCCTTTTCCTTTTATTCAAATGATCACGCACAGTTTCTCTGATCATGCTGTAGTCTTTACTTACACCCCTTCCAAAGGCAGCACATAATCAGTGTCCAGGCTTGAAGGGAAGGACTCTCAAGACTTCTTAAGGCATGGAAGGCACAACACTGCTCATGGAGAATGGGATGGACTGATGGATGGGTACCAGATGACGGCAGGTGGCTGTTTTCATGTAGCAGTTAGCAGCAAATGAAAGAGGTGTATGGGGATCACTCTTCCCAGAGGCCATTCATTTCTCTACAGCTGAAAGGGTAATAAGTTGATCCTAACCAAGATCAAAAATTCAAAAGAATTATGACAGATCAGTCAAGCACTCCTAAGTTTATCTGGATAAAAATTCATAAGCACTGTCGGTGTTGAAAAAGCTGTGACCTCTGCGGGGGTTTAAAGGGGAGGATCAGAGCTGAGTTAAAAGGGCTGTTCTACCCCATAAATGCATGAAAAAGATCCAAATTAAAATGAAATACTTTTTATATTGGTCACACCCTCCTAACCTTAACCTGTGATTGAAACTACTCTAAGTATGAGCTAAGCAAAGGTATTTCCCAAGTTAAAAACACCTAGTTAATGATTGCCCGTAACTATGAATGATTGGTTGGGTACTGGGTTCCCTCTGCACACATTCCCCCTTCTTAGAAAATGCCCAGGCTCTCTTGGGCCCACAGTGCCATCTGACTGCCAATAGAGTATGGCAGACTCAATGGCTTGCACTATGGGGCCTCCTTCCCTCCCTCTTTTTACAGCTCAATCAATGCAAGTTCAGATACACCTATTCTCACATATCTCTTTTAACATCCTTCCTTGCTCCCCTACATCTTTCAATTCTTGCCCAATTAGATTAAAAAATATATTATTAGTTTTTCTACTAAGAATTTGATGCTGGAGTGCCTGAGTGGCTCAATCTGTTAAGCATCTGTCTCCTGGTTTTGGCTCAGGTCATGACCAGGGTCGTGAGATTGAGCCCCTCATGGGGCTCCACCCTTGATGGGGTGTCTGTTTGAGATTCTCTCCCTCCCTGTCTGCTCTTCCCTCTAGTTAGACTTGCCCTCTCTCTCTCAAATAAATAAATGCCATATTTTTTATTTTTTAGTTAAAAAATAAAAAATGATTTATTTATTAGAGACAGAGCATGAGCACAAGCAAGGGGAACAAGAGAGGGAGAAGCAGACTCCCCGCTGAGCAGGTAGCCCAATGTGGGGAACAATCCAAGGACCCTGAGATCATGATCTGAGTCAAAGGCAGTTGCTTAACCAACTGAGCCACCCAGGCACCCCTAAATAAAATCTTTTTTGAAAAAAGTTTGATAATATGGAATTAAACAAGGAATACAGAGTCTGGCCCTTACTGAGTTGAAATCTAAAGTAGAAAATCATTCTTCTCTAGGCCTATCTCTCTATGAAATGACATGAAACAAGGTGGAATTCTGATCAGACTCAAAGTTATTATAATTAAAAGTCATTTTTACAAATTTCTTTCTTTTTTCAATTATTTATTTTCTCCCTCTCCCTTTCTTTCTAAATTTTATTTATTACATTAGTATTTCAATAGTAGGATTTTAAGTAGGCTCCATGCCCAACACGGGGCTTGAACTCATGACCCTAAGACCAAGATTTGAGCTGTAATCAAGCATGGGAGGCTTAACTGACTGAGCCACCTACAGAGCCTCCCCCTCCTTTTTATAAACCATTTTCTAGCACGTGGTCTGTTAATACACTTTTGCCTTATTTATATGACTATGTTCTATTTTTCAGTTATACATTAGTATGGAAAATGTGCACACGCTGGGTGGGGAACTCTTTGTCTCTTCTTTGCCTTTTCCTTTTCCCGATGAAATCAGACATCCACAAGAAAGGGCTAAGATCACAGCACGTGGTGGCAAATGCACAGAAGAGCCTGTAATCTCTCTCTCCTTCTGTGCTTCCATTTCCTGCCTACCGAACATATCAGCAAGTGTTTTTTTTTTTTTTGCAGTGCGGGCAGGATCAGAAGTCAGGCAAAGATGATTCGGGTTCCATTTCTATTATGAAATAATTGTCTCATCTGCATGATAATACACACATATATTCCTGCAAAATTATCTACATCCTAAGCATTCATTCATGCCCCAGAGAGGATGAGGAATGTACCAGATGCTTCCATGGTGTGGTGAGATCAGAGATGGGTGGAGTAGGGCAGTTTGCCAACTGTCTGGGCGGCTATGTCAGGAGGATGAGTCATTCCAGCGGCCCCCGCTGTACCGCCCCTGATATTGGTTTGAATATGTTCCACTGGAAGAAGGCCAGAGGCCTTAAACCAAAATTGAGGCACATTTTTCATCTTTTGGCAATAGTGTGTTTCCTCTATTACCCTTTTCCCCCCGAAAGCCGCAGCCAGGCCATTAGGAGCCCGGTTGCAGACAGACTGTGTTTCCCTAACGTGTGGTATGATGCTTTGTTCCGAGTCTTACCAAAATGTGTTATTTAGGCTTGGGCCAGCTCTTAGCCTAGAAACCAGAGATTCTCCTTTCCTCCGAATGCATAGCATGCCACGATTCTTGGCATCTTTCACCCCAACAAGTCTTCTAACATTAAACACTCCAAAAGCCTTCTCCCGCAGACCAGGGTTCAAAATTGGGCTGAAGGGGAGAATAATGAGAGGAAATGCTCTGCTCTGGGCCAAGCACAGTGAACACGCCGCTCTCCTCCTCCTCCCAGCTGCGGGCAGAGCATGGGACTGGCCTGAGTGGACCTCAGACCACTGAGGCTGCGTGCCAGCCACGGCCTTCGGGCCTGCGAGTGTCAGCCCCTGCGTTGCCATGACGTGCGCAGGAAGGGGGCGTGCACTCCTTGGGTCACTTTTGTGTTCTTGCTCTAGACTGAGCAGCCTTGACTTGGGATCAAACCTCCCCTGCTGTCCTATTGTCTTAAGCAGTCGTGTTGAGGGGTGGAGGAAGCTGAGGGGAGCGCTGATCTGAAGATTTCTATAGAACCCCTGTCCAGGCTTCCCTGAGATGGTATCCAAGATTGCATCCGTGGCCAGCCCGTTGGCAGATGTGGCTGCCTGTCTAAGGGGCAAGCGAGAGGCTGATGAAAAGAAGCTGCCTGATACAGGCCGTGGGAAGAGAGGTCTATTCATCTTGCACTTGGCAGTGTGATCACATAACCTTGTCTGTGTGACCAAGACACACACACACACACAGCAGAATTGCCCGCTTGTGAGATGTCATGAGGCCCAAGGGATTACTTTTATTCCTTAGATTGGGACTGATTTGGACTAAGACACCTGGGAGTTTAGAGTGTTTATTTATCTGCCAGTTTGGGCAATCAGTCCAGGGCCAGGGGCCAGACTGGGGAGACAGAAGAGTCTTGATCAGGGAGTGTGGAAATTTCTGGCTTCACTTTTTATCTATTTTTATGGTCATCTCGATTTGTGTTACCGTTTGGTTTTCTATGACCCTGGAATACACACAAGCCATAAGATTCAGAGTGAACCTGAGAAGATTTAATGTAGTTCATTTTGAAATGGTTGAATGTTTACTCTGACAACAAATCTGACAAGTTCAAGGGACACTTTTTGAATTGACAAATTTTCCTTCTCTCTCTCTCTCTCTCTCATTTTGTTTTTTTGGTGTTAGGTGACAAAATCCACCATTATAGAGACCTTGGGCGTTGTTATGTATGTTGGACCACTCCTCCTATCTCAATTTGCCAACCAACCCTATTGGACTAATGTTTCCCAAATGATGTTCCAAAGAATTGGATATCATTGGGTCAAAGGACATACATAAATGCATTTTTCTCATTAAATTCCAATTTTTCAAAACCTTTATGCTATTGTATGATAAATATTCAATGTTAAAATGGATAATTGCAAAATCAAATTAGCCCAGTTAGGGGATATTTACTTTCGGAATTTTCTGAAAACAACATTTGTGAAGGTTGAGGAAAAAAAAATAGGTAGGAATAATTTACCTAAGATCAAAAACATGCCAAAGACCAAAGCATTATTTCTCTGAAAGAAGTTATTTGGGAAAAACTCAAAACATCTGGTTTATATTATAAAATATAAGAGTAGAATGAGTAGTGGTTTTTGAGACATCAGCTTCTATACTTGTGGAATTCTATAATTGCTCTGTCCCGATTTTCTTTAAAAACCAAACCAAACCTCTGTTTTTACTATTTATGTTTTATTCAGTTGTCGGGGAGGGGTAGTGGAGTGCGTGTGGGGGGACATGTCACAAAATTATATTAAAGGAGGCCCATGTGCTTTTTTCCCCTTTACTTTTCATATCTCAATTCCCTGGCCATTCAATCTAGTTTCTGAGGTGCTGACAGCTGGTAATATGCTAAACTGCAATCCACTTTTCAAAAGTTATTGATATTTCCTAACTGAGGTTTAATGGTGTGACTTGGCTTAGGTGAAAATGTGCCAAGGTCTTGGGTCTCCTGTGCCTCATCTAGGTTTTGTTATGGCTCCAGGAACATATTGCCAGGAGCTAGAAACCATGTTGCCTCGTCCTCCGAAGGCAAATGAATCTCGAGTACATATTACTTCCAAAATGCTTCTACACAGACCAACCGAGAGACCGAACAGTGATTCTTTCTTTTCGGCTGTTTACTGGTTCAATTTACAAAAGCTGGTGAGTCTAAAAGACTTAAAATATCCAATTCTGCAAAATTTATATCTGCCTACATTATACAAAATAGTCCAAATTTATTTTAGCAGAAAGCCATTAAGGAGGAGAAAAAAGGTCTATAGATCTTGGATGAGATAGTGGTGAGGGTTGCACAACATTGTGAATGTATTAAATGTCACTACGGGTAAATTTATGTGGTATGTATTTTAACACACACACATACACACACACAAACGTCAATAGAAAAAGTTACCTTAGGGCACCTGGGTGGCTTGGTCGGTTAAGCTCCAGCATTTGGCTCAGGTCATGATCCTAGGGTCCTGGGATCAAGTCCCCAGTTGGGCTCTCCACTCAGTGGGGAGTCTGCCTCTCCCTCTCCATCTACCCCTCCTCCCTGGTTGTGCTCTCTCTCTTTCAAATAAATACTATCTTCAAAGAAAAAAAAAAAGAAAAAGTTTATCTTATGCTAGTGGCTTAGGATGTTAATGTTGATGATCATTGCAGCTGTGTGGTTTCCAGGGAGGTAGCGGGAGAATCAAGTGGAAGCAGGGGGTAATATTCCAAACCTAAAGTTGTTTTTGCTGGAAACTAAATTATATCTATGGCAAACAACAGATAATTTGAATATTCTTCTTAGTATAGACTATCTTCTTAGTATTCTTTTTAGTCTAGAATATTCTTCTTTCCTGACAATAAGGATTTAACAGTTGTGGTGGTCAATATTTGTAACCAAACCAAACTAAATCAGCTTAGAGTCCGTAACAGAGTAATTTGTCATTTTGGGGAGATAAAAACAAGGAGCACATATTGTCAAGCTAGTTGACCACCAATGTCTCCCTGGGCTGTGTAGTCCCCACACATGTATAGTAGTATTTGTGATGTACTTAAAAGCTTTGCTTCTTTAGGTAAAATGGTCATCAAGTAAGAGAAAAAGTTAAGTAAAGGCAGAAAATGTACTTAACAAGTGGAGAGTTGGATAAATACATAGCTACTGGGAGAAATATAATGAAGGATGAATTAAGGCCATATGTGAACATTTCTGATTTGTAGTGTTTGGGATTCATCCATATCCCCAGTCTTTCTCTCCCATGTGAGTGTAAAGGATGTACTATAATCTATTTTATTCAATACATCAAAACTGTAATGAATGTGCTGAAAGTCATGGATTTCCATCTTAAAATAGCATGTTTTTAAGTAAATTGAAGATATATTTGTTAAGCAACTACTGTTTGCAAAACATTGTGCTGGATGTTGCAAAAGAAAATGGAGATTAGTATAACACAGGCTGTTCTCAAAGAACTGGAAGTACCATAAACAGAAAAGACAGGTGCCCAAAGGACAACAATACTCTCATAGGAAAGAATGTTTAGTGCTGAAATTGGAAGTGGTCTGGAGGCTCACAAAAGAGAGAGAAAGAGAATGAGCAAGAGTTAGCTTTTGGTGATGAGAATGAGGAAAGAATTTATAAAGGAGAAGTGTCTGAAGAGCGGGTAAGAATTTGGCAACCTGAGAAAGCATTTTAGGTGGCAGAACAGAAACGATAAGGCAAAGCCACAAAATAGGAAATGCCCAGGTGTTGGGAAATGTCTACAATTTTAGCTTGGCTGGGAGTCAGTTGCTTGTAGGAGATCAATGAGAATTGAGATTAGAAATGCAGATTGGTCCTAAATGTCAGGACTAGGCATGTTGTATTTAATCCAGAAAGCACTGGGAAGACACTGACAGTTTCTGAGGAGGCAGTGAAATGATCCAAGTTGTGCTTCACTGTTAGTGAAAACTAAACCGGAATGATTTGGGAAGAGACCTGCAGAGAAGAAGCTGGTAGAATGCCCTATGAGAAAGAGCAAGCAGAAGGAATGGGAAACTGGGCCAGGTGGGTGGCAGCAGGGAAAAAAAGAGATGAGGCAGAATCAACATTTGATTTGGCAGCTAACCAGGTGCAAGTGGATTAAGGAGAGTTAGGAGAAGACAGCTGCTTAAGTATGTCCAGGCTTCCCCCAAATTCGTGCCCCCCAACTGAAGACAGCAGAATGCTGGACTGGAGGGTATGAGGACAGCACCACTGCTGGCTGATTCTATTGGAGAAAGTTGATTCAGGACTTATTCTCTGTGTGCTTCACACGAGCCTGGAGGGAGGAAAGAGCCTAAGTGAGGCAGATAAAATAAAGTGTATGTTGGTCTGCAGAGAGGGGAGTGGTTTTGGGCTAAACAGAAGGGAGGACTCCTGGTTTCCAGTCTGGCATGTAAAAAGCTTAGATGTTATTACTGCCATCCTCACAGTAAGAAAAAAAGCTAAATAAATGAAAAATCAACAAGTCTTATTAGATCCATCAGATCTAATTAAGGTCACAGGGCAAACCTCTACATCCAGGTCGGAGTGACAGATAAGTAGATACAGAGAATCACAGCTTACTGGACAGAAGTCCATGAGCAGAAACCACCATGAAAACCGGGACTAGGTTCCTTTTCTCCAATATATCCTCAAACTTGCAACAACAAACTACAAGGTATCCTAAACCACAAAAAGCATAGTTTTTTGTGGTTAGAAGAGACAAAGCAAGCATCAGAACTGGACTCAGTTATGACAGATACATTAGAATTATCGGACTGATAATTTAAAACAATTATGACTACTAGGCCAAGGGTGCTAATTAAAAAAGGGGAGACAAAACACAACACCTAGACATATCACATTCAGACTGCAGAAAATCAAAGACAAAGAGAAAATCTTCTAGAAGCCTGAGGCTGTGGGGTGCTATAAGTCTACCTTAATTATAGAGGAGCAAAGATAAGAATTATGGCAGACTTCTCTTCAGAAACTATGCAAGTGAGAGTAGAGCGAAATATTTAAAATGTTGAAAGAAAATAAACCATTAACCTCCAATTCTGTATCCAATGAACTATCCTTCAAAAATGAAGGAGTGATAAAGACTTCCTCAGATAATGAAAAATTGAAGAGAATTAGTCACCAATATACTTGTCTTGTAAGAAATATTCAAAGAGGAGCACCTGGGTGGTTCAGTTGGTTAAGCATCTGTCTTCAGCTAAAGTCATGTTCCCAGGGTCCTGGGATTGAGTCCCATGTCAGGCTCCCTGCTCATTGAGGAGCCTGCTTCTCCTTCTCTTCCCCACTCATGCTTTCTCTCGCTATCTCTGTCTCTCTCTCTCAAATAAATAAAACCTTTAAAAAAAAAAAGGAAGTGTTCAAAAAAATTCTTCATAGAAAAGGAAAATGACATAGGTCAGAAACTCAAATCTACATAAAAAAAGAAGAATGTTAGAGAAGGAATAAATGAAGGTAAAATAAATAAGAGAGAGGAAAATGATGCTGGATTCAATAACTTTACATGGCACATTCTCCCTGCTCTCCAAGGTAAACTGGTGGTTTTTAACAGGTAGGTTCCTTCTTCTCCATTTTTTTGAGGGTGGGTGAGTGTGAGGAGGCCAGAGAGTAGAGAAGCATCTTCCTGGTGTCTTGCTAGAGACCAAGCAACCCCTGGGCCACATGAAAGGGTGTGACAGCATCTTCCATCATTCAAAGAGTCCCAACAGTTGAACCTGAGCCCCAGTGCACAAAGGAGAATAGTAGTACACTTGAGGGGATTGGGGGGCCAGAATAAGGGAGAATGAATAAATAGACCTGACTCCTAATGAAACCAAACTGCTAGAGAAGACAGACACCAACCTGAATGAAAATCAGAGCCTAAAGGAGATTCAAGAACAGCACAAAAGATTTTTGAAATGAAAAACCCATGATATTATTTAACATTAAACAATTGGCAGGTAAGCTGAAGGAGAAAATGGTCACTGTTGAGGAGCAAAGAGAGGAAGAAATGTCTTAAAACACAAAAGAGATTACAAAAGAGTGCAAAAGAGTTACTAAGAGATGGAAACAGTAAGGACAAAGGTAAAAGTCCTGCAGTATACAGATCTATAAGACATGACATGTGGACTGAAGGACTTACAGAAGAAGAAAAAATAGAGATGAAGGGGAGACAATAATTGAATACATGAAAAAAGAAACACACAAATCTGCAGTTTAAGAGAATTGCCTAAGTTCCAGGGAAAACTGATGAAGGGGGAGAGCGAGGATAAAGGTGTATATTTGGTATATTCTGCTAAAATTTTCAACCTCTATAGATTAAGAGAAAAATCTTACAAGTTTCCAGCTAGGAAGAGCAAATTACTATGAGAAGGAATACAATCAGACTAGACTCAGACTTTTTACCTGTCCACCTGTGTGTTAGAAAGCAGTAATATGCTTAGATTACTGAGAAGGTAATACTAAGATGAGGATTCCAAACCTAGCCAAGATGATATTTACCTGACAAAATAAAGGAAAGATATTGGTGGATTTGCAAGAATTTAAGACTGTGTCACCCAATAGAATGATTAATTCATCCTGGCCTGTCCGGAACTTTGTCTACATCAGCACTAAAATTCTGTCTCCTGGGAAACCCCCTGGGTGTAGGCAAACTGGGACAACTGGTCACCCCATAATATACTCCCTATGAAGAAAACCAAGTCAAGTGGAAAAAGAAATAGTGACTTTGGGGTAACATCGTGGTTCTCAACCAGGAATGTTTTTTATTTTATTTTTTTTTAGGATTTCATTTATTTATTTGACAAACACAGAGAGATTACAAGTAGGTAGAGAGGCAGGCAGAGAGAGAGGAGGAAGCAGGCTCCCTGCTGCACAGAGAGCACAATGTGGGGCTCGATCCCAGAACCCTGAGATCATGACCTGAGCTGAAGGCAGAGGCTTAACCCACTGAGTCACCCAGGCGCCCCAGAATGTTTTTGTCCCTTTCCCTTCCCTGGACTTTGGAGATTTTTCTGGAGGTATTTTTGGTTATTGCAACTGGGGAAGATCTCACAACTGAGTTCTGCTACTGGCACACAGGAGTAGAGGCCAGAGATGTTACTAAACATCCTACAGTGCAGAGGACAGATGTCTCTCCCTGCCAAAAGAAGAATCATCTCCCTCAAAATGTCAGTAGTGCCAGGGTTGAGAAACTTGAGTTAGGGGGAGATTGTGAAATGTGGAGAGATTGGTGAGCTACAAACCTTACTATAGTCACATGTATCAAATTTCAATGCAGGTGGAGACTCAAAGATTGTCTTGGAATGTGTAATGTAAGAGCTGATGAAAGTTTCTTGAAATATAAGAGATGAGTTGCAAGGAAATCCTAATAATGATCTAAAGGTACAAAACCATCTCTACGAAAGCTAGTCACTGGGGAAAGGACAGGAGGCTGGTGAGATAGGAGAGGCATTAAAATATTTGATAAGGTCTCAGTTTATAAGATCTTAGAGAAGAAAATCATAGGTACCCTGTTTTCACATAATAGTGAAAAAATAAGGGTGTTCATTAGTGCCAGGAAAGGGAATTAATGGAAGGGAAAGTATATTAGGACTTCCATTTTAAACAAGGGTCAAAAGGGATTGGACAACAACTGGATCAGAACTGTGAGAACAAGAGAAATGATGCAGATGGTTTGGGGGAGAGAAATCTCTTGTCAGCCAGAGTTTTACCAACTATGACTCTAATGTCAGTGTTTCATTTCTGTACAATTTAAAAATCCATAACCTTTAAATAAATACGGGTGGTTTAGATCAAGATCCTTCACTAGGCAGAACAAAAACAATTATTGTGTCCCCCCTCAATAATTATGTAAGCAGATCTATGGGGTTGTGATGATTGGTTACTATTTGTATCCTTCCCTAGACTTTAGTCTTTACGAGGAGAGGAATGGGTCTCTTCTCACTTATCATTGTATCCCTAGTACTCTATGAAAGTTTAGAAAACAAACACATAACACCCTCTCAATCTATATTACAGGACTAGATACAAGGGGCAAAAAGCCTCTAGCAACACAGTATTTGTGGAAAGTCCAGGAGGTTGTACATCTTACTGAGATTTTGAAAATGGAACAAAGAAGAACGTAAGAATAAAACGTACGACATTTCAATCTAGTGAAGTCTGACTTGAAAACTTGAAAAAGATTCAATTTGCATAACATAAAACTTGTGAAAGAAACTTCCTCCCTAGACCAGGGTTGCCAGATTTAGCATATAAAAATACAGGACACCCAGGGAAATCTGAATTTCAGATAAACAATGAATAATCGCTTGCATAAGTATGTCTTAAATATTGAAAGGAGCATGCTTATACTAAAAGAATATTCATTGTTTATCTGAAATTCAAGTTTCCCGGGCATCCTGTATTTTACCTGGTGATTCTACCCTAGCCCATAATCAATATTTCTTGACCAGCTGAAGAGTATTCAGAAGAAGGGTTATAGCTTTTCAAGTTACTATTTTAAAAATATTTATTCAAATATAATGGCTATTAATTGTTTTAGCAGCAAACATCTGCCAGAACTTTTTGTTCCTGTACCCTTTAAATTATATTTTTTCTCTCACCCCATTCCATACATTTAAAAAAAAATTATTTATTTGAGAGAGAGAGACAGCGAGCATGAGTACGCACCAGCGTGGGGAAGGGTAGAGGGAGAGGGAGAAGCAGACTCCCTGCTGCACAGGGAGCCTGATGTGGGGCTCGATCCCAGGACCCTGAGATCATGACCCAAGCTGAAGACAGACGCCTAATGGACCGAGCCAACCAGGTGCCCCCATTCCATACTTTCTAAGAGACCTTGATCTTGCCTTCCAAAGCTTTTTCTGGAACATAGCCTCCAAGCTTGTCAAGGAAGTGCTGTAGTCATGATAATAAAAACAAATTATATTTGTGTGGTGCTTTTCTTCTGCACTCATCTAATGTTCACTGTAGTGAAGCAGGTGATATTATTTCCATTTCAAAAATGAGTCTAAAGCTATGGTGTGCTCATGATTGTTGCCATGCTAGTAGGATGCTATTGAGGAAAAAGGTAGGGGCCAACAAGAATGACCAGCCACGAGCCAAGGGCACTGACCCCAAGGAAGCCAGATCTGAGAGTGAAAGCCAATGAAGACAGGTGGCTTATATAATCTAACACAAGGCTGCTCTCTTCCATGTGAGAAGTGAAATATTTGATAACGCCTGTCAAAAGATGTGAAGTTAATATATTTGCCTAAGGCACCGATATATAAAGATATCAAATACCAGAGTGAATTGAGAAACGGATACCAGATATAACTTTCAAAAGGAAATAACCAAGATATAGTTACATAACATGGGTGCCTGGGTGGCTGGGTCAGTTAGGCATCTGCTTTTAGCTCAGGTTATGATCCCAGGATCCTGGGATGGAGTCCCTCATTCCAGTCCTTGCTGGGCAAGGAGCCTGCTTCTCCCTCTGCCTGCTTCTCCCCAGTTCCCTGGCTTGTGCTCTCTCTCTCTCAAATAAATAAAATAAAATAAAAAATAGTTACATAACTCTAGGGTTTCTTAACCAAATCATGTATATAGAAGAGATTAGACATTTGGAAGATGTTTTGAATTTGATTCCTTTGGTGAAAGCTATTCTGTGATTTTTTTTGTCCTGCCCCCTCACCTAGAAGGAGGGGCAAAGGATGGGTAGAAAGTGTCAACTCTGAGGCTCAAGGTGGGGACCTTATTATCTGACCTTATTATCTGACCTTTACCTTCCAGTTCCAGAGCAAGGTCAAAGAAATGCTCTGGAGCTGGACAAAGGGGAGTGGGGCAGAACTGCACTCCCTTTACTGGGGCCAAGGGAACATGAACGTTTCTTGCAAAAGAGATAAGTACTACCTACCTGGGGAGAAAGTCAATCCGGAGCCATGTTGGGTCCTGGGAGAATGAGGGCATGCCAACAGAGACTCTGTGTGCAACAAATCTCCAGGGAACCAGGGGCCAAGTGGGGAGCATTAGCTGGAAGAAGAAAGTGCATGGCTGACCACATGAGTATCACAGTTGGGTTCTTGCAGGAACCCCCAAGGTTCTTGCAGGTATACCAAGGAATCTGTTCTCAAATTTGCCTTGTCCAGAGAGCTCAAAGCCAGTTTATGATCTTATTGGTTAAGTTAGAGCATTCTGCTTCTCTTTCCCTCATTCCCTCCTCATGTTCCAACTCAGAGGAGAATTTGGTAAGAACTCTGGGGGTGGCAGTGAGAGTGGGGAAACTGAGCTCAAGTATCAGGCCCACGATACGCCTAGCTGGAAGAAATGAGACGGACAGATCTCAGCGCTGAATGAAAGTTGAAAATATCCTAATTTCTGATTTGAGTCATGTGAAATGACTGAGGGAATTTCTAAGCATGACCAGCACAGTCATGGGACTCTACCGGAGTTTTTTTGAGTGGTGGGTGGAAAAGGGCTTCCCCATAATTTTGGAAGGACAGTGGGAGAATTCTAAAGTTGTATCCTGGTTATACTGCAAAAGTGTAACATATGAATATTACTCATCTTAATAATAAAACAACCCAGGGCACCTGGGTGGCTCAGTCGTTAAGCATCTGCCTTCGGCTCAGGTCATGATCCCAGTGTCCTGGGATGGAGCCCTGCATCGGGCTCCTGGCTCAGCGGTAAGCCTGCTTCTTCCTCTCCCACTCCCCCTGCTTGTACTCCCTCTCTCACGTCTTTGTCAATGTCAAATAAATAAATAAAATCTTAAAAAAAAAAAAAAGAAACAACCCCCCATGAACCCACCTATTTGACTGAAGAAATACAACATGGCTAGAACGCTTGAAGTCTCATGCAGAAGCTCCCCCATCCCATTCTTTATCTCCACTTGATCAATATCCTGATACTTGGTTTATTTTCGTTACCTTTCTTTTCTTTGCAGAAGTATGATGTATGCTAAGGTTCTATAATGTGATGCTTGATTGGTATAAGACCAGATGTAAATATTTTCTATGACTTACTTATCTTACTAGATATTAAGCCATTAGGATTCATCCATGTTGAAGCATCTAGCTATAATTTCCTTATACCGACTGCTATACAGTATCCCATCATGTGAACATGCAGCAACTTATTTATTGATTTTCCTGTCAATAGACTGGATTGCTATCTTTAACACGGGCTCATGTGTGAGGGTTAACTTCGTGCCTATAGCTCAGAGTGGGGTTGCTGGGTTGTGTGGTATCACTTTTTAATTTTTACCAAATTGTTTTCCAGAGTAGTTGAATTCAATTATAACCTCCCTCTTCTTCCTGAAACCCCTCTTTGTGCCCCTCAAGTGTTCCCACTTCTCATCCTAGGCAATACTTACTATGGTCAGACTTTTTAAATGTTTGCCAATCTAGTGGGTTGAGTATGATATCTCATAATGGCTCTAAGCTGCATTTTCAGATCGCTAATGGGCCTATTTATCACTGTTATAAATTAATCTGGTTCTTTAATGTAATTAAATTGCAATTGTAGAAATTAGTTGGAAAGGCGGAATTAGATGGGTCACTCTATTTGTCTCTAATTTGTACTCCATCTCCTGAAATGCATGATAAATTCCTATGGGAGAAAGTCGATCTGATTTTGGAGTTAGCCAAAAATGGCCCTGGGGGCTCCAGGACGTTTGTGGGTACATGACGTGGCCATCCTACCCTTACTGCCAGAGTACACCTGTGGGAGGTTCTGCTGGTTACACACGTGCCTGAGTCTTTCCCTGGTTTATTTTTTTCCTGTTGTGGGGTCAATGGATGGAGAGTGAAAGGATGGTTTGATCATTCCTCTTACAGTGTCCATACTGCCAGCAATGGGGACTTGAGCTCGGGAAATACAGTCCTTGATGTCACCCCTTTCCAAAGAAGTTGTTAAGAATCTCCGAGAAAGCAGGCTTTGCTTACCATCCTGACACTAGTTTGGTTTCCTAGAAACAAGTGCTCCCTAATCCCTCCTGCTGTAATCTGAGCACCCCCTCCTTTTTTTATTTTTCTTTTAGTTGTCAGTATCTTCTGAGCAGCATGGTTTTCCTTTTTGGCCTGCATTCTGACTTTTTGCCTATAAGGAGACATATCATAGTTCAAAGTTCCTTCAGTTACAATGTTCTAGCGTATGATTTGAGATTTAAAGGTCTGACATGCCTTTAACCTACACTGAAGAACTTTGAATGACTGTGTTCTGCATCTGTAGTGATTGATAACACAAATAGTCTACTCTCTTCTCCAGAAGTCACACTTAACTTCCCTTTGTTAATTATCCTGACCATGCTATCCGTGGCAGGCTGAGTAACAGCCCATAGAGTTTTCGAGAATGTTATACTAGCAGAAATGATGCGAGCTTGGACTGAAAGAGACAGAGAGAGGCCAAGTGAAGGAAGGTGGGGGGCTCCCCAGGTTCTATAAGTAGGAGACAGCCTGACAAAAGCACTCAGCTGTGGACATGTACTGCCCTCCAAGACAAGAGATGACTTCAAGGGTGGATCTGGGGGGCAGGAACCACAGAAAATCGTCCCTCGGTCCGAAAATGTAATGGAATTTTTGCCTGGTTGCGTTTGAACATTGGTTGGGACCACAGACTTCTTTTTTCCATTCATCATCATCATTTTTTCAAAAAAAGTTTTTATTTATTTATTTGACAGACAGAGGCACAAGTGAGAGAGGGAATACAAGCAGAGGGAGTGGGAAAGGGAAAAGTATGCTTCCTGTCAGGCAGGGAGCCTGATGCGGGGCTCGATCTCAGGACCCTGAGATCATGACCTGAGCCGAAGGCAGATGTTTAATGACTGAGCCACCCAGGCGCCCCTCTTCATCATTATTTTTGAAGGGCAGTGTTTGTCACTGTTATCCTATGTATGGGCCATTATAGTTTTGGAATATATAACTTGTTTTCTCATTTCACAAGTCAACAGAAAGAGAGGAATTTTGCCTCTGGATGGATTACATGCAGAGACTCACCTATACCTGATTTGGATGATTTAGATGAGATTTGGGTTAGAGCCAATGAGACTTGGGTGAGAGTTTGAACTTGTAATGTGCTAAGGCCTTTGGGGATCTGGGGTTGAGGCTGATTGTGGGTTGTATGTGGGATTAGTGTGAGTCTTTGGGGGCCAGAGGATAGACTGTGGAAGGCTGAAAAATGACCCCCCAAATAGGTCCATGTCCTGATAATGTCCTGTGACGGTTAGCTTATATGGAAAAAGGGCCTTTGTAGCTGTGATTAAGTTAAGGATCTTGACATGACAGATACCCTGAATTTCCAGGTGGGCCCAATGCATTCACAAGGGTCCTTCCAAGAGGGAAGGAGGAGGAGTCAGAGGCAGATGAAAAGGCCACATGAAGTGGACTGAAATGACAGGATCACAAGCCACAAGATATCAGCAGCTTCTAGAAGGTGAAAGAGAGAAGGAACAAAGTCATCCCTGGAGTCTCCAGAAATAATCCGCTCTGTGGGCACCTTGATGTTAGCCCTGTAGGATTCGTTTTGCTTTTCTGACCTCCAGAGCTCTAAGATGATAACTTTGTGTTGATTTAAGATCCTAAGTTTGTGGAATTTGTTATTGCAGCATTAGGAAAATAATATACCATCCGCTGGGCCAGGGGCCTGAAATGGTCTTGTATATTCAAGAACAGAGCAGTTGTGGGGAAAAAAAATGAGGAACGAGACTTCTTTTTCCCCTTGGGTAGACTGTTTCATTGTAATTGGTGAATTTTCCTTTTCTCAAACAAAATAAGGTCTTTAAATGAGCTCTAAAGAAGAAACTAAATTATGTAAAGCTTTTTATAAAATAAGTGTTCTACAATTGAGCAGATACTGCCTGGGCTACAGTACTTCAACTCTTCCTAAAGATCTAAACTAATGCCACTTAAAGCACCCTCTTCCTAGAAGGCCTAAGACCTCTTAGGAAAAAAAATGAGCAATGATGCATAACATTGCATTAGCCAAAATGGTAGGAAGATCGCATTATTAATATTCCTATGAAATCCTAATAGGAAAAATGCCATGGTTAGAACTTGTGAGGTGAGTTTTTGATGGCACTGGTTATTTAGAGCAGGTTTGGGCAGATCTGGCAAGACACTGGAGGAAAATGTGCGAGCTTTTGATTTTAGGAAGAAAATTCTTCAGAGCGAGATCTTCCATATCGTGTGTACTTTCTTCTTTTGCTTGATCAGAGATGCCAAGCATACAAAATTTAACTCATGTACAGATGGATCTATGGATACAAAATTTCCAACTGGAAAAGACAACTGAAAAATAGATTTGGACATTGCAGTATCTAAGTTGCAGAGACAACTGACTTATTGGTTAGCATTTTTTTTTCTCTTACCATTTGGGCTTTTCTTTAGAAAATTAAATACTAGTTCACATTTATGGTACAAGTGTCAATCACAGTCCTGTCAGGAACCTAGATATGTGGGTTATGCACGTGATGAAAGATCTGAGAACCTATCAAAGACAGTAGGTAGACCTATCGATCAGGTACAGCAAGATGCTGCTTCTTCCTTTAGTTCTAGAGGGCCAAAAGGAAGAGGTGGTATGCTTTCCTACTGCTGTTGTAATAATTCGCCATAAACTTAGTAGCTTAAAAATAGCACAAATTTATTATCTTATAGTTCTGGAAGTCACAAGTCCAAAAGGGGTTTCCCTGGGCTAAAAATCAAGGTGTTAACAGGGATGCCTTCCTTTTTGGACACTCAAAGGGAAGCTCTGTTTCCTTGCCTTTCCAGCTTTCTGAGATGGCCCACATTCCTTGGCTACTGGCTTCCTTCCTCCATCTTCAAAGCCAGCAATGGCTGGTTGAACCTTTCTCATGTTACCTCATTCTGACACTGACTCTTCTGCCCCGTCTTCCACATTTAAGAGCCTTGGCCCTTAATCCATGATGATCCAGGATAATCTCCCTATTTTGAGGTCAGCTGATTAATCCCACCTGTGACCTTCATTCACCTTTGCCAAGTACTGGGACATATTCACAGCGTCTGTGAAGTGGGACATGAACATCTTTGGCGGGCCATTATTTTGCCTTCTTCAAGTGGTATTGTTGGGGCTGGTAGCCAGTGATACAGTAGGAACTGGACCAAAGCAGGAATTATGCCCGAGGATGGAGAGGCAAGGACAAGACAGCAGAAGTGGGGAGGAAGAAATACCTTGGGTCCTCACTGCACCATGGGAAGGTTTTACTGGGTACACTGCTGGTTCCAAACATTTGATTTCTCTCTTTTCTTTTCCATTCTTCACGTGGAAATCTCAAAAACCCTTTATTGGGTGCTAGAGAATATATTTCTCTTCTATTTATACCTTACTGCATATATGGCAACCATAGACAACTTTATGACGTGTACTAACCTAATGGAAAAAAGACTAACTCTGTTAAAATTGGCATATGGAGGAGCGCCTGGGTGGCTCAGTTGGTTAAGTATCAGCCTTTGGCTCAGGTCAGGATCCCAGACTCCCTGCTGAGCAGGGACCCTGCTTCTCCCTCTCCCTCTGCCCCTTGTGTTCTCACTCTTTCATAGAAATAAGTAAAATCTTAAAAAAGAAAGGAAGGAAGGAAGGGAGGGAGGAAGGAAGGAAGGAAGGAAGGAAGGAAGGAAGGAAGAAAGAAAGAAAGAAAGAAAAAGAAAGAAAGAGAAGTTGGCACATGGATCCATACAAATCCTTTCCTTTTATCAGGTGATGGTCTGAGTTGTTTTTGTGGGGGAAAAAAAATCATACTGTTAGAGCCATTCTCCATTAGCACTTTTCAAAACAACAGATAGTGTGATGATTTGTACCCAGGCCTCTATAGCTACACCATTCTTCTGGGACTTAGGCCAAATGAGGTGGGTTTAGGGGTTCAAAACCTGTGTACCTTATTCAAGCCTTTCCCAAATACTGGGGGGGGGGGAACCTCATTATAATGTGCTCAGTAATAAAAAGGAAAAAGATCATTTTTATGTCACCTTGCAGAAATTTACAGCAAATGGGATTCAAAGGATTACTGCATGAAGGAAATGCCGGTGTTAAATCTGTAGACAGCCTCCTTAGCACCGCATGTCATAAATTAAAACCAAGCACTGGTGAGAAGGTGTGGTGAAGGAGGAAATAGTGAGGCACTCAGAGGATCTTCGTGTACCTTTCTCTCTGGGACACACATGCTTGGTTGTTCTTTCTTTCAGCCCCTTCCCCACCCCAGCGAGAAGTCGCTGCCTTTATCCAAAGTGGTTTGGCTGTCTTAGGCTACCTTACAACACTGTGTCAGCAGCTCACTGCAATGCCAGCATCAGGTGTCACAACTCTTGGGTGACCGAGTTAATGGCTGTGCCATTTCTCCCGGAGAAGTCGGGACGGACAGGCCAGATTTTGTCTCTGCCCAGAGATGTCTGATTGTAAAAGTTCATCCCAGACAAGGTACCTGGGAGCAGTGGGGTTCTCAATCATCTGACCATTGCTCCTTCTGTGCTTGACCAGCGTCTCTGGGGTAGAGAAGGGAGCCTCGGGCTCACTGTGAGAAGCCAGGTGCTTGTGCGAGGAAGGAAGATGCCTCTCTCTTTCCTTGCCTTCCTTCCCAGTTTGGTTTGGTCCTGACAGTCAGACTCATGAATGGTTTTTGCTGGAATCATCGAAGGCTCCAGAAGTCCTGGGCTCTGAGATACTTGTGTGTTAGGAGCGGGAGCTGAGATGGGCACTGATCCCTGTCACCACTGCGCTGTAGGGCATTTTCATTGATGTTGGGCATGAATATGTGGATTGTCCTCTTACTGCTACCTTGTTGATGACCATAGTAGAGACCACAGCTAGTATTCCCTAAACTCTATACACTTTAAATGCTTTGCCACATTATATTGGTTTATCCTCAGAAAAACCCAGATGGTGTTACTATTTCCTTTTCTCTTAAGCATGAGTAAAGTGAGTCTCAAAAGGGTGGGTAACTCTTGTGGGTGGAATTGTGCTCCCCCATCCCACTCACATGTTGAAGTCTTAACCTCTAGTACCTCAGAATGTGACTAAATTTGGACATAGGGTCTTTAAAGAGGGAATTACATCGAAATGAGGTCATTAGGGTGCCCCCCGATCCAATATGACTAGTGTCTTCCCCAGAAGAAGAAATGAGAACACAGAAACACACTCAGGGAAGACCAGGGGAAGGCACTGGGGGAAGGCAGCCATTTGCAAACCAGGGACAGAGGCCCTGGAAGAAACCAACCCCGCTGACACCTTGATCTTGGACTTCTAGCCACCAGAATTAGAAAACAGAAAATAGAAAATCAGATTTCTGTTATTTAAACCACCCAGCCTGTGGTATTTTACTCTGGGAGCCCTAGCACTGTGGAAATCTGCCTATAGAACCCATGTTTTCAATGTAAACCTTATAATTTTTCTATAATGTGTCTCAAGTACTACATACAAGCTACTAGTTGATTTTCTGAAAGGACACGTTATAAAATACCGGCTATGTCTTTATCTCCCTTCCTTTTAATAATACATACCAAATTTTGAAAGAAGTCACTCCTCAACCAGACCTTACATTACCCTGGTATCCAGTTATGTCTAGGTGAGCTGTGAAATTTTAAAAACAAAACTTGTTTTCTTTAATTAAAGGGGGGGGAAAAACCTAACTATGCAAAAGAGCTTTTGGTTTTTAGGGGTAGTAGGCAGGTTTCAGGAAATCAAACAAACAATATGGTTTGGAAATTCCCCCACAGAATGGGGCTTTCTGACCCCACAGCAGGAGTGAGCCACCTCTCCCAGAAGTGGAACACTTCTTATTTTCCCAAAACGACTGAGACTCTGGGCACCAGGGGAGGGCTAGTGCTTGAAGGTGGGCTCAGGGCAGGCCTCTGAGGTGCACCAGGGAGGTGAGGTGTTCTTTTCCCAGCTGGGAGCCTGAGGGCAGAGGGGTTGGGTGGCAGCCCTGATTTGCCCTCCTCTCCCCCTCCCAGCTCCAGGGGAGCCTGGTGACCTACAGGTTGATCCTGACCTACTACTAGTTGGGAATGCCTGCCTTGGAGGATCTTAACACACTGTGTTTTCTGAGTTTTCCAAAAGACTGAACATAGTGGCAATGGGAGACTTGCTCTCACTCTGTTCCCTGGCCTACTGTGGGGTTCACATTAATAAACTAACAGACACTCCAGGATGGGGAACAGAATGTTTAGTGTTTCAAGGCACATCTGCTTTTTTTTTTTTAATACCTTAAGAAATGCATCCCATTAGTTAGATTTTTTTCCCCTCCTGATTTATAAAAAGCAACATTTGCCCAATTTCCTGGTTTCAGCTGTGCACACGGCTCACAGACTTTCTGAATTTTCACTGGATTAGCGTTAGCTACCTTTTCATCGGTTTCTTTCTAAAATCTATCCGAGGATGACAAAAGAACGGCAAACAACAGTTTTTGTTGCAGTCATGTAGATTTCCACAAAAAATAAAGGGTTCAATATGTGGTCAGTGTAAAAAAATGTGATAGTAGTGACAAGTCCGATGGAGCTATGACCTTGCATGTAATCGATAGGCTGCTTCCCCTTTCAGCAGGCAGGCAGAGCTGACTTCTGTGTGTGTGTGTGTTCCCAGCAAAGTCAGTTACCTAATGATATTAAGATTTTCATTGATTATGCTGGATGTTCTGAAAATTGAAGCAGCTGAACTCCAACCCAACCCAGTTGCCCTCCAGCCGCCATGCAAAATGGATGCCACAGCCACAAACACATGCTGCCACCTACAGGACAAAGTGGGGTTATGCTTGGCCAAAGGTCCATCCTTGGCTTTCTGGTCTGTTCTCTGCCTCAAACGCACTGATTTCTACAGCTTTTTCTTCTACCCACTTCTCCACATGATACAGAAGATCAGAATCTGTATTTATTTGAATTTTTTGATTTTGTTTTAGAACGCAAAGCGAAGCCCTATATTCTTCAGGGACTAATTATTCTTTACAACAAATCTTAATTCTCCCAGACTCATTTAGATAATAAATAGGAGGTAAATATTGAAAGAGGAGCCTGGAGAGAATAATTTGCTAAACACAGGGTCTGAACTGGTCATGCTGACACTTCACACTTTTCTTTGTTCTTTCTCCCCACTCTCAGATGAGCACGGACCATTATCTCAATAATGCTTCTCACTGTGAAGTGCCACTTAATGAGACTTTAATCACACTTAATATTCTCTGAGTTTAGGAGGTGGACAGTGGCCTGCTAACTCCATCTTGGGGTAGCGCTATTAGGAAGTGGGTCCTTCCATTGGTTTGAAATGTGTTCACAGGCTGGGCATTGCCCCCAGCTCTGTGTTTTGGAATGACACAGAGAAAGCAAATTCCCTCTGTCACATGACAGTGCTTCACATGCATGAAGAAGTCATCACAGTTCTCAGGGCTTTACCCTTGAGGCTTCACCCTTGAGGCCATAGACTTGGTTCCTACAGCCTCAGCCACCTGGACACCTGCTTTTTTGGCCATGACTGTTCATCCCTGAGGCTTCTCCATTAGCACCATATTTTGCTTTAGTGTCAGTAGCAGACCCGTATGGAGGTGATGGACAGTATAACCTCTAACCTGCAGACCCTGCTTTCTGTCCTCTCCAGCTCAGACATCAACTTGATAAGCAAAGAGAACGATTTACACAGTTGACGTGCTCAGCGGCCGCTATTAAAAAGTATATGTGGTCATTTGGGAGAAGCGGGAGTGGGATTCCTTTTGACGAGCTCTCACGGTACTCTGCTTTGCACCTGCCAGATTAGCAAGGGCAGCACAGGTGGTTATTTCCCTCCTGCCAAGGGTTTCCAGTATGTCTTTAGTGTGCATCTCAGGGGGGTAGGTGTGAGCGTAGGCTGTTTGGTGGAGGAAGGCGAGAGAGTTCTGTATTTTGTAGCCTCTGCTCTATGTGAAGTTGTGAACGAGGTTGTGACTGTGTTTGGGATCTGATTCTGTCCTCCTGGCTCCCAGACCCTCTTATTTTGGAAGACCTCGTCTCTGCTCTTGAACTCAAGGTCATTTGTTCTCTTTCTCCTACTGAGAGACCTGTGCTGAGTGGGAGGTGGGATATGCCATCATTTACGTCGGGGGTAGACTTCATTCACAGGCTGGGTACTCTGCCATTCTGCGTGGTATGCGTATTTGAAGTCTTCTGTATAATTTGAAAAGAGGTTTGTCTCCTATTAAAGGAACTTCAAGAATCCAAGATCACATGGGAAAATGGTTTGGGGGCAGTGGATCTTCTCGACGCCCCTAAAATTTCTTCAGAAAGGTCTATCTTAAAAAAGCTCACAGTGTGGTATGTGAGAATCACAGTGTTCGTTAGCCCCAGGTCGGGGCAATAAGCGCCGCCTCAGGGTGCTGATAGAACTGAACCATACGTTTACCCACAGTGATTATGATGGTTCTGCTCATGAAACAAGTTAGTTTAGTGTGATCATGCCATCAGATTAAAATTCCCTTTTAGGGAAAATGATATATATATTTGAATACTGGTTCCATGCTATGTCTGAGTGCCGGTGATTGTGGCGTTGGGGGTTAACTCAGACCAATGTTTCTGCTAGAGCTTTTAATTATGCATAATATCCATCACACTTTGTTCTTCTGTATCTTTCATCCAAAGCTCAAAGTGCTCTTCAAACATTATTAACTCATTAATCCTTGCAACACTCCTGGGAGGCAGATTGGAGGCAAGGCGATTAGCCCATTTTCCAGACAGGGACACAGAGGCACAGAGGATTTCAGCAACAGAGGATTTTAAGGCTGCATGAGTCAGAGCTGGGTAGAGAACAGAGCCCACTCATGTTCCACCCCCAGTCTGGCTCGCTGAACCCTCTCTCAGTAACAGTTGGATCTTGGGAATTGTCTCTACCTGTTTTTTGAATATCAGTGTGGAGCAACAAACTGAACAACTTGCCAAGAACAAAGGCAAAAATATTATTTTTTCCCATGAATTGTAAAACCTTTGCTCTTTAAGAGAAAAGAGATGTGTCTGTTAGTTACCAAAATAAAGTTGGGCAATCATTCAGAGAGAATACCAGAGTCCTCAAAGTTTTCTAATATAGACCCTTACACTTCTCTTACATAGAATCAGGAAATTCCATTTGGCCAAGCAGAAATGAAACTTGAACTTCGTAAGGGTTAGGATTCAGTTTGAAACTGAGAAGTACTAACATCTGTCTTTTAAGTTTGACAAACAACCTTTTCTCCTTGGTTTCACTTGAATGCAGGCTGGTTTCACGTGGACTTCATTGTCATTTTGGCGGAGCTGGAGGAGGGGACACCGTGTGATCTGGGTGGGCGTCAAAGGGGAGAGTTAATGTCCACGGAGCCACTGAAAACCTGGGGCCTGGGGTCAAAGGGCTCCAGAGACCAGCTTCAAAGGCAGAACAGCAAATTCAATGGGAAGTCAGGAGCCTTCTTGGGCTTTTGTCTTTATTTATCATTCATGTATTTATTCAACAAACATTTATAGAGTATCTATTATATGCCAGTCTTTGGCTGGGTGCAAGCCATTCTCAGATGAATAAGACGTCATAGTCATCTTCCAGGAGTTTGCAATCAAGGATAAACAAGCAAAGATAAACAAGCAAACAAATGATTATTATATAAAGTAAGGAGTAATCGTGGAGATATTTGCAAAGTCTAATCAGGGCAAGCAGGTTTGAATGGTTCAGAGAAATCTTCCAAGGAGCATCTCTTGAAAACTGCAGAGAGCATCGATGGGTCTAAAGTTTGAGGAGTTTGCTGAGGGGTGTGATGGGGCCAAACTTTCAAGGGTTATCCATTTGCTGAAGTTTGTTAATGGGGTTGACTGCACCATTTACAGCAGCCGCAAGCAGTTACTGAACTCTCAACATGGGCGAGCTGCTATCCTGGGCTATTGGAGATGCAAAGACACACTGGAAATGATTTTGGTCCTCAGGCAAACTGTAAATCTGTTTGAGAAAACAGGACATACTTTAAAGGACAAATAGCAATATAATGTGATTTAGATAGTGCCACTTGAGAACTCGGATGATAAGCACAATAGAAATGCAGAGACAAGAGGGTGGAAAGTGAAAAAGCTAGAAGTGGGGATACTTATGGGGGAGCAGTAAACCAGGTTGGGTCTAAAATGGGAACCTGTGGGGGCACCTGGGTGGCTCAGTTGGTTGAGCATCCAACTTTGGCTCGGGTCATGGTCTCAGGGTCCTGGAATCGAGCCCTGCCTTGAGCCCCGCATTCAGCCCTGCACTGGGCTCCATGCTTAGCGCTGGGTGGGAAGTCAGCTTCTCCCTCCTCCTCCCCCTCCCTTGCTTACACACTCTCTCTCTGTCTCCCAAATAAATAAAATCTTTAAAAAATAAATAAATAAAATGGGAACCTGTAGTATTTAGGTAAGAGGCATAAGAAAAATTCTAGGCAGAGGCAATAGAATGAAAAAGTCTAAGAGCGATGAAGAGGAGAGAGAGAGAGAGAGTGACAGAGAGATGGATGGGGCATATTGGGTGGAACTAACATAGGCCATTGGGTTAGGAGGCAGGGCTCATGTTAGAAGCGAAATGGGATCCAAACAAGGAAAGACAAGACAGCGCTGTTTGTGCTTAATGAACATGACACCTGTGGTGCCCTTCCTCTTACAACGGCCAACATGCCCAACCCCCCACTTGACTCTTCTGCACCAAGTTGTGCTCTCAGCTCTCATGTCTAGGAAGGTTGGGCTTTGATTTTAGAGAACTGTGGGCATCCAAAGATGTTTGAGTAGGCAAGTCTAATTATGAGGATGTAGGATTGCTTGCTAGGGACTAAACAGTCCAAATAGAAGTGGTGTAAAGCAGAAAATGTTTCTTTCTCTCTCATGTAAAAGGCCGGAAGCAGATTGTCCAGGGGAAACCCAGTCCTTGTTTTCTTGTTACTCTAGCTTGCAAAGTCCCCATTGCCAAGGCCATTTTGTGGTAGAAGTAGGGTGCTTGAGGGGAGGCCATTTGTCCACAGCCCTGCCAGCAGGAGGCATGCAGGGCAGAAATAAAGGTACACCCCTTCCTCTCAAGGAGAGATTTTGCAAATTGTCCACGCCACTCCTGTTTCTCTCCCATTTCCCAGAACCCAGTTATGTCGCCACATCTAGTTACCGGGGAGGATAGGAAGTGTACTTTTTATTGGCTGTGTTCACAGCTTCCTAAGGGAGAAAAGGACAAGGGTATTAAAGGCATCTACCAGGATCTGTCATCATGAGTAAAAGGACATTTTTAAAGAGATGGTAAACATACTTATTTTTAAAGACACAATTATTTTGATAAATTGAATAATATCTATTACTCACAAGCCTCCAGTTTTGCTCAGAGCAATGGGAAAGGTGACCAAAAAGTGGCCTAAAATATGGGAGACATCCTCTGCCACCTTATTTTTCACTCTCCAAAGTTGTTAATCTTGTTGGGTCCTGCTGCGTGTGCTCGGACGATGAAAGACGAATCTATTTTACACGACTGATGGGTCTTTTCTGAAAAAAAAATTTTTTTTAAGATGTTATTTATTGGGCGCCCGGGTGGCTCAGTGGGTTAAAGCTGCTGCCTTCGGCTCAGGTCATGATCTCAGGGTCCTGGGATCGAGGCCCACATCGGGCTCTCTGCTCAGCAGGGAGCCTGTTTCCTCCTCTCTCCTCTCTCTCTGCCTGCCTCTCTGCCTGCTTGTAATCTCTCTCTCTGTGTCAAATGAATAAATAAAATCTTTAAAAAAAAAAAGATGTTATTTATTTATTTGACAGAGAGAGACATAACAAGAGAGGGAACACAAGCAGAGGGACTGGAAGAGGGAGACACAGGCTTCCTGCTGAGCAGGGAGCCAGAGGTGGGGTTCTATCCCAGGATCCTGAGATCATGACCTGAGCGGAAGGCAGACGCTCAACAACTGAGCCAGCCAGGAGCCCCCGAAATTTTTTTTTAATAACTCGATTTAACAGGAAGAATAGACTTCTGAATATTTTCATTAGGCAAGTTGTCTTGCCTAACTATGACAGTGACTATCGATGGCAAAGATCATGACTCACAATGCATCGTGAGGCACATACCATCGACATGTTAATCACTATTTTATTAATCACCATTTTATGGCATACACAAAAATAATACAAATCAAGCAGAAGACTGGTCTAAATTAGTGAGTAAATTCCAGCATGAAAAATTATACCAGAACTTCAAATAGCACCCAAAAAAATATTTTTACACTCTGGAGAATTTGATTTGTCTTCACAAAAGCTTTAAAAAGGCACAACTTTCAAGCCATGAGTTCTTTTTTTTTTTTTAATTTCCTTTTTTTTAATGTCAAAAACAGCTTGAGACATAATTAATAGTATATACAATTCACCATTTAAAGTGTGTAATCAGTGTCTTTTAGTATATTCATAGAGTTGTGTGTCTATTACCATAATCAATTTTAGAACATTTTCATAACCCCAAAAGGAAACCTCATATTCCTTAGTCAACATTCCTCAATCCCCCATATACTCTCCACCTTCTCCAGCCGTAGGGAAGCACTAACTTACTATTTCTGTGGATTTACCTATTGTGGACATTTAATGTAGATATTTGGTCCTTTTGACTAGAATCTTTTACTTAGCATAAAGTTTTCAAGGATTATCCCATGCCATAGTATTTAACTGTACTTCATTTCTTTTTATTGGGGAATAATATTTTATTGTCTGGCTATACCACACTTTATTTATCCATTCATCAGTTGATGGACGTGTGAGTTGTTCCTTGGCTGCTATGAATAATGCTTCTATGAATATTTGTGTACAAATATTTGTGTGCATACACAGTTTCATTTCTCTTCAGTGTATGCCTCAGGAATGGACTTGCTGAGTCACATGGTAACATGACCACACGTCTAATCATTTGACAAACTACCAAACTCTTTTCTAAACTGACCGCACCATTTTATATTCCCAACAACAGAATATGAGGGGTCCAATTTCTACACATTCTCACCAACACTTATTGATTCTAACCATTCTAGTACATGTGAAGTGGTATTTCATTGTGGTTTTAATTTGCATTTCTTTGATGCCTCGTGGCATAGATCGTCTTTTTCTATGCTTATTGGCTATTTGCCTATTTTCTTTGGAAAAATGTCTACTTGGATCTTTTGCCACTTTTAAAAATTGCGTTGTCTTTTTATTATTGAGTTGGAATAATTTTTTATATGTATTTTTAATACAAATCTCTCATCAGATATATTATTTGCAAAAATTTTACCCCATTCTTTGGAATCCAATTTTTTTTTTTACCTCATTCTTGTCAATTTTTGTAAGAAGTCAGCTGGGATTTTGACAGGGATGTGTTGAATCTGTAGATAAATTTTGGGAGTATTGCCATCTTTTAAAATTAAGTTAAATTAAATTAAAGTTTTTATTCACTTAAAAAATTTTTTTTATTAAGTAATCTTTGTGCCCAACATGGGGCTCAAACTTATGACCCCACAATCGTGAGTTACATGCTCTGCCAACAGAGCCAGCTAGGTCTTCCAGGAGTATTGCCATCTTGACAATAGTCTTAAGTCTTCTAATCCATGAATGTGAGATGCCTTTCCATTCATTTAGTTCTTTAACTTCTGCCCACAATGTTTTATAGTTTTCAGAGTATAAGTTTTACACTTATTTTGTTAAATTTATTTCTAAGTATTTTATTTTTGTTGATGCTATTGGAAATGTACTTCTCTTCTTAATTTCTTGTGTATTTTTCTTATTGCTATTGTATAGATATACAATAGATTTTTGTATATTTTTCTTGTATCCTGCAACCTTGCTGAACTTGTTTATTAGTTCTTTATTATTATTATTTATTATTATTTGCCCCAGTGGTACAGGTCTGTGAGTCATTTGTTTATTAGTTCTAATAGTGTATTTTAGTGGAGTCCTTAGGATTTTCTGTATACCAGATCATGTCATCTGCAAATAGAGACAGTTTTAACTACTCCTTTCCAATCTGGATGCCTTTTATTTAATTTCTTTTCCTAATTGACTTGGCTAGAAATGATAAATTCTTGAGAGAATATTATGGATCATCATGACAAGTTCCATGTCCTTCCCAAGCTCTCTACTCCTAAATGCCATCACTGGATGTTGCTAAGTTGCTAAGTTGTCATCCAGAATTTATTGCCAGACCTAAAGGAGGAAAATATTCAAGGGCAGTCAACAATGCTATAGCTAAGCAAAGGCTTTCATTTCTTTTCTGTAAAGTAGAAGAGCATCAGATCCCTATGCATGATGGGGAGCTTTAGAGAAAATAGCATCAAGCTGGCAGGTGGCAATGTAGGTTTCCATGTAGGAAGCAGTGATGCTGTCTTTGTCAGTGACTTTGGGCCAAGACTGGATGGTGAAGCACGGTTCGTGCTGCTGCTCTTCTTTGGCCACTAGCGACAATCTGGTTATAGGTGAAAGGTAGCAATGAAAAAGTAATCAAAGGGAGTACATTTCAATCTAAATGGCTCTCCTCCAAACACTGCTCTTTACAGAGGACCAAAGGTAGCCATGACGGTTATTGATTTGCCATCAATTTGTTCAGTCTCTGGGTGAGGATGCTTGTTTTGAAATGGATAATCCAAGGGAAGTGACATCCAGAAAAAGAAAAAGATGGGTATCTGAAAGAAAGAAGTACGACTTCTCAGAGGCTTTGGGGTTATAAGTAAATATTTTGGGGGTACATAACTTTTTAAAGAGAATTAATCCAAAAATGTGCATGTCAGGGTACAAACAGCACAAGGCTGTGAACTGTGCCACTTCTGGAATAACAAAAGGCAAACGGGACCCTTAAGGAAATGGGCTGGCTTAGAATTATGAATCACTGAGCCCATTTCTTATAGTGATTAATGATGAATCACTGTTTTAACTTTGGATGAAATAATAGGGCTGCATCTGAGGAGCTCCATTAATCATCATAAGAATTAGGCTTGTGCCAATTCATTACTGCAGGGTCGACATGTGCTGAACAGTTGAGTCGAATTTCAGGAGGTGAACTTTAGGCAAGGGCTGCCTTAAAAGAATGCAAACATTAGGGGTCTATTCTCTCCTGGATGGGTGGGGATTTATGAGTGGAGAACAGATCCCATCTTATTATCCTTCATGTGGACTCCTCCTCTAGAAGCTTAACAAAACACTAACTACAAAGTCTTTTGGCTTTTTGGCATTCAGGGGCATGATACAATAGATTACTGGCATATAACATAAAATCTGAAACTTTTATCTGTTTCTCACTTTGCATGTTTCATGTATTCAGAAAGTGATTAACAGCCTACTGGACGCTTGAATTTCAGCAGGCAGGAACGTAAGCAAATTTAGCTCATTGCTCTTTGAAGAGCAAATTCAGCCTTGCAAAATTTCTGCTTTTCTAAAAACTCTTTATTACAGAAACTGAAAACTTGAGCTGCAGGCAGCATAAGGAAGAAACTCGGTCCATACAAACAAGAAATCAGGGTGGTGTCATCATTTGGCCACTTCAAAGCTCTTAAAGCTGAAAGGGAAGTTAAACAGTTGTTTCAACAGTTTTAAGTTGATGTGCTTCAAAGGCTATGTAGAACACATGTATGTCTCCTTTGCAGTGACCGGCAGTGATGGAAAATCCAAGAGGAGTTCATGTAGTCCTTAACTCCAACAGACGTGATCTTGATTGAGGAGAAAAACTCATCCAAGTTACGAAAGAGATATATTGTTATATCTTAACATTATTAGCTATAGTAAACTTTAAGAATCATGAAACACATTCAGAGCACCATTTGGAAATCCTGTCTGTGTGTGTGTGTGAAATTAAAATCATATGGGGTTTTTGAAAATCAAAGATTAGATCAGAATTTTAAAATTTCTTTTATTCTAAAAGACTATAATAGAGATTTTCTGAAAGTAGCTTTTACCAATCTTTTTAGGAAGAAAAATAAAAGGAATCTGAAAAACAAGCCTGAATCATCTGGATATACATATGAAGCTATTGTACGGAGCTTACACACACACACACAATTTTGCATAAAGCTTCTATCACTGAAACTCAGGAGCTTCTCAACAGATTTCTCGGACCCCAGATCCTTCCTCATTCAGTGCATTTTTCATACCTACCAGGGAGAACGTCTTCCAACAGAGAACATATCTGATACCTGTCTTCCTTAAAATTCCAGTGAGGGAAATAGTAATGGTTCTTAGCTCCCAGGGCCTGGGCATCTGAGGGCAGGGTAGTGGAGGATGGGGCCAAGGCAGCTGTGCATGCTGGGATCATTGGAACCCCTGTGCACACCAAGCACCCTCTCTGTTCCGAATAAGGGCTCACAAATGCTTATACATATTCTAATTCAGAAATACACTAATTTAAGTCATGTATTATTATATGTTTTTATATGTATTTTTGTAATCATATTAAAGATACAACTATTTTCATGGCAGAGGTGCCTGACCAGTTTTTTTTTAACGTTAAAAAGGGATCTTCATGCTCTGAAAATGTAGCCATCAGCAGCTACATTTGTACATAAAGTACAAACTTTATATGCACATGAGCCATCACAACCAGCTTGACCCATAGGTCAACCCATAGGGCTATTGAGCCCAGTCCTTTGTCGTTCTTTCTACCTTCCACCCCCAGCTCTCTGGTTGCTTCCAGGATTCTCCTTCTGGAAGCTGACTGGAATTCTCTCGGCAGAGGGATGTGTGTAGGTGTGTGTGTGTGTGTGTCTTTCTCTACTGTTCCATCTCAGCAGTACTTCCATGTTCTTACATACTGGAGTATTTCTTATATCATACAACCATTATTTGCCTGCCTGTCTATCCCACTAGACTGAGCCGATTCTGCCATGCTTCCTCCTTGGAGCCCTCTTCTACTAGCTCCCCAGCAGAGTGGACATCCCTTGTAGGCTCTGGGGTAAGGTTTTTTCAACTGAACTACATTTTGCTTTATTTTATTTTTCAAAAAGATTTTATTTATTTATTTATTTATTTGACAGAGAGGGAACACAAGCAGGGGGAGTGGGAGAGGGAGAAGCAAGCTCCCTGCCAAGCAGGGAGCCCGACGCAGGACTCGGTCCCAGGACCCTGGGATCATGACCTGAGCCAAATCAGGCAGACGTTTAACTGACTAAGCCACCCAGGTGCCCCCACATTTTAAATATAAAGCTGGTACTTGAATTCAGAAGTGGTAGGGGAACGCCATAAATGAACCCCCCCCCAAAAAAAAAACAAAGAAAAAACTCCCCATCAAAACAGCCCATAAGCACACACATCAGCTCTAGGTGGGTGGCTAGTGGTCACTCTGAACAGCCAAATAAAACCTTTTCCAGAGTGTCGAAGAGACGGCACACAGGAAAGACAGCTTGATCTAAAAAGAACTGCAGTCAGGGCTCAAGCAGGTTTTGGAAGCCTAAACAGAAAAACAATCCTGGGAACAGGCTTCAGATACAGGCTGGGCGTAGGAGAGGCAAACAATGAGGGCGGGAGGGTTAGAGATTAGGAAAATGAGCACTGAGCCCAGGCCTGCACCACACACCACAGAAGGAGTCGCTGGCACCTGGAGGCAGGCGGTGGATGGTGCTGGGGCCGCAGGGCCCTGGGCAAGTTGACAAGCAGCCCAGGTGCAGGCGGCTTGGACCGGCTGCTCAGAGGCACTTGGCCATGTGGAGACGCCTGATTTTGTTCCCCGGTGCAGAGAGGAGACTCAGCGATGGAAATTTTACTGGGTTACCTCCCAGGTACTGTGAAGGTTATAGATAAGAATCAGCCTGATTCTGCTTTAAGGGGCCTGTGGCGCCATTGAAGAGAAAAGTCTAGGCTTCTTATCTCTGGATGCTTAGAGGCAAGCAGAAGGCCAGGGAGTCTGTGATGGTTGGAATGAATGAGGGAATGAGGAAATGTTAAACACAAGTCCAAAGTCCCATGTGGTAGCGCGCCTGAAGAAGGGCTCACGCAATTGACCAGGGGAGTTGACTGTTCCCCCAGTTTTGAGCAAGAGGACTCAAAAGCATGGAAGGAAGCCAGCCAAATGTGCCCCTTCCCCCCTTCCCCCATAGGATTGTCCTAATGGATTTTGGACACTTGGAGGAGCAATATCCCTATTACCCTCACTGAGAAAGCAGAACAGATAAAAACCAGCAGGACAACTTGAAACCATAAAAGGCAGGTTCTGAAATTAGAGAGAGTTAGAAATGAACTGAAGACCGGACAGAATTCAGGTTAGAAGACTTCCTTTTCACTGCCAAATCTGATTTAATGTCACTATGTGTGAGGACTAACCTGGAGCTGGAGTCTGGTTCTCTGGGAAGAGAGACATTGTTGCTTCTTCATCTGTGTCTCTCACTGCTTTGAAAGCATTATTTTATTTTTAAAAAAGATTTTATATATTTATTTGAGAGAGAGAGCGCACAAATGGGAGGAGGGAGAGGGACAAAATGACTCCAAGCTGAGTGTGGAGCCCAATGTGGGGCTCGATCTTACAACCCCGAGATTGTGATCTGAGCCGAAATCAAGAGTAGGACTCTCAACAGATTGAGCCCCCCAAGTGCCCTTGGCACAGGATTATTAAGCACAAAAACATGGTGGAAGGAACGCAAATGTCATTCGAGCAGCTTTGAAAATGTAGCCCCTAGTCTGCAGTTGTCCAAGTTCAAGCTATTACGTTTTGCTCTGGATCGGGTACAATTCTGAACCAACATGTTGGTATGTTCTCTGGTTATTTGTATGCTGACATTTAACTCACTCAACAAATGTTTATGGATGCTTCCTCCATATCAGGCCCTGCTCAGGCACTCGGGATTCATCAGGGAACAGAACAGATGGGAGTTTCTGCTCTTCTGGGTCTTCCTTTCAATATCAACAAAACCCCAAAATATTAGTGGCAAATATATTGTGATTAGCTTAAAGTTTTTCCTTCACTGTGGACAGAATGCCACTTGATTGGGATTTTTCTACGCCATACATTTCTTTATTGTTGGCTACTTGGACGATTTGTTAATTCTGGTGTCCAAAAGCTAAATGGCTCCATAGATACTTTCTTTTACAGTCGATGCCAGTCTCTTGCACTCTCTGTCTTTGTCTCTGTGTGTGCATCTGGCTCTGCATATATACACACAAACTCAGATACATGTCTCCCTAACAGCATTTGGAAGGACAGAAGCAGCATGTATTATTATACTTATGTGTATAAGCCTAAGTAAGACTATTACAATTTCTGAGAAATCTTTTTTTTTCTCCTAAGGAATTATTTTTAAGATTTTATTTATTTGACACACAGAGAGAGATCACAAGCAGGCAGAGAGACAGGCAGAGAGAGAGGAGGGAGGAGGCTCCCTGCTGAGCAGGGAGCCCGATGCGGGACTCAATCCCAGGACCCTGAGATCATGACCTGAGCCGAAGGCAGAGGCTTAACCCACTGAGCCACCCAGGTGCCCCTTCTAAGGAATTTTTTAAGACCCAACCAGGCCAAATATGAATCCTAATCCAGGGGTTGGCATTTTCTTCCAACTTTTTAGTTCCTTTCCAGTTAAACCCTTTCATTTCGGTATGTCCTTGTTCATCTGTTAGTGCAAAGCTTATCCCTGAGTCTGGGGCTTACCATTTGGGAAGGTTCTTTTTTCTTTAGGGGGAAGTGGACCTGTTGGGTCAGGGGTTTAGGAGGTTTCCAGGGGTTTAGGATTTTCGTTTGCTCATCTCTCTTGGTTCTAAGCCATGTTGCCTTAAGTAGGAAAAGAGCCCTTTCTTCGAGATGCCTGGCGGGAGAGAAAGGATAAGTGGGGATTTTTCCCCAGTTCTTTTAGGATTCACACAGGTAATTTTCCTATTTGGGGTTTCTCCCCTCGGTGACCCCTGAGTGAGGAGCTGGTGTGATGCCAGAAGGGATTTGAAGGGTCCCATTCAGCAGTGCCTCTGGCAGAGGGCTCACACTAAGCCCATGTTCTGCCTCTTTCAGTCAATTCTGTGTGATCTTCCACTTGTCTCATTTGTAGTGGAAGGAAGATACTACTACTCTTACAGGGTTGTTCTGAGGTCTAAATGAAGTAATTCCCATGCAAGAGCCTAGCATCTGTGAGCTATTAAAGTGGATGGTATTAGGGATCCATCTAGGGTTGCCAAATTAAGCAACTGCAAATGCAGGGTGCCCAATTAAGACGGGATTTCAGATGTACAGCAGATATGTTTGAGTTAAAATACATAAATAGAACATAAACTGTATAATGTAAAATAAAAATATTATCCATTAATATAAATGCAAATAATTTAGTGTAACTATTGCAGGGGCATGCTGATATTAAAAAGAAATTATTCTTGGTTCATCTGAAATTCAAATTGAATTCAAGAGGCAACACTCGCCCTACCTCATCTCTTCTCTGGGCTGTGTCCCCTCTCTCAGCTGCCCTGAGCGCAGGCTGCCAATGACCCCAGCTGCCCCGTTCTTCTTAGGGCTTTGGTTGAAAAGTGTGTGTATGGGGGGACGTCTCACATGAGGAATTAAGGTTTCTTTCCCGCTCCTTCCAATGAGAGCAGCCTGTGGCTCTGAGTGGCAGGACACACAAAAGACTGGCCGCCTTTTCTCTGGAATGGACTCCATCTGTGTGCGGTTTGCGCTGGAGAGCTGCCTTAAGGGGCCAGACGCAGCCAGGGGAAACCGAGACCAATTCCCACATCCCACACCTTTCTCTCCCTGCTTCTGAGACTTAGTTCACAATCATTTCACAAGACTCCCCGTCTCAAGCCCTGTTTTAGGTTGGAAATCAAGCTAAGACAACTATCAATGGATGTGGAGGTTTTTTCCCCTCCCTATAATTAAAAAACTGTGAAGATCCATATAAACAGATAGGATTTTAAAAAAAAAGAGCCATGATGCTTAAGAGAATGTATTCAGATATTAATAAATAGCTTTTGCTGTGCAAAATCTAGAAAATTCACAAGTCTGAAGTTATAAGAATATGCTTACAGTGATGAGCCCCGAATAATATACGGTATTGTTATATACAATATATACAATATAATATATTATATACAATATAATATATTGCTGAATCATTATACTGTATACCTGAAATTAACATAACACTGTGTGTTAATTATATTTCAATTAAAAAATACATATTTTTTAAAAATCATAATGTTTTGTTAGAGTACTAAAATTCTCTCTGTAATGATGGTTCACCACAAAAGTAAAATGCTCTTCTTCCTCCAAAGGCACTATCCTTTTCCCAAGAGAAGGATGACAACACAGTATTTACTTTGTTATCTTTTTGGAATTTATTTTTTTTTTAAGATTTATTTATCTATTTGAGAGAGAGAGAACACAAGCAGGAAGGAGGGGAAGAGGGAGAGGGAGAAGCAGACTCCCCTCACTGAGCAGGGAGCTCAATGCAGGGCTCAATCCCAGGACTCTGGGATCATGACCTGAGCTGAAGGCAGACACTTAACCAACCAAGCCACCCAGGTGCCCCATGAAATTTACTTTCAATGTAGATAGATATATGTTGGATGTCATTTTACCTTCCAGATTTGGCATGGAAAAATTGAGAGTGGAAAAGAAATGGCAAACAGTGTTCATCTGTGGTTTCATCTTTTACATTTAATCTTTATGCAATTGAAATTTATTAGCAAGTTGTTCTATCTCTGTTGATCATTTTCACATTGATTTGAATGATACCATCATAATCTGTTTATGTGTAGGTCTGTTCCTGGTCTTCTGTTCCATAAATCTTTCTACCTAGTTTTTGCTATTAGCACATTATTTTAATTACTGTAGCTTTAAAACATGTTTTAGTATATGGAAGAATGAGTCTTCCTTTGTTATTGTTATTATTATTTTTACTATTTTTGGTGATATATTTGTTCTATCAAATAAGTTTAAAAATTATTTTCACAGGTTTCAAAATATTTTCCTGAAATTTCTATTGAAATTGTATTAAATTTATAGATACTTTGCAGAGACCTGGCATTTATTTTTGTTGTAGGATATTTTCAATTAGTAAAGTCCTCTTTTAGTAACCTCAGTAACGTTTTTTCATATCAGCAGTGCAGATTTCTTGTTAAATATCCTAGGTATTTTATTTTATTTTATTTTATTTTATTTTATTTTATTTTGTCTTATTCTATTCTATTCTATATGCTATTATAAGTAAGATCTTCTCTTTGTTATATCCCCAATGACTTTGCAGAGAAGGAAAAGGAAGAAGTAAACATAATGTACAATCTTGCCCCCTAGAGTGACCACCATTATTATTTTAGTGTGAAATTCTCCATGCTGTGAGTGCATGCACACACACGCGCACAGACACACACACACACACACACACACACACACACACAGTTCCTAATTTTTCCTCTTATCATTCCTGAATTCTTAGAATAAAACCTACATAATCATGGTGTATAATCTCATTAATATACACTTATTAAACTTGCTAACACTTAATGTACAACTTCATGCATTCTTATCATCGATAAGAATTGTTCTATCATTTTCTCTCTTTTTCAGTATTATCTTTGTAAGACTTTCCATCGCAGCTCTGCTATATTGATCAAAATTGCAAAGCTTCCCACATTTTTTAAAACTTTGGAAGAATTCAACTAAGTAAAAGCATAACACTTTCCTTGGAGATTTGAAGTAATTAGCCAATTAAAGCCTTGTAGGTCCATACTACACATGTATTTCTGTAAGAGATTAGAAATGAGATGTTGACTGCCTTACTTTTTCGAAATATTTAGGGTTGGAAATAAGTAAGAGACAGTCTAACAGGTTTGAAAGGTAGAAGAAAATCTGAGATTGACTGTGAACCCCAGACTGGAAAAGCGATAGGACCCACAAAGCTTTGGGGTTTGACCTGGGTTTGGGTCCTAGTACCCCCCAGCAGGTGCCACTGGGCTCATGATTGTGCATTATGTTTTTCAATCTGTAAAACACACCAATCTTCAAAGCAGTGACAACTGAATAAGCTGTTTCTGTGGGAATTTGGGGAGCTCTGAACACAAGCAGTAAGTCTGGGATGCCTGATGGCAGAGAGCCATGCATTCTGGGAAGCTATTTCTCCCCTTTCTGCATGGGCTTCTGCCCTGCTCTGACACCTGGAGAATTAGCAGTTTGGGGAGCTCAACGTTGGGAGGGGTGTGGTGGGAGGGCAGCACCCACAGTGGTTACCCTTCACAAGGGCAGCCCTGAGCTCCCTCATGTGAGAAACAGAGTGAGGCAGATGGCCCTGAGTGATGGCACCAACAATTTGGTCCTGGAATGCATGGGGGCATCTGTGGGACTCCCAAAACATATGGCAGGTGGTTGTGGATAATGCAGGGAGAGGGGCAGAGGGTTTTGTGGGCAGGGACAAGAATAGGAAATTTGGGTTAATGTTGTAAAAGTGCCCTTGTATATATGCATAGGCTGCTGAGTCCTGGGGGATGTCCAGGTTAAAGGAATATCATCTTGCGTGGGTGCCTGGGTGACTCAGTCGGTTGAGTGTCTGCCTTCCGCTCAGGTCATGATCCTGGGGTCCTGGGATCGAGTCCTGCATCCGGCACCCTGCTCAGTGGAGAGTCTGCTTCTCTCTTTCCCTCTGTCCCTCTCCCCTCACTCATTTCTCTCTCTCTCTCAAAATGAATAAAATCTTAAAAAAATAAGAAACATCATCTTGTGTGGTACAGACAAACTACGCTAAGAGTAAAAGCGAAGAAGATAGGTTTTGAGGTGGGTGCTGGTGGACAAAGCCAGGTGGAAGGAGCCTACCTTGGACTTAAACTTGCTAATTCAACCCGTGGGAAGGCAGCTTTCTATTTCATTATCTGGGAGATCACCAAGCTGCCCATACTTCACTCTGTCTATGCAGAAGAGGCAAAGGACCAAAAATCAAGTTGGCTTCAGGAAGTTTTTCAAGGAAGCAAATTTCAGGATCAGCAGTCATGCAGCCCATGGTCACCAGGAAGAGACGCCCCTTCATGGGTAGGACACTTGCATGGGTAACCCTAGTCCACCTCCACCATAGATCCCAACTCACATCATGATAATCCCTCGTCCGTGAAAGGAAGAGCGTGGTATGTCCAGCGAATTTGGTCCCAGGAGACAAAAAAAAGCCAGATGGCACATTTTTGACAACAGATGATTCTGAAGGCCTTTTCAGTTTATTTATTCTATAATCTGTGTAATAGTTCAATGTACTAAAGCTTTTCACTCTTACTCATACCAAAAGCTAAGCCATTCCAAACTGCACATTTCAAAAACCGTCAACTAAGACCCTGAAAACCTCTGGTATTTAAAATAGCCATTCAACAACTGTATTTATTCTTTTCATCAGGGATCAGCCAACTTTTCCTGTAAAGGGCCAGGTAGTAAATATTTTAGGCTTTGTGAGCTCGTAGCAATGACACAACTCTGAACTTTTGTTTCGAAAGTAGTCACAGGCGATTTATAAATGAATGAGCATGGCCATGTTCCAGTAAACCTTCACTTATGGATAATGAAATTTGAATTTCATATTACTTTCACATGTCACAAAAAGTTATTCTTCTTGTGTTTCTTTCCAATTATTTAAAAGTGTGAAACTTTTCTTAGCTCTCAGGCCCTACAACAGCAGGGGGCTAACCATATTTCATCAACCCCTGCTCTACCCACACAAAAGTCTCATTTGCATTATTAGCCAGTATACAGTCCTTTGGTAGGTCCAGCCTGACCCATAGAAATAGAATGAAATGGCAGAAAGAGCTTGATGTGAATTTGGTGAAGCATCTTATAAGCAAAGAGCCCTCTGTATTTTGAACTGACAGGGACTTCTACACAAATGCTTCAAGATAGACTTTGACAAAAACCATGTAAAGAAATATCAGATTCCTAAGTAAAATCCCTCTTGCACCTAATGGTTCAAAAGAAAAAAAAAATTCAACGATCAAGTAGCTTTTGGTACTGCTGAACTCAATGCAATGGCTGCACAAATGTCTTCTCCTATGGGCCAGATATTGAAAGTGTCACCTGATACGTCACCCTAAGGTTAAAAAGAAATGGTTGAACTCGAAACATGTATCTATCAAGAATTCTAGAATGGCAGAAAAGAATTCTTGGTCTATGAAATATCTTACCAATATTGAAAGAAACTAAATGAAGTCTTCCTTATGTCAGCCCTCTCAAACTTCCAAATTCCCCTTTTGTTTCTGTATGTTCTAAGTAACAGTCTCAAGTCACTAAATACCACATTCAAACTGTATGTTAAAAACCAACAAACAAAAATAAAAACAGGGTGCCTGAGTAGCTCCTTCGGTTAAGTGTCTGCTTTTGGCTCAGATCATGATCCCAGGGTCCTGGGAACGAGTCCTGCATCGGTCTCCCTGCTCAGTGGGGAGTCTGCTTCTCCCTCTGTCCCTCCCCCTACTTGTGCTCTCTCTCTCTCTCTTTCTTGTTCTCACTCTCCCCCAAATAAAGAAATGAAATCTTTAAAAAAAAACCCCAAAACAAAAATAAAACCAAAAATCTTTCACTGTCTTCATGATCGTGTAGGAAGGCCCTGGAAGATTCGAAAAATCTCTTGACTCTCTTAAAAACATGCTGCAATTTTCTAGATTGTCATTTTTAACCATATGAGGTGCCTGCAAACCAGCCTTGGTAAGTTACTAAAATGACCGTACAATGTTTTTGCAGCAGACATTTTGGGAAGGAGCCCTTTGTAGAAGAGACATGAATGCCCCGTGTTTAAGGGCACAGGCTTTGGCAGGACAGAGCCCGGGGTTCAAAATGCAGTTCTGACACTTACTCCTGTATATCTTTAGAAGAATTACTTGCAACCATTAGTAAAGTGGGGCTGCTAATAGCTATTTTTTTACACCACTATTGTGAACCAAAATGAGACATTGTATGCAAAGTGTTCATCACAATGGCATCAGTCAGGGACAGAAACATGGCAGCTTTTACCATTTCAACTATTAGATTTACTCTGTGTGTGTGTGTGTGTGTGTGTGTGTGTGTGTGTGTGTGTGTGTGTGAATATATTCCAGGAAGAATCACTGAAACACGTGTGTCTTCTGACACTCCCAGATGAATATAGCCATGTTCTGGGAAATAAAGCTATCATACAGACTCGGTAATTATGTCCCAGTTCCTCAGGATTTTGCAGAAGAATCAAAACTCGAGTGAACAGATACTGTGGCCTGTGAAATCAAAGAGAGATGCTGAACACTGCAAGTATGTTCTTTGCTGCCTGTCAAAGCAAGACATACAACAAAAACAGTGGGGCAGATCACAACAGAAACGTGCCCGCCTGCACGAAGACATTAATGTTGCTGAGTGCACATTCTATGGCTCACGCTTGCTTCGGCACCACAAAGAAAATCTCTAAAGAGTCATGGGGGAATAAACAAGATGCCAACTGTTCACATTGGAAGTATTGCCTTCCACAAGGAAAGAATATCGGTGAAATGAAGATGCTGAAGTAGAGTGGTAAGACTCAACATGGTGGAAGGGTCAAGAGTCAGAACTAATCGAGGCATTAAAATTCCCATAAGCAGGGACGCCTAGGTGGCTCGGTTGGTTAAAGGTCTGCTTTCAGCTCTGCTCATGATCCCAACCTGGGATCAAGGCCCATGGTGGGCTCCCCGCTCAGCGGGGAGTCTTCTCCCTCTGCTTCTCTCCCTGGCTTGTGTTCTCTCTCTCTCATTCTGTGAAATAAATAAATAAAATCTTTAAAAGATATAAAAGTAAAGTAAAATTCCCGTAAGTAAAAAACAACAACAATAACACTGAACTCGGTGAAAATCTCTTCTGGTTTAACTATAAAACCCTTTGAAGGGTCTGAGGTCACTTTCTGTAGCAATGACCCGACCTGTTTCAGTCTATTGCTGGTAAACGTGACTTAGACGTAATGACCCCGGTAGAATGAACTGATTTGGTTACTCTAAACCTCCTGCTGATTATCAGTGCCCAGCAAAGTAAGGAGAAAGAGACTATGATAAAGATACTGGGTTTTGTCTAGAGCACCTGCAAACCTTTTGGTGGACAGCACCACCACTGGCTGGAGCAGGTACTTAGTAAGCAACACACTCCATCCTTGGAATTGTGCAAAATTCAGATTTTTCCCCTCAGGTGCCTGATCAGACCAGGAAAATGGCTTGCAAGGAATTCACCGAAAAACATTTTTTGGCACCCCAGTGGTAAATCTTCACAAATTTGGCTTTTGGTTATCTTTCTTGCTGAATCCTATTGATCCATTTCCTACGACACAAGAAAGCCATTGGCCACTCTTTTTTTTTTTTTTTAAGATTTTATTTATTTATTTGACACAGAGAAATCAGATCACAAGTAGGCTGAGGGGCAGGCAGAGAGAGAGAGGAGGAAGCAGGCTCCCTGCTGAGCAGAGAGCCCGATGCGGGCCTCGATCCCTGGACCCTGAGATCATGACCTGAGCCGAAGGCAGAGGCTTTAACCCACTGAGCCACCCAGGTGCCCACCATTGGCCACTCTTAAACAAAAAAATAAAAATGAACAAACGAAGTAATGGAAGACCACATAACAGGGTGAGAAGTTGCTTTTTTGAATTTTCAGACAGTTGTGAAAGTAATAAAGCGTTAGCCCCTGGGGACCTACAACATACTTCCAGAGACAAGAGATGCTTTGGACCAGCTTCAGCCCTTTCCTGGATAAGAAGGATGCTTGACTTGGTGATGACTTTAAGCACAGAAAATGTAACTTTCTGTGTGTGCTGTTAATGTTGATGGGCGCTTCCATTTTTAAGTTTTGGTCTGCTTTTCATAAACTGGTGAAAACAAAAGAGGTATCCAGTGCTTGAGAAAGTTTCATGGTTTATACCTCCTTTTCTAGAAAACATGAAAACATTTTAAAGTCAAGTCAAACAGTAACTTTGTAACCTTATAACTTGGTAACTGTCAAATTACCTTCTTCCCTGATTTATTTATTTTTAAAAGTTTTTAACGATTTTATTTATTTATTTAAGAGAGAGACAGCATGAACAGGGTGAGGGGCAGGAGGAGAAGCAGGCTCTCTGCTGAGAGAGCCTGATGTGGGGCTCGATCCTGGGGCTCTGGGATCATGACCTGAGCTGAAGGCAGATGCTTTAACTGACTGAGTCACCCAGGCGCCCTTCTTCCCTGATTTAGAGTGAAAATCATTTTGACTTTTTATGACCAAGAATGTTACAACAAATGCATTTGTTATGCTATTCATCTAAAAAGTACACACGGGAGATTTCAAGCTGTGCCCCGGTTTTGCAGAAAATTTTTTTCAATCTTAAAATGTTTTTCCATGGTTTCAAAATAATAGAAACATGTATCTTTTTTTTTTTTTCTTTCCATTAGTAGTCTAACAGGAAACTCTGCTCCAAAAAATCAGGGCAGGCTATACCATGCTGAGTTGGGTCGTTCTTTTGTAGTTTTATAATTTCAGATCAATCCATGTTCACAGACTAAACTCCATGAAGAAACGACCTCGTGGGGTATATGTAAGAGACCGCAGCTCTCTTGGCCAGGCCAGCATTGGCCTCCACTCAGACTTTACGTGGTTGTGTTTACACTAGGGCTCTACATTCGCTTTGGAACAGCCTGATCACCAAACCAGACAAAAAGAGAGTTAGGGCAAGGGTAACAGGGCAGAAGTGATTGCTTCTGCTTTCCTTTAGCACCAAACAGATAAAAAGAAAAAAGAGTAGATTTTCGTCTTCAAGAGGGGTTTAAAAATGTTTTGTTCTGGCAAAACAAAGGCACAGAGACAAAAAGACTCTGACTTTCAAAGCACAAACTTATCTGCTTAAAAAAAAAATGCATGAGACTCAATCTTAAAAAGAAGTCACTGAAACTTTAGCACAATATCCAGGTGTTTAGGAGTGACAAGGATCACTGTCCTTTGTGGTTCCATTTTTGTATTTGAACATTTGCCAAAGAACAACACTCTCAAGTTCAAAATCACTAAGTTTTAAGACAATGATTCGGTTGAAAGCAATGAATACATCACCCAACAACAGGATCGAGGACGTCTTAAAAACATGCAAAATACTGAATCTGAGATTCTACAATTAGCTGCTTATTGTTCCCTGGAATGAGATGAATCATTTCCAAAGTAATCACCTTTTTGAGTGAGTGGGATTGCATTTCTTTGTTTTAAACCTGGTTTGTGCATGTCTAGACAAGGTCTTCATTTCTTACAAACGAAGCATGTGATTGTCATATGTTTAATCGAAGTTCTTTTTTTTTTTCTAACAGCTCCTTCATCTTGTTCCCTTTCTAGTCAAGCACCACAGAAGGTGGTTTTATTTATTTTTATTTAATTTACTTATTTCTCCCAAAACATTAAACTGTGACATATTACTCTTGTACCCCAGACCCTTTAATGAAAGCACCAGACTTCGGCACTTACCAGCTTGAGGACTTGCCGAAGCCACTTACAACTGCTGAGCCTCAAATTCCTGATCAGTTAGAGCGTCAGGCATGCATTCACTCATACCTTTAAAGATTATGGGATGTCTACTAGATGTTGGGCATCAGGCCCACAAAGATAAATAAGACACAGACTTATATTATTATTAACCTTCTGGGCTGATGCTAGAGTGGAGAGAGGCGTGTGTGAATGCGCTAAGTGCCTTAAAGTCTTACAAGTGCCTCCTACAATCAGTGGAGGTGCAGGTGGTGGTGATCGGCTCTGTTTGGGGACAAGAGGAGCAGGGAGCATCAGAAAACGTTGGTAGAGGGCAGTGAATACTGTTGCAAAAGTCCTTGGCTAATAATAACAGCGAAGCATCATGTAGCCCTTACTATGTGTTAGGCGCTGGGCTGGGCACTTGAACACTTCATCTCATCTTAACATAAGTCTTTGGTACTTAGTATTATTATCCCTGAATTGTTGAGGAAAAGGGCTGGAAAAGATGAAGCAACTTGCCCAGGGTCACACACTTAAAAGGACAACTTCAACCAGAACCCCAGAGCCCTGGCTTTTAACAACCCAACCTCATTGGCCCCCCGCTTCTTTGCTTTGGTATTGCAAACACTCCATCTTGGTCTGCTCCCTGCACCTACAATTGTGATCATGTCTGGTGCTGGGGTGAGGGCTGAGTTGGGGAGAATGGGCTACGCAGTGAGGCTTCTAGGCTGAGAGAGTCAGGTTTTACCCATAAGGAGTTACTCAAAACTAAAACTAAAAACATTAGGTAAATTCATTTCCTCATTTTGGTTTGTCTCTTCCAGATGAAATTTCTTTTCTCATTTGGTTCAAACTGACGGAAAGAGACATTGGTGATTTTTTTCCCTCTTTAGACCCAAGAGGAAAAGAATTGTGGATCACGTGATAGAGACTAATGACTCTTATTCTTGGGAGAGTTGAAGTCAACAACAGGCAACAAACTTTCAGCTGTTGTTTAAATTCAGTCCAAAGGGATTTTCTCATCTAAAGAACTCCCATTGTTTTATTTCAGGGTCAGAATAATTTCCTACTTAGTACTCAAGGAGGTTTTCTGTGAGGGATTTTAAAAAAGAGATATGCAAATATGCCGGGGAGATTAATAGGAAGACACAGCCATGAGACACACAAAATGAAGGACTATGACAGATAATATATTTTAGTTTGATTTTCAACAACATTATATAAATGCTCTTAATTAATATTAAAACAACAATTAATGAGAAATAGCCTCATTGGTTTGATAAATGGAGTAGAGTCTTTTTCAAGGACATTTTTTTTTTCTGATTCCAAATGTAATATACTTCATTGTGGATGATTTGGAAATGAAAGATAAATATACAAAGAGATGGAAATCACCTCTTTATCTAGAAGCCCTAGAAGCTATCCTTAGGGACCTGCTATGAACTTTATGGAGGTCTGTCCTGCCTGGCTTGCTGGCATTACAGCACGTTCCCCTTTTTCTTTCTTTGCCCACAGGTACATTGCCTGGCATGCAATAGATGGTCCATGTGTTTGCTATTGTTGTAACCTGAATGATTACATACATGCCCGTTTTACAAAATTGGAATCATAATTTGTAACAGTTTTATAACCAGGGCGACTGATAGTATTAAAGATATATTAAAATAATTTGGGGCGCCTGGTTGGCTCAGTCGGTAGAACATGCCACTCTTGATCTCAGGGTCGTGAATTCAAGCCCCATGTTGGATGTAGGGCCTACTTAAAAAAAAAAAGAAATATTTAAAATAATCCAATACATTGTATTATCGGGGTTCTTTGTATTGCAAGAGTCAGAAACTCCCACTCATTTCCTTTGAAGTCTAGGGAAAGATTCACTTTTTTCCCATGGCCAAATCCAGGGGTTCAAACAAGATTGTCATCACTTTCTTTCTCTCATTTTTCAGCTCAGCTTATCTCTGTGTCTTCTGTTTGCATATTGGATTTAGTCTCTTCCTGCTTCACACAGCCTTTCTCTAAATTGCTAACAAGTGTTGAGTTGACGTTCTCGCCATTAGTGATGCAAGGAGGAGAAAGGCTGTCCTTCCTTCTGAGTCTGACAGGTGGCAGGACGACTCTGATTGGCCCGGCTTAGGTCACTTGTATATCCAGAATCAATCACTGGGTCCTGGGGTTTGGTTTGACAGTTGGCCTGGGATCTCTTCCTCTCCTGCTGGCTGTGAGTGGGGCTGTTGGTGGGCTTAAAATGAACATGGTGGCTTCACCACCCTACAGGAGTGCAGGAATGGGGAAAGAGCCTCCGGAAAGAAACAAACAACAAAAAGAGGAGGTTTGCTAAGTGTAACTGGCAAACAAAATTTCAGCAACGAGAGTCGCCTCTCCCCGTTCTTAAAAAAAATAGTGATTCAGCTTAGAATTAAGTGCCAGATTTATATGTTTTAGAATAAAAAGAGATCTGTAGAGTGGAGGAAATAAAAATTTATAAAATGATTTTTACATTTTTAATTAATCACTAACTGGAAGATGCCTGATGATCTTTTATGGAATACTGCGCATAGTTGATAGCACACTGAATATTTGGAGCTCAATTGATTAATCGACGAGATAGGTATCTTACCCTTTAGGATTTATATTTTTTTCTTTCATTGTACATTCCAATTGGATATTTGTTGTCAAACAGCATCCTTGCAAAGTCCAAGCAAGAATCGTCTCCTCTCATTCTTTTTTCAAGATACACTGTCTGTTTTATAAACCATGTGAAATGAATACTGTTAGCATTTTTTTTGGTAAAAAAAACCCAATAGTGTGTATTAAAGGACCATTTCAATTAGTAAGTAAGATGGGAGGAACTTGTTCTATAGGCTTCTGCCAAAAGGACTTAAAACGATACTTACTGGATGTGTTTTAAATATACACAGAAGATCTAGAGAGCAACAGTAGTGGAAAAAATAGTTATTTAAAACACTTATTAACCAGGTGCCATGGAGTGCTCTGTTGATTAGTTTCCTTATTATTTAAAATTTTTTTTAATTGAGGTATTGTTGACATACAATGTTACATTAGTTTCAGGTATAAAGCATAGTGATCACAACTCAACACTTTAGAGAAAGTTCTCCACATCTGTCACCATACAGCACTATTGCAATACCACTGACTATATTCCCTGTGCTGTACCTTCTATCCCATGACTTATTCATTCCCTAACTGAAAGCCTGTATCTCCTAGTCTCCTTCACCTATTTGCCCACCTCACTTTCTCCCTCCCTTTTGGCAGTTTGTTGGTTCTCTGTATTTATGAGTCTGTTTCTGTTCTTCAGTTTGTTCTTTGGTTTTGTTTTGTTTTAGATTCTGAATATATGTGACATCACATGGTATTTGTCTTTCTCTGACTGATTTCACTTAGCATATAATACCCTCTATGTCTATCCATGTTGTTGCAAATGACATGATTTCATTCTTTTTTATGGCTGAGTAATATTCCATTGTATATGCATACCACATCTTTATCCATTCATCTATCATTGGACACTTACGTTGTTCCATTCTTTAACTATTGCAATAATGCTGCCAATAAATATAGGGGTGCATTTACCTTTCTGAATTAGTGTTTTCATTTTCTTTTGGTAAATACCCAGTAGTGGTATCATTGGATTGTATAGTAGTTCTATTTTTAATTTTTTGAAGAACCTCCATGCTGTTTTCCATAGTTAGCTTCCCCTATTTACTTTTTGATCAAGAGTGCATGAGGGTTCCCTTTTCTCCACATCATCAACAACACCTGTTATTTCTTATCTTTTCTTTACTGGCCATTAATTTCTTTCTTTCTTTCTTTCTTTCTTTCTTTTTTTAAAGATTTTATTTATTTATTTGACACAGAGAGATTACAAGTAGGCAGAGAGGCAGGCAGAGAGAGAGGGGGAAGCAGGCTCCCTGCTGAGCAGAAAGCTCGATGCGGGCCTCGATCCTGGGACCCTGAGATCATGACCTGAGCTGAAGGCAGAGGCTTAACCCACTGAGCCACCCAGGTGCCCCATTCATTATTTTCTTAAAACAAAATTTCTGGTGTCAGCATAACCAAATATCTGATTTTTTAGGGTCTTACAGTATATAATCACCTAGATATAAAGCCATTTACCAGTAGTCATACCAGATCTATGCACAGATACATCCAGATCTTGAAGAATTTTCATGATCTAGGGCGCCTGGGTGGCTCAGTGGGTTAAAGCCTCTGCTTTCGGCTCAGGTCATGATCTCAGCGTTCTGGGATCGAGGCCCGCATCGGGCTCTCTGCTCAGCAGGGAGCCTGCTTCCTCCTCTCCCTGTCTCTCTGCCTGCCTCTCTGCCTACTTGTAATCTCTCTCTCTCTGTCAAATAAATAAATAAAATCTTTAAAAAAAAAAAAAAAAAAAAAAAAAAAAAAAAAAAAAGAATTTTCATGATCTAAATTGTTCTAGGAAGTCATTTAGGCACTAAGGGGCACCTACATTGCTCTATGGGCACATGGGTTAGTTTTTATTCTTTAATATTTCAGATGTTTCAAATACATTACTTCATAATCCCTTATGGTTAGAACTGACCCGAGTTGGGTCTGTTTGGTTTATCTTGATCATCTGTGTTTTTTTCTGTAATCTTTTCATCCATGTATAGGGTTCCTTCCTCCATATTCTTTCTCTCCCTACCTCCAACAATTGTTCTATCTTCTTCATTGTCCCAGGGTCCTGCATTGAGAAGCCCTGATTTGATTAAGTTATGGTATGAAATCCAGGATCCAGAGTTGAAAGTGGCATGGGATGACTGCTAGAGCAACTACCAAGCATGCCTTCCACCCACACCATTTCCTCTCCACTCTGTTGCTTCTCAACCTGTTATGGTGCTTTGTTCAGTCTTGACTTTCAATAGCTTCACTGATAGCATGAATATACTTTTCATTTTTTTTTTGGTAGTGTGTACCTTCCTCTTCACCCTCCAGCCCAGACCCTTGAAAAGAGGGGTTTGCTGAATAGATACCTCTCACAGCAAGCCCCTGGGGTGACCCTTTTTCTTACCATCACAAGAGTTGACCTGGTCTCAGCATGTTGTAGGAAAAGGTAATATACTCACAGTAATGTAGTTTCTTGTTCTCTAGAGAGAGTGATTCCATGGCTCTCTTCATAGTTTTTCTATGTTGTTCTTGGGATTCTTGAGGCCTTAGTAAATCATTTCTCTTTTTTATTTCATTAGGTATTGCTTAGCCTTTTCCAGGATAATGTTCAGTGTGTCCTATGTCTACATCAAGAAGATCCCATTTCCGAAGCCCGTCGGGTTTTCTGTTAGAATACCACACGTCACCTGATTCATTTGTTGCACGGTAAGCCACAGGCTAGCCACAGAGAGAGATGGAATAGTTTGTAGCTACATGGAACTATCTAGATAGTAACTCATGGTCACATTGGCCCAGACAATTTAACAGCAAGTTATCATGTTACCTCTCTTGGAAAAGAGGAAGCAGAATGGAAGCTTTTCCTGTGGATGAATGAAGTTTGGCCATTTAAATTGCATAATGTTTACAGAACATTGATTTGGGCTCCTGTTCTATAACTACTAAGTGGAGGGGGAAATGTTTCTGGTGTTTTATGTCCTGCCCCCACAGGGATCCTGACAGCTACATGTCAGGGCAAACTATGATTACTGCTTCTTCCTTTAACTCTGTCTCTTCTTAGAATATAAGCACATTGGAGTCTCTATCTATATATTTATAGATTATTATCTTATATTATTAACTTATTATCTTAACTATCTAATATTATCATCTTAGGTAGAAAGGGTACAAGAAATGTTAACTATTCAGAGAAATAGCTGTTCAAATAGAAGAAGAGAAAGGGGCTTGTTTTTTTGTTTTTTTTGTTTTTTTGAAAGGGGTTTGTTTTGTTGCAGTTACTAGAAAATACTTTTTGGATCATCCCTAAGGACAGGAGTGGGGATTCATGTCGAAAACCTTCCCTTTCGTCTTGTATCGGTTATGTGTGGCTGTGTAACAAGCCGTGACATAGTGACAGTGTCTAATAACTATTCACTGTTTCCAAGGGGCAGGAGTTCAGGAAGGCTCAGCTGGGCTGACTGCCTTGGGGTCAACCAGATGGCTGTCATCAGACAGCAACTGGAGCTGGGAGAGGGGTAGGCTGGTGAGGTCAGGCCTGTACTGATATCCCTACTTCTCTACATCTGGTCTCAGAGCCTTGTCTCTGGTCTAGCCATGTAGGCTGCCTTGGTCTTCTTCACAGAATGGTGGCCTCCAGGTGGTAGAACTTACCACACAAAGACTTAGGGCTTCAGTGTGAACACTGCAGAGAACCCAGGTGAAAACCTCTTGGCTTCGATGACACAGTCTTAGAAGTCAGAGTACCATTTCTGTTGAACTGTCAGTTTGCCAGGCACAGGTTGGGCTGGGTTTAAGGGGAGTTGTCAATGATAGGAGTATCGAACAATTTGCAGACATACTTTAAAAGTATACCCCACCTCTCTAAGACAGTGTTATTATATCATTTGGATTTGAATATAAATGCATGCTTTTTATTATCCTGATTGATCAATTGGTTTAAAAGTTAAAAAAGACATATCTATCTCTCTATCTCTCTATATATCTCTGTAAGAAAAGACACATATATGTCTATATAAAAAAGTATATATGTATACTTTTCCATATATATATACATATATATATATGAAAGTTCCACAGTAGATCAGTATATTTTGTAACATATCATGAATAATATGGAGCCTTTGTGCACATCAGATTGGCCCAATTCATGCCAAGCATTCTACAGAGAGTTAATAAAGAGTAACAGAATGAATGAATGAATATATAATGAATTAGTTCACATATCTGTCATCAATCAAAAGAGCTCTTAAGCCAAATAGATTTGAAGCCAACAGAATGAATTATAACTTGGCATCTTGGGCGAGGAAATATGTTTCTAAAATATAATTAGTTTAGCATTTGTTTTGCTTTGTTTCATTCTATTTGTACATACAATTTCATTAAAAGGCACTTACATGTATTCAAATAACTGCCTGATTGGGTGACAGAAGACAGAGGTAGAGAACATTTTTTGAAGAGCATTAGGAGGCTCTAGGTCAAGTATCTGAAAATGTGCAGGCTGCAGGGTCCCCTATACCCTTCAGCTGTTGGTGTTGATGGAAGGAACATTGAGAATTCTCTCAAAAGGCTGGAAGGTAGTTGCCAATGGGGCTCTTAGCACTTTCCCTGGGGCTCTTCCTTACTCTGCAAAATCAATGCCAGGGAAGAGGCCTCACTGTTTGTAAAATCCCAGATACATCAAATCATCATAATTTCACTATTCATACAGTTAGAAGGAATTTTACTACAGGTTCTATTTTAGACTTGAGTGTCCTGGGTCCTTTTCTACTTCCAGATTAGCTCTGGGTGTGCCCACCTGCACACTCAGGGTTAGGCCAATGCAGGGGTCCTGGGTACCCCCAACCCTGGGCCAGGGTCCCCCCACAATGGCTATGCCCCCTTTAATGGCCCAACATTGTCCTCTGTGGGGCGGGGAGGGCGTGGCTCTTCCCGTCTGTGGTCCTGGGTTGGATATTCCCATAACAATAGTGGGTATTCAGGGATTTTGTACCTGAGCATGTTCACCTTTGAAGTTCTGCACAGTAGCAGAGGGCAGAAGGAGTCAGGATGGGGAAGAGATGGCTGAGAGTAACACCAACTAGAGGACAGCCACAACAGTCCAGGGGCAGGTGACGTGGGCACGCATTAGGGCATCAGGGACACGGGTGAACATTGGCGAGCACCAAGAGGGGTTACTTTTTCTTCCTTTCTTTTTTTGTTTTCTTTGTAGCAGAGTAGCATGGTGGTTTATTTTTTTAATTAATTTTTCTATTAATTTTTTTAATTATGTTAGTCACCAAAAGGTACATTATTAGTTTTTGGTGCAATGTTCCATGATTCATTGTTTGCGCGTAACACCCAGTGCTCCACGCAATCCATGCCCTCCTTGAAACCCTTCACTGGCCCAATGCATCCCTCCAACCCCCTCCAAGAGGGGTTTCCAGAAGTGTTGTGTAAATGTCCCAGCCACTTGGAGTCGAGGGGCTGGGAGCACAGAGTGGTTGAGTACATAGATGACAGGTGTGACTTCTGCAAGGAATAGGAAGGAAGGAGCTTTGGCTGGGAGGGGAAGATAGTAAGGGGATGAGGGAAAGGGGCTCTTGGTTATAGGTTAGTGGAGTGTGAGTACCATGCCTCTGTTACCAGCAGAGAAGAAATATGGGGTAGCAGAGAACATTTACTTCATGCAAAGAACTTCCTTTTCTCTGGGCCTGCACAGATTGTTTCTTTAACAGTTACTACCTGCAGAACAAGATTTGCAGACATTTTTTTCTATTCAATTAGTCAACTGATAGTCCACCGTTAGTTTTAGGTGTAGCGTTCAATAAATTATCAGTGCATTAAAAAAATATTTTCTTTTATTTATTTGAGAGGAGAGAGCGCAAGCGGGGGTGGGAGGGACAGAGGGAGAGGGAGAAGCAGGCTCCTTCCTGAGCCAGGAGCCCTACACGGGGCTCTATCCCAGGACCCTGAGATCATGCCCTGACCGACTGAGCCACCCAGGTGCCACGACATTTTTTTTTCTTTTTAAATAAAGATCCCAGTCAAAGGAACGAATGGATAAGACAACCAAGAAGAGATTTCTCATGGTGGACCACACTGGTCCTCAGCCTAGAAAGATGTGAGTGACTAGGGCCTCACATTTGACTAGGTGTGTGACACCTAGGTGTGCGACATAGTAACTAGGTGTTTTTGGAAACTGCATAAGGTTCACTGGTAGGGGATTTCTTGAAGGTGCCTCTTATGAGGGGCTCTTCACCCTAAAGCTCCAGGGGGCGGTTGAGTGCAAGAAGGGGTAATTTGGTAGCCACAGCAAGTGTCTCTGGCTGGCACATCCCTGGCGGAGCTCCTGAATGCCCAGTGATTGGCTGTGTCTGCACACTTATACCAAAAAGAGTTGTACTGCCCATGGAATGCCAGCAGCTCCTGCACTGAGAAAAAATGAGGCTTGAGCTATCAGAACGCATTTATCTTTTTTTTTTAATTTTATTTTCATTCTTTGCCCAAAGGGTACAGGTCTGTGAATCATCAGGCTTACATCTTTCACAGCATTCACCAAAGCACAAACCCTCCCCAATGTCCATAACCCATCCACCCTATCCCTACCCTCNGTATGGTACTGGCACAAAAACAGACACATAGACCAGTGGAACAGAATAGAGAACCCAAAAATGGACCCTCAACTCTATGGTCAACTAATCTTCGACAAAGCAGGAAAGAATGTCCAGTGGGAAAAAGACAGTCTCTTCAACAAATGGTGTTGGGAAAACTGGTCAGCCACATGCAGAAAAATGAAACTGGATCATTTCCTTAAGCCACACACAAAAATAGACTCAAAATGGATAAAAGACCTCAATGTGAGAAAGGAATCCATCAAAATCCTCGAGGAGAACACAGGCAGCAACCTCTTCGACCTCAACCGCAGCAACTTCTTCCTAGGAACATCACCAAAGGCAAGGGAAGCAAGGGCAAAAATGAACTATTGGGACTTCATCAAGATTAAAAGCTTTTGCACAGCAAAGGAAACAGTCAACAAAACCAAAAGACAACTGACAGAATGGGAGAAGATATTTGCAAATGACATATCAGATAAAGGGCTAGTACGCATTCATCTTTTAAGACATGGTCATTCTTTGACTTTTCAGCTATGTGGAGATTTATTTTGTCCTTTGTTTTGGTAGGTCCCGCCTTCTTGCCTGGGGTTCTTCAGAGGGGAGGTGGGAACTTGGCTGGAAGGGGCTGCTGGTGGTGATGGAACAGTGACAACGGAGTTGGGGGCCGTGGGGAGAGGGAGCCTGCCACCATAGACTTTCCAGGCCAGGCCTGGAAAGGTGTGCTGAAAGTTCCAGAAGCAGGAGAAGCACAGGCCTGGGGCACAGGAGGAGGGCGGAGGCTGGCTAGAGGGGGAGCCCCCTGTAGGAGTGGTTGCCCCAGGTTTCTCGAAAGAGAAGTGAGAACACTTGCCGTATCCTTCCTTCCATCAGAGACCTCAGCCTCTTGTAGCACTTACCCTTCTGCTGCTGCAAGGAGCAGGCCTAGCTGTCAGTATTTATCAGGGGAAAAACTTGTCCCCTGGGATTACTGAGTAGCAGGGTGTCCGTGACCGATTCCGGGCAGTCCCGAGCCAGAGGCTGCTCAGCCAGCATGAAGCCTCAGATGCCCTGAGGACGGGCTTTGGGGCTGGGCTAGCTGCTGACAGGCGAGGGGGCCCCAGCATCCCCGCTGGAACATGATGCCTGACTCCCACAAGTCAAATGATACTGGAGCGGGTGACAGAATGCACCCAGAGTGTCATTAGCGCAAGGTGACGCAGGGCGTTTGGTTTCACCTAACAGGGGTGATGTATGATCCTGCTGCTGTTGCTTAGCCAGGCGTGAGATGAAGCTTTTGTGGGGCGGGCCTCACACAGGATGGGCCTTCCTTTCTGCAAAGGCCCGAGTGACATCTGTCTTTTAATGAAAGGCAGTGACATCCTGAATTGGAGGAATTACTGTCCCATGTTGGAGTCTAGCAAGAACTAGTGTTCTTCTATTGCACCCAAAGGCTAGAGTATTTTTGAATATCTGGAGCATGAACCAAGCCCAGATGCTGTGCTTGGTTCTGGGGACACGAAGAGATATTACTCTCAGGAACCCTCGGCCCAGAGGCAAGACAGACGGAAAGCAAGTCATTTCAGTGGAGTTGAATACGTGGCCCTAAGAGACAGATGTGAACAGATATGGAGGTGGCATGAAGGAAGGAATCATCAGCTTGTACAAGAGGGTACAGGGGCTGGGGTTAGGGAAATCTTAGAAGACATGAATGCTAAGCTGGGGCTTGAACTGGAGAAGGCCAAGTGGACAGAAGGACATAGAACTACAGGAAGAAGACAAAGCATATACAAAGGCATGACCGTATAGAATAACACATTTCCTGAAGCTGCAAGTGGTTCTTTATGACTGGCTGGAGAGGGTAAGGTGGGAACAGGAGGACCCAGATAGTTAGCCAGGGACCTGGGCATGGAGGACCTTTTCAACCATGCTAAGAAGACTTGAAGTCATGGTGTGAATGAAACAACGTTCTGAAGGGTTTTAGGTTGAGGAATGACATAATGGTAGCTGTGTATCAGCCAGAGGAAGTTACTCTGCCAAAATATGTTGGATGGATTGGGAAGGGGCAAGATTGGAATTTGCCAGAAGTCATTGCGATGGGGAGTCTTAGCGATGAAGACTGGGATTAAGGCATGGGTGGATCATGGGGATGGTTCAAGGGCATGTCTATGATACACAAGAGGTGGACATAATAGGGTCTCTTGGTCGGCTATGGAAGACAAAGGAGAGAGGAGACAACGATGGCTCTAGAATTCCAAATTGGGTGACCAGGTGCTTCATGGTGCTAACGAGAAGGGTAAGGTATATAGAAGTTTGTGTTTTTGGTTGAGGTGGTTGGGTTTGGGGGGTCGTGGTGGGGAAGGGGGAAGAAAGATAGTGGTAATGAGTTCAGCTGACTGAAGTGTTGGACACTGCGCATTTGAGGTGTTTATGAGATGTTCAGGTAGAGATGTCCAGTGGTGGTTAGATATATAAGAGAATTACATAGTGACTATATCATTATTGGCATAGTGAACACTAGCATAGTGAACATATATATGCAAATCCAGCTACACAGTCAGCAAATAGATACATTGTCCATGCTCCTGTCTCCTTCCGAAGCCCTGTGATTTGTCTAGGGATCAAGAAGGAGCATGTGGTTTAGACCTAATGTGAATTGCTTCTTGTCCATAAAACAGTAATTGGCTCGGGGTGAGAACTTGATTCAATTTGTGTCAATAAGAAGCAATCAGAAATGATGAGATTTATGCTGGGAATCCTGGGAAAGATTCTAATGTAAGAATTTGCCAAGGCTATAGCTTCAGTGGGCATATTTAGACCCACACGAAGAGGATTTTGTTTTTAAAGATTTTATTTATTCATTTGACACAGAGAGAGAGATTACAAGTAGGCAGAGAGGCAGAGAGAGAGAGGAGAGAGGAGGAAGCAGGCTCCCTGCTGAGCAGAGAGCCCGATGTGGGCCTCGATCCCAGGACCCTGGGATCATGACCTGAGCCGAAGGCAGCGGCTTTAACCCACTGAGCCACCCAGGCGCCCGAGGATTTTTGATAATGGAGAATATGTGAAGGAACAAGAGAGAGAAGAGTAAGGGCAAGAGAAAGGAGAGATTAAGAAAGAAAACATGGTTCAAGTGACATTATTTGAGCCCTGACTTCCCACTTTTGGAACCAATACATTTATTTTTGTTTTTCTTAAGCCAATCAAAGCCAGGCTTTCTGTCACTTACAGCAAATGGGTTCTCACCCATCTAGAGGCCTCTGGAATCTTCTGCAAGTGCAGAATCAGTGAGCAGAAGCTAAAGGATGGCATGCTAAAAATGCATTCTGCAAAAGAAGAGTAAGTCTAGTAGAGATGGAGATGCTGTGGTGACCATCACCAATTATAAGATTAAGCCCCTTAGGATATTCAGAGGGATCTCCAGACTGGGCCCTTACTCCCCTGGGCTCTGCTAGCTGACTCTCTGGAGCAGCTGTTCTCAAAGTACGAACTCTAGACCAACAGCAGCTGTATTACTTGGCAATCAATTAGAAATCAAAATTCTTGGATTTCTCCAGGCCTACTGAATCCAAAACTGGGGATCATGGGGCCCACAAGTCTGTATCTTAATAACCCTTCAAGGGACTGTGATATACACCAAAGCTTGAGGACCTCTTCTCCTGGACTGTGTCTAACTATTGTCAAGTACAACATCGCTGGAGGACCATATAGGGTGCATGAGGAGTTGGGTGGATCTTGGTGTAAAGGGAGACTTGAGATGTGACTTGCCCGATGAAATGGCCCATTTCAAATCCTAACTCTAAACACCCAGTTCACAGGCTCACTGCAACATCAGGATTTTGTGAGGTAAGTTAAGACACAGGTCTGGGTTTTTCTGGACCAAAATGCAGGGATTTGGGTGATCGGATTTCTTTTCCGGAGATTGTGACAGTTGATTAGATCTCCTTGGTCGCCTCTATTTAATCCTACTGACACCTAATGAAGTGCGACACATTGGGACAAAGTGTAATAAATGAAAGGCAGTGTCACAGGGCCCCTGGGTGACTCAGCCAGTTGAGCATCTTATTTTGGCTCAGGTCATGATCTCAGGGTCCTGGGATTGAGCCCTGCGCTAGGCTCCCTACCCAGTGGGGGTCTGCTTACCCCTCTGGCCCTCCCTCCACTTGTGGGCTCTCTCTGAAATAACTAAATAAATAAATAGGAAGCCTCACACATCTCCAAATGAAATGGAGCATATGAACGTGGATGTCTTCTATAGACGATGGGAAATGAAACTCTTCAATGACCGGTCCTCATTCTACCTAGGGCTTGTCCATAGCTGGGAGGTGGGAAGGGGTCTGAAAGATAGGAGACCCTTAGTATTCCATGGGCACCTTTCAGAGATGGAGAAATCCAGCACTTTCCATTAAGACGGAAAGGAGGGTGAGCTTTAAACGGGGCTAGACTGCTTTATTCAGAAGTGGGAGGTCTGTACCTGCCTGCCTGAGGTGCTTTTGTCTTCTCTAAGAAGAGCAAAGGTGAATGTAGTGGGAAAATGAGGGCTTGGACACGATGCAGCCTGAATTGGAATCTTAGGGCTCTCACTTAGTTGCTTTGTGACCTCAGGTCTGGAACCCAAACTGTCTGAACCTCAATTTCCTGTTGATGGAGATAATAATCTTCCATGATTGTCATGAGGTGTAGGACTATGAGAAGAAAGCACAGACGACAGTCCCCTCCTCCAATCCCCTCTAATTAAGCTCCCATAGTCATCTGTCCCCATGTACCTAGTGTCCTAATATAGCTCCCCTGGGTCTCAAGTACCTGCTCCTGCCAGATCTGTCCTCTGCCAAGTTCCCAAGTCTCCAGAATTATTCTCTCTTCCTCCAAAAATATCTTCCCTTTTCAAAGGTAGCTAAGTTTGCCCTTGTCATCATCATACAAAGAGATTGATGTTCCAGGTGAACTGGACTGGCCAAAGCCTCCCAGGTGGCAATGCCTTGTTTTCCCTGCCCCCACAGGAGCAGATTCAGTCACAAGACTCTCCAGTTGGCAAGTACAAGGAGGTGGCTGGGGCAGGCAGGAGCTTCAGGGACCCCTTCTTGTTTGTGCATTCTTTCCTGCCCCACTCATGCAATGAACGTGTGGCCAGGCCCAGCGATTCGAACCAGGAACTGCGCTAGCTCTAGGGAATAGGAAGGTCAATCAGTCCCGGAATTCAAGAAGCTCAGACTCAGAGAGTAGACACTGAAGCAGACATTTAAACTCCTGAAGGAGATGAGGCATTCAGGAAGGCTTGGATCTTAACAGATTAATAAGCTGGAAGCAGGATAGGGTCTGTTAAGTCAAGGGGCTGACATTACCCATGCCAGAGATCAGTCACCCTTAGGCATGGGAGAACCCCGGGCCCCAGGACCGTGGCTTCTCTTCATTCTGTGCACGGACAGCCTGACCACTGGAGAAGCGGCCACGCTGCGGACAGATCACCTGGACCCAGCATTCATCCAGTGAGGCCCGGATGCCCTCAAAGGTGGTGAATTAAAGTTGTGCTGCTTTGGCTACAAGGACACAGGTCCCCGCTTGGTCTCCTCTCCCGCCCTGCTTGTGGGCGGCAATGAACCCGCGCGCGGGTCTCAGTTGGCCGGAGCTGCCGGGACGCCGGCGTCCAGCAGGGGGCAGCATTGAGACATCAACGAGGGGAGACTTCAAGCTCGTCCGAGGCGCTAACCTTTCCGGCAATTCCCTGGGGGAGCTCTTCCTGCCCTGTGAGAGCTGCCCGAAATGAGCAGGTGATAAGAATGAAATATTAAGCAATTCTCTTCTGCAGAATGAAAGTGAGTTGTCACTTAGCATATTATCAGTTGATGACACATTCTTCCAGCTTAAAGGTGGTTTGGTTAAGTGCAGGAACCGGGTGAAGGCGTTTGCCCCGGTACCCACCGCAGAACAGCCAGCATGTGTGTGGGCGCCGCTAGCAGCGGGGGGTCGGGAGGGGGCGGATCTGAAAGCTGAAGGCTGGAAGCCCACAGGGACTAAGGGCCCGGGTCCTGTGCGAGAAGGGATACAGCTGCATTAAGGATGCTGAGACTGCAGGCACATGTCCAGCTGCAATCAGGTAGAAAGAGGCATAGCCTCAGCACGATGAGGGAAGCTGGGGAGGCAGAAGGTGACGGGAGGCAGGCAGGTTGCTCTTCCCATCGGCGACAGGTGTCTCCTTCCATATTGATTCTGCTGATCAGCGGGAAGAAATGTTTAGGATTTTCTTTGTTCTTCATCATCTCCATTGACCTGCCATTCCTCTGTCTGCTTCTCAGCTGAGCTGTGGCAGACACCTGGGCATAGTCTCGGGGTCGAAAATGACCCTAAATCCCTTCCTGTCTGGCCAGAAGTGTGGGGCCCTTTTTTCCTCCCATCTTCTGTATTTTCCTACTGTGGATGCTGAGTCAATGTTCCAGAATCTGAACTGGCCTTCAGCAGAGTTCTTGCAGAAAACGTGGTGAGATGTGTCTCCACCATGGTCCACAAGCTGTCAATATTAAATCAGTTTAAAGGGGCATGTTTATAGGGACCAAGAAGAGAAGAGTAGGCTCAGTCAGATGGACTGGGTAAAATTCTGTGAGGTCCTCTTCCTTTGGCCCAGTGAAATAATAATTCTATCCTTGGGCAAAGGCTCCTTGCTGTTAGAACAAACTGGAATCTTTGCTGTTCCCCAGTGTCCTTTATTTCTCTACAGTTAGTGATGATTTCTTCTGGATAATTACCCTCGAATCCCCAGTTTTACCCATACTCATGGTATTGTTGTAAATGAGAGTCCCCTTTTTGATAATCATGAGGACCACAAAAAGCCTGCTGCTAAGAGATTTGGACCTGGAGCCAAGTATTTCCTCTGCCCTTTTAAGGAGTGATATATTTGGCTGGTAGGATCAAATTCCTCCCTGGTATAAGCATAAGCAATGCTTGCAGCTAACTTAGGAACCCAAAGCATATTTAGGAATATGCACCTTCATATTTTCTTTGCATTAAAATATCTTGAAAAGTCTTCCTGTTCTGTCAGAATGGGTTAGCAGTGAGTCATGAGAGTGGTGGGACTACCGGTGATTCGGGTACCTCTCTCCTTGTCACCAAGGGAACTGACATTTGTGATTAGAAGAAAATGGGTTTAAAACCCAGCTTGGCCTTTACTTATTTCATTCTTTCACCTATTTGAGTTCATCTCAGCTCCTGTTTTCTCAAAGGTAAAATGAAGAATAACAGTTGTCTTTGGCTCCCTGGGTGGCTCAGTTGGTTAAGAGTCTGCCTTAGGCTCAGGTCAGGATCTCAGGGTCCTGGGATCAAGCCCTGCATTGGGCTCCCTGCTTGGAAGGGTGCCTGCTTCTCTTTCTGCCTGCCATACCCCTTGCTTGGGCTCATGCTCTCTCTCTTTTTCTGAAAAATAAATAAATAAACTCTTAAAAATATGCATGATATTTCAGATTTTTATTAGCTAAATTCTGTATGTGAAATATATCTTTTTTTTTAAAAAAAGAGGAAATAGTATCACTCTATGTAAAGTAAGTAAAGAAATAAATATCCCCTTGGAAATCTCTGAACCTGTTCCGAGATGTTCCAAGATTAACCCCCATTTAAGCAAGATTAAATTACATTCTAGCGACCACAGAAGAGGGGGGAAGGGAAACCCAACTGATAGTGGGAGGCAGGAAAAAAACCTCTGATAAAGGACTCCAAAGAATGAGGGAGACTCTCCCTGGAAAAGTGAGATGTGTCTGAACTCTGTCCACCATACCCTAAAAGGCATTCTGTGAAGGCCTTCCTGTTAGAGAATGAGCACACTCCCCACAGTGTTCCGATTTGTCTCTGGCTTCAGGAAGTCACATGGTGTGGTGGAATATGTCAGAAAGACTGTCCTTGAAGGTTTACAGCCTCAGCAGATAAAATATCAGTGCCGGTGCAGAATCAAATGGAGAAGAAGCAGGACAGGTGAGGAGAAGCAGCGTTGAACCCCAAGTGCTCTCAAGACCAGCTGGCCAAGCGTCACCCTCAGTTTTGTGTAACTGTCTTTGTGGTTTGCTCTGTTTCCATACACATGCGTAGATAAATGTTTGCACTGTCACTTATACATTCTATGTACTCCATGTCCGAACTTGGTTCTTAACATCAAAAGATAGTGGAGTCTTCATAAAGTTTTTAGTTAAAAGCACCCTTCAGGTCTTATTTGGGGGACATACCTAATTCACCATAACCTCAACCCATATTTGAGTTGACCAGATTGGTCATCAGGACAGCAGAAGCCCTGGAAAAAAGGGTAACTGAACTAGGACCTCCTTCTTTTGAGAATGTCCCCCTTATGAGTTGGAGAGTTTCTTGGTGAAGATTAAAAGAAAGAAACACAAGAGGCATTGTATGTCCACGTTGGAACTTCCAGCCTGAGAGAGGAAGTGAATCATGTGTCCCCAAGGCAAACCATGAAATTGGCTTAGGGGAAAGATCTAATCATGAATGAGGGCTTGAAATAGCCAGACGTCAGCCGGAAGCCTCATTCAATGAGAACAGAACAGCCAACAGATTTTTTCATTTGTTTTGATGCATTTCTAGGAAGTAGGAAGAAACAACAAAAGTATTGCTACTGTGGAAATAGTTCGCATCAACAAAAGCAGTACTTAATAATTACAAAAATCTTGGGTGTGATAGCATCATTTGAGCCATAAAGACATTTCTGAGCATACTAGTTAGATTAGGCACATATGAATTTAGAAATCCAATTTTTAAAATATCCTAGAGATAGGTGGAAAATAATTTATTTCTTATATGGACTCCCTCTATCACTTTCTGCTTTAACTTCTGGAAATGTCTCTATATCCTCAAAAAAAAGGTATGAACAACAACAAAAAACTGCAATACATGAAAAGCAAAAAATGGAGACGTGCTCAATTCTTGTTTTCTACCTAAATTTTTTTTTCAGGGAAGAGAATATTATTGGAAATGATTGGACTGATTACCATAGAAAGGATCCAACGATCGATTAATGATTGTAAAAGCGAGCTTATTATATAAGTTCTTAAGTCCTTGGCCCAAATGTATTATATTTAGGAACAACTTTATATAAAAACCTTATGTGCATACATATACAATACATATTACACACATGTACATACTATATATAAAGCACGTATATTCAGTGGTAGCAGCATGGTCGGAAACCTCTAGTGCTTCCTGGAGCATGATTCAGGGGCCAAATAGTAAAGTCGAAATATTTGAAAGAGAGAAATCGGAACTATGTTGCCTAAACTGGCAAGCCTAAACATAGATGAGGCAAGACTTAGGACACATTTTTATTTTTTTTAAAGATTTAATTTATTTATTTGACAGAGAGAGAGATAGTGAGAGAGGGAACACAAGCAAGGGGAGTGGGAGAGGGAAAAGCAGGTTTCCTGTTGAGCAAGGAGCCTGATGCGGGGCTCAATCCCAGGTCCCTGAGGTCATGACCCGAGCCAATGACAGACGCTTAATGACTAAGCCACCCAGGTGCCCCTAGAACACACTTTTAGATCATAGTTTCAAAAAGGGAGTTCTTGAGGGCTCAAAGTCAGGGACAGGAAACAACAGGATTCAGCCCTGATTTACAAAGAATGTCATGTCACGCTAACCTTTCTTTGTTCGTTGGGTTAAAAATGAATGTATATGGTGTATTTGGGTTGTGGCAGGCATTTGACTGGCTCATCATATTGTGAGATGGAATGCTGGCTGCTTGAACGTTCATACTCCTTCCCTGTCTCAGCCTGGGAAATGCTTCATCATGACTTGAATCTGAAAGTTGGCAGCAGGCTTATCAAATTTGTGAATGGTATGTAGAAAGACAGTTAAAATCCTAAATGACAATATTTGCAGCACAAAAGGAAAAAAAAAGAAAACATTAAACAGATGTCAAGATGGCTTCAAGAGAAACAAGGTGAGACCCAGGTCCTTGTGTTGTCTACCCTTCCTAATTACAAAATTATAGGATACGAATGGTGAAGTTTGGCAATAGTGTGTGATAGACTTACTTTTTATAGTTGACTAATGAAATACAGGTTTTTAAAGGCTATCATAACTTTGGCGTCCAATGTCTAGAAGCAGAACAGTCCAATTAATAGCATTGTTGTGTCCAGAACAAGGGAGCTAGCTCCTGGACTCATCTTGTCTATGTTGGTCAGACCTACTTGAGAGTGCTCTACCCAGTTTTGAACACTCTACTTTCAGAGCAATTCTGATAAATAGGTATATATGTTTGAAGTGACCGAAGAATATAGACGTTCAGCCAAGAGGTGAGAAGACATTTGTGTAAGTGTGCCTGCACGTGCGTACATGCATGTGTCATGATGTCTGGTTTCAGATAAGGGAAGAAGCTGTGGAAGGAGGCCTGGAAATCAGTTGTGTGATTCCAGGAACATTCAAGTTGTACCTCAAATATCACCTTTTTTTGGGTGCTCAGTGGAGCCTTTTACATCCTCTTATAGAAAGCAGGCTGTCCTCATCAGCAACTCCTATCTTTTTACCCTGTTCTATGACACTAGCTTTAGTTGAAATTTGTGTTCATTTGTTTTCTTCTCTATTTTTCTGTCTTTATCCATTAAAATATAACCTCCATGAGGCAAGGGACTTTCTTTCTTGTCCAGTGCTTTATCTTAGGTGCCCAAGTCAATATGTAGCATAGAGTAGGTACTTAACAAACAAACAAGGAAAGAAGGAAGGAAGGAAGGAAGGAAGGAAGGAAGGAAGGAAGGAAGAAGGGGGAAGGGAGGGAGGGAAAGGAAAGGAAAGGAAAGGAAAAGGAAGGAAGGAAGGAAGGAAGGAAGAAAGAAAGAAAAAGAAAGAAAGAAAGAAAGAAAGAAAGAAAGAAAGAAAGAAAGAAAGAAAGAAAGAGAAGAGGAAGGAAGAAGAGGAAGGAAGAGGGGAGGAAGGCAGAAAGAAAATATGAACGAATCCCAATGGGCAAAAGTAGTTGTAGTAAATAGCGCTATGAGGAAACTAATTTTAATTTAATGGAAACAGGGCTGTTCCAACAGCTGTAGCTGATGTTGGAACCAGTTCCTTCTGCAGACACCTCCCTGTGATTTGATATATTCAAAGAGAATATCGTAGCCCAGGACTAGAATGGGAAGTGGATTCAATGACCTCTACAATTTGTTCTGACCTTGAGACTGAGTTAAAAATATATTTTATATTTAAAACTTCTCTTTAGGAATTCAGCATTTGAGGACACTGACCAAGCCTTATCAACTTAAACCATGTGGATTTCATCCTCTGGCTATTAAAGAAGCATCTTTGTGGGTGAGGGGAAGAGGTGGGAATGTGAGGCCGTGTTCAGAATCCATGACTGTCACGCTGCTAAAAATCCCACTTGTGAGCCACCTTGGGAAAGTCACTTTTAAGTTTTGTTTCAGTTTTCTCATTTAAAGAAGGAGAATAATAATACCTTTCTTACAGACATGTTGTGAGACCTAATTAAATGTTTCAAAACCATTCCTGTGATCCCAGATAAAAGGCACCTAATAAAGGCTAAACAACCGTCTTATCGTCCTCTCCCCAAAGATGCTTCCCTGGTAAACGTCCCCCCACAGCCCTGACTGCATCTGAGACTCCTGTGGGTGGATGAACGTAACATCCGGCGAGGCCGGAAGTGCTTTGTCTGTGCCCCGGGAACCCTGGAAAGACATGGCTCCCCTTCCTGTGCTCCAGCTTCACTCTTCTTGAGGTCCAGGGGTGCTTCATTTCTGGTCCAGGGAGACGAAGCACTAAGCTTGCGGAAGGAAATAGGGTCATGGGACTTACTGCCTCATGTAGTGGACCGGGCTTTGCAGTGGCCCTTGGCGGCTCTGCTGTACCTTCCCACTTTCCTCTAAGCTTGGTCTCCTGAGATCAGATGTTAGGAGAGACCTGCCTCTGTCCTATTTTATGCCCACGGTTTCTGTGGGATACATGGGAAAGCCGGTTTTGATTTGATTTTGATTTCTCCCCACCTCTGCCCCAAACACACCCCCCTCTCATTCAAGGAGTGGGTGGCACGGGGAGCCTGCTGTGTCTCCCATTGCAGATAGCCACTTCAGCAGGGCTTCCTTTAGGGAAGCAACAGGTTAGTGTTGCTGTGCCCCAACGGTCCCTGGCTGCCTTGGGCATGTGCTGTGCTTGTCTCAGTGACCTTGGGCCCTTGAAATCTCATAACTGTCCTTTTTTCCTCTGTGGTTCCACCAGAATTCCCAACCACAGTGTTCTGCTTCTCTCCCTTTCTGCTCAGAGCTACAAAGACATGACTCAGACAGCCCGTGGGGGCTGGTCCCTGGAGTTGATATGTAGGCGCTGTGTGTGTTGGGTCCTCTTTTTTATGGAGATCAGGACGCTGGGAGGAGGACAATCGGGGGCTGCTGAAAGCCATCATGCCTGGCCAAGCTTGACAAGCCATCTACATCAGGAGAGAAAGAGGCCGACCCATAAAGGAAAGCAAAATTGAGAAAGAGAGCCAGAGAGAGAGAGCTGGGCGATGACCCAGGAGTGCTGGATAAGCCAAAACCTAACTTCTTGGTTGTGGGAGCCAAGACATTTCCAGGCTATGTTGGTGCAAAGCAGATTTCTGTCTCTTGCAATTAAAAAAATCCTCACTGATGCCTGGCTACCAGCAATTAGAGAAACACAAACTCTTGTGCATACATGTAGGTAACAGGAAATCAACACAGAAGTGAAGACAAGAGCTGGCCTGAAATATGAGTGTAGCAGCTTGGGTGAATTAGAAAGGCAGGTTCTCAATCAGGGAGCTGTCTAGAGGATATTGTAATAAATCGAAAAATGGAAAGGGGTCAGATTGATGAAACTAGTATTCATCAAGCATTTACTGGCTCTGGCCTTTGTGCTATGTTCTTTACTACATTACCTTGTTAATCTTCATAATGATTCTATGAAGTAGATATTTTCCCCATTTTGCTGATGAGAAAACTGCGGCTTTCATGGAATCACGAAACTCACGATCCTGAAGCTAGAGCGAGGCAGAGATTTCATTGGAGCTGACTTCAGGCTTACTCTGAAGTTGCTGCTTTTTCTAGTACTCTGCAGTCTTAAGATGAGAAATTCGGGCCTTTAGGGGGCTGTGCATTTCTGGGAAAAGATTGCATGTGGGCAGGGGGCTGGGAGCAAGGAGAGAGGGGAGCCCCAGGACACCGTCAGGCCTTCCATGAGAGTATCAGAAAGGTGGTAAGGGGTCCAGTGACAGGTTTTAGAGCTTGAGGTGCTTTTTGGTGGCCCCCATTGTGACCTCAGGGTCCCTCACGGGGCCTGGCATCTAAGTGGTTCACAAATATTTCTTGAAAAGAGCAGCTTCTAATTCTTATATTTTTCCCACACGAAAGGTGATCCATCTGAAGGCAAGCCCCTTTCTTTGCTGATTTTCAGATCTGAGAGTTTGGGATTCTAGCTTATCGTGGGTGAAGGAGTGAATTCAAGAGCCTTAAGAGGATGGCAGCCATTTGAGATGTCCACCTCAAACTCTGCTCCTCCCCTCTGCTTGCTAGGTGGGTCATGGGAGGAGGATATCCCACTTAGCTCCCCATCTGCCTCCAAACCCCGCTGGCTTTCCTTCTGTTTCTTCTTCTTCCACTGACTGCTATGGGGCTAAGATTATCTATAGCTATCTGAAAATGGTGAGCATTAAAACTAACAATAATGAGTACCAATCACCCAAGTATTTTCTCTACGCACAGAGCAAGTGAATTTTCAAATGGGCAATAACAAATTCAGTGCTCAAACCACCCCCAAAGAACAGTTGAAATGGACATTTGCATTTTAGAAATGCCATTTCAAATGCCCAAATATGGACTTTTGATGCCTAATCAAGAGGTTGCAATTAAAATTTGAAATCTCACTGTTTTCAGCAAAGAAGTTGTGACACCGTGCCAAATGGCTGCCTTCCGGGGCTTTTTGAAAATGTTTACAAGTCAGATGAAAGAAATGATCCTCCCAGATGGTGGCTGCGAGCAAGGGATTTCTCCAGGGTCAGAGAAGTGCTGCTGTGTTTTGTTTTTGGCAGCTGGCAAGGTAGATGTGAAAATAAAATCCTCCAATAATAAGACTAAAAGCCAAGGGGAGAGCCTGTTTGAGCCACCATGAGGGAGCCTCAAGATGGGGACCAAGATGCACCAGGACCCAGGGCTCCATGTGAGCCCCTGGGAAGGTGACCCAGGCCTTGGGTTCAGGTCAGTAAAAGAGAGGGGTGAGCCATGGGTGGGACCCCTACTTCCTCTTTGCTATGGATCTGTCCCTCAATACCATGCTTGTCCCGGGTCTTAGGTCATCTCAGGAACGAACTTCTGCCACCTGGCAGGGTCCTGAGGCAGGTGCCCCGGTGACATTTGCATAAAGATTGTGCCAGGGTGCTTAGATGGAGGTTAGATGTGGAAAAATAACGAGCACTTTTGAGGCGCTTTCCAAGCCATTTTAAACTAGATCTCTAGGTTTTTAAGAGTGACTATCCAGGAAGCTGGAAAAAATAAATCTATAAATCAGATACGATTTCTTTTCTTCTTACAAAGGAAAGAAAGCAATAAAAGAAAGCCCAAAGCAGCAATTACAAGAGGCTTAGCATTGGCCTTGCTCTTGTCGCTTCTTTTCTATAGTCTGGTCTTTCTTCCCCTTTGGCATTCTGCACACTATTCACCATATTAACATGAAACCTGAGATCTGTCCCCCCCCCCCCGGCTCCCCATGGAGCATGCCATTTTTTAAATTTTTTTATTTTTTTAAGGTTTTATTTATATATTTGACGGGGGGTGGGGATCACAAGTAGGCAGAGAGGCAGGCAGAGAGAGAGGAGGAAGCAGGCTCCCTGCTGAGCAGAGAGCCCCATGCAGGGCTCGATACAAGGACCCTGAGATCACGACCTGAGCCGAAGGCAGAGGCTTTAACCCACTGAGCCACCCACACGCCCCTGCCATTTTATTTTTTAGGTAGGCAGAATTTGTTTTTTGTCTCTTCCAAATGAAGCTAAAATGAAAGAGACTGAATTCAACCACACAATTCAATGGGGGTAGTATCTTTTCTCTGTTCAACGTTCCAGTTCAAAAATCAGAAACAACGATGTCATCACTGTGACCTTAAAAACGGTACCTGCTTACGAGGGCACTATATAATTTTTTGGTGGGGGAGGGGGTGGTCATTTTGTTTTGACATGTAGTGCGATCTGGCAAGAAACAGAACCAAACAAATAAACTCCAGATAACACAGAGGACTTTTGCCATGGCGTCCCGGGGGCATCATGGTTAGGAACAGAGGTGGAAACTGAATAACTTTTCGCTCAGATTCCGGATTCATTAGCTCTGTGGCCACTAGCAAGTGACTGAATCCCCCTGAGCCCCTCTTTCTTTACTAGAAGATAAGAGTAGTAAAACCTCTCTCATATGGTGGTCGTGAGAATTCAAGGAGCTACTTACCACCTGCAAATGTCTTAGCATAATGCCTGGCATGGAGTCAATGCCTAGCAAATTTTGATGGTGCTGATTCCTTGTTTCCTTGGAAATTCAGTTATGGAGGGAAGGAAAAGAATGTGAAAAACAGGGAAAATGTGTGCTGTTCAATCCCGCTAAAGCTCGTTATGCTCACATCCATCAAAAGTGCTCGGTAGGGCGATGAGGGTGAATGATACACAGGACCTGCATGGCATGCAGGGGGTGCATGAGTGCCCAGAAGGTCAGAGAAGATCACTGGATCCAGGAGCTGGGGGCTGAGCAGGACCACACAGGTGTTGTCAGAAACAGGAAGAAACTTCCCATTAAGTACACAATGTCCACTGTGGGTTGTGTGTTGGGTGCTGTGTATCCAGAAAGGCCACTGGCGTCTCTTTCTCACATAGAACCTCTATATCATCTTGGTCATTCTTAAGTCTCTACAGGACTATTTCCCCACTGCAGGCTTTTCTGCATTGTTTGACAAAACGACACACACGCACAGATACATACACACCCCCCTGTTTGCTTATAGAGCCTTCCTCTTTATTAAGAATATTTATTAACAATACTCTTTAGAAAGGTGTTAAAGAAAAAAATTGTTCATGATGTTTGTTCACCTGGCAAGGCAGGCTTTATTTAGGACTACTGTGGCAGGTTTAGGGGGTACGGCAATGGGGCTTTGCAGCAGGGGATAGAGATCAGGCTCAACTCCAACACACAGTGTGTGTGTGTGTGTGTGTGTGTGTGTGTGTGTGTGTGTGTGTGGTGGGGGGGTTGGTCAGTGGATGAAAAATTGCTAATAGGAAACATTGGGGGTCAGGGGGGATGCGGGCTAAACCAAGTTGACATAATTCTTCCTGAAGACAGGCCAGGGTGACCAGATGTTACCTGGGGGGTCATGGGGAATGACGAATTGAGTCAGATATCAAGGGTCAAGGATGGGACTAAACTGGCCTGGCAGGTTTCTTGTAAAAATTGTGCCTTTGAAGATATGCTCAAGATCAGGGCCTAGTTGAAAAAGAGCTCAGAGGAATCTGACTCATTTGATCAAGGAGAGAATGTTTATCAAAAGTCAAAGGTCACACCAGGAATCCATGCCTTCTCACTGAACTCCTCTCCTGCTTTGGGATGAAGTCTGATGGGCCATCCAATGGCGAATACTTAACTGTTTCAGAGACATTCATTTACTTCATTTACTTCATGCCACTAGGAATATTCTCCTATTATAGAATAAGACTTTCAGCGAAGTTCTCAAAACTCAAGACAATTTAAAGGGGATGTCTGTTTGGTTTTGAGGTTTTTCCCCCTAGACATGTCGCATGATTCAATATATATTTACAAGCCCCCTACATTGTCTTTGATAATGATAATTGGAAGAAAGACTTTTTAATAAAACTTCAAAAACACATATCTGCCTTGGATTTTTAAAAATACTATATTCTTAAAATGTCTGCTTCCCTATGATAAAAGCACTTTAGGGTTTATGAAGGGGAAATAGGAAAGTGAAAATTGTTCAGGCTACTTACTCCTTAATTCTAATTTAGCACAGCAATAAAACTCTAAGTATATCTGCTCAGTGCCCTAGCACTGATGAGGTTTCCAAGCAATTTTCTAGAAATGGGAGTAAACGACTGTGCTTTGGATCAAAGGGCCCCATGAGGCAGAGCTCCACAAAGCACCTGGGACAATTCTTTCAGTGGGGAAGGAAAACAATAAACAGAATTTCATACTCTGCAAATGCCAACAGCTCTTTTGACTTCTTTTTTTTTTCCCGATTTTTTTCCTTCTTGCGTCATCAGAGAGCTTGAAAAACTGGTGTGAGAATGAGGCCTCAGGTAGAATGTTCTCTAGTTTGTGTCAATTGCCTCCCTGGGTTGAACACCCCTAGGGGGTCTTTCATTGCTGGTATTCTCTGCTAGAGGACAACTTTGCATATGTGGTAGAATAGGTTTCTCTGGGTCCTTCCTTGCTCCTTTCATACTTTCCACTTTGAACGCTGGTAAGGAGGAGCTTTTTTTTTTTTTTTTTTGCATAAACACATCTAAGTAATGCTAAATCCACATATAGGCATTCAAATGATTTTTTAAACAGGGTACCAAAGCAATTTAATGGGAAAGAGAAAGTCCATTCAATTAATTGTGCTGGGACAACTGGATAACCATATGGAAAAATAAAGAAGCTTGACCTGGCTCCCACCATCCACAAAAATCAGCTGAAGATGGATCACAGACCTAAGCAAATATGATAAACCTACTTGAATAAAACATAGAGATATCTACACAACCTTGAGGTGGGTACATATTTCTTAGAGAAGACATAAAACCCACAAACCATAAAAGCATAAACATTATTAAATTAGGCTATCAAAATTAAAAACTCCAGTGCATTAAAAAGCACCATCAAGGAAATTGATAGGCAATTCACATACTGGGAAAAATAATTCACAACACATATATATGACGAATGACTTGAATCTAGTTATAAAGTACTCCTGCAACTCAATAATAAAAAAGACAGCCAAATAAAAAATGGACAAAATACTTAAACACTTCACAAAGGATGATAATGAAATGACAGTAAGCTCATGATAAAGCACACAATATCATTCTGAAAATGCAAATTAAAAACAAACAGAGACTGCTGCATACCCATTAGAATGGCAAAAATGAGACGTAATGTGGGGAAAATTGGAACTCTCATACCTTGCCAGAGGGAGTTTAGAATGGTACATCCTCTTTGACAGTGTCTTAAAAGTTAAACATACATCTACCCTATGATCTAAGTATTTATCCGAGAGAAATGTAAACAACACGTGCAAGAATATTTATAGCATCTACAAATATAATAGTCCCAAACTGGAAACATCCTGCATGTCCTTCAGTGGAATGGAAACCTGTGGCACCTCTAAACTGTGAAGAGTGCTCAGAAGTACAAAGGGAAGGAACTTGAGATATTCACAGCATAGATGCATCTCAGAAACAGTATGCTAGGTGCAAGAAGCTAGACCTCCTGATTCCCCAAACCTACATATGTGATTCTACTTATATAAAATTCTAAGTGAGGCAAACTATGTTATGGTGGTGGAAATCAGATTAGAGGTTACTTCTGGGGAGGAGGAATTGGGTGGGGAGGAGCAGAGAGACTCTGGGGCAACAATAATGCTCTGTGCTTTGATGCACATTTGTTAAGACTGACTGAATGGTACCCTTAAGGTCTGGATATTTCATTGTGTGCAAATTAAACCCAATTAAAAAAAAAGAGTTATTGGAGGAAGATGGTCAAAAGGTACAAACTTCCAAGTATAAGAGAAATGAGTACTGGGGATGTACTATACAATGTGATGACTATGCTATACCTAGGCATGCCTTGGAAATATTGAGGGTTCAGTGCCAGACCACTACAATAAAGCAAATATGATAATGAAGTGAGTCAAATGAATATTTTGGTTTCCTAATGCATATAAAAGTTATGTTTAAGCCCAGAAGATTCAAACAAATTCTATGCCATAAAAAATTATCTTTATGATTTACTGCAGTCTATTATATATGCAACTATTACACTTGCAATAGTATTGTGTCTAAAAATGTATATACTTTAATCTAAAAATATTTTATTGCTAAAAAATGCTAACTGTCATCTGAGTTTTCAGCCAATCATAATCTTTTTGTTGGTGGAGGGTCTTGCCTTGATGTTGATGGCCACTGGTGGATCAGGGTGGTAAAGGCTGGGGTGACTGGGGCAATTTCTTAAAATAAGACAATGAAGTTTGCCATACCAATTGACTTTACTTAAAAGAACAATTTCTCCATAGTATGTGATGCTGTTTGATAGCATTTTACTGAGAGTAGAACTTCTTTCAAAATTGGAGTCAATCTTCTCAAACCCTGCCACTACTTTATCAACTAAGTTCATGTAATATTTTAAAAATCCATTTCACATTATAAATAATGTCTAAATGTTATATAAATGCTATTTATTTATACAAATAAATAAGCCCATGTAATATTTTAAATATTTAAATACACCTGCGTTGTCATTTCAACAATCTTCACAGCATCTTCACCAGGAATAGATTCCATTTTAAGAAGCCACTTCCTTTGCTCATCCATAAGAAGCCACTCCTCATCTGTTAGAGTTTGATCACGAGATCCAGCAATTCAGTCACATTTTCAGACTCCACTTCTAGTTCTAGTTGTCTTGCCTTTTCCACCACATCTTCAGTGACTTCTTCCACTCAAGACTTGAACTCCTCCACACCATCTATGAGGGTTGGAATCCACTTTTTCCAAACTCTTGTTGATGGTGATGTTTTGCCCTCTTCCCATGAATTGTGACTATCCTTAATGGCATTTAGAAGAAGTCTGAAATATCAAGAGACTTAACAAAATGTGGCAGAGATGCAGAGTGAGCAAATGCTATTTGAAAAATGGGGTCAACAGACCCCCTTGATGCAGGGTTGCCACAAACCTTCAATTTGTAAAGCACAGTATAGTGAGGTGCTGTAAAATGAGATATGCCTGTGTGAAAGCTGTTAAAGAGTCCATCCTAAGAGCGCACATCATAAGGGAAGAAAGTTTTCTTTTTTTTTCTTTTTCTTTTTATTGTATCTATATGATATGATGGATGTTAACTGAACATTACAGTGATCATTTCACAACATATGTAAGTCAAACCATTATCCTGTACACCTTAAACTTATACAGTGATGGATGTCAATTATGTTTTAATGAAGCCGGGGGGAAAAAGGAAATAAAAATAAAAACCATGGCCAAAATAAGCCATGTCTATCATCAGTAGCAAACAGTTTTGTTTGCCTGGCAAGGGCTCCCTGGAGGGGACAGAGCATAGTGAACCTAGATGAGTAGAGCTAGATGGCTTGGGTGCTAGGACAGGTCACCTCCCACAGTCCTAACATGAAGGAGCAGCAGGAAAATGAGTCTGCGACAGAATAAGGGTGAGAGTAGGAAAGAAAGGGGATCAAGAGAAAGATCTTTGTTGCCTATCTGAGATGGACTCTGAAAGATTGAAAGATGATGGTGGGAATCATAAAGACATCCATTGCAGTGACATTTGAACATGATTGGCTACTAGTAAAATGACTTTCTTTGTGCTCTCAGGCTGTGCTTACAAGTGACATTGCTGGGCAGAGCCATGGGCCTAGGAGATGCTCAGTAAATACTTGCTGAATACATGTTCTTCTGGAGGTGGCTTCTTCCCTACCTTAATCTACCTTACCTATTTTAAACTCTTCTTCCTGCCTCAACCAGCTAGTCCTGGGACAGGCAAGAGAAAGGCCAGGTTGCAAAGGCACGCTTAAGGAGATAATGCTGGAAAAGGATGCTGATGTAGGTTATGCCTATCATAATCAGACTGCTCTAACAAAATACCATAGACTGGGTAGCTTAAACAACAGATAGTTATTTCTCACAGTTCTAGATACTAAAAATCCAAGGTCAGGGTATATAGGCTGATCTGGTTTCAGTGAGGATTCTGTTCTTGGCTTGTATATAACCACCTTCTTGCTGTGTCTTCACATGGCTTTTTTTTTTTTTTTTCTGTGTGCCTGCAGAGAGAGAAAGACTGAGCTCTGGTGTCTCTTCCTCTTCTTATTAGGACACTAGTCCTATCAGAGCCAAGCCCTACCTTTATGACCTCATTTAATCTTAATTACTTCCAAAGCCTCTATGCTTAGGGCTTCAACATAGGTATCTTGGGGGGACACACATCCCCAGTCTATACAACACCAAAGGAATGACCTTTGCAAAGACTACTGAGTATAGGGAGATTGGCTCTTTCCCTGCTGGTGAATGGCTTTTGGACAATGGCCTCTTATCTCTGTTATACAAACTGGACTTGAATCGGAGAAAAGCACTTTTAGTTCCTCAGCCTCCTGAGCCCTCTACTGTCCTTACTGGGGTGGCTCCTTTCCAGGCCCCCAAATCATTTATCATGAATTAAATAACTTGCTGAGAATGCAAAATGCTGTAAGTCAAGACATGGATCTAAATCACTTAGAGAAAGTCAAAGCTTCATGCTTTTAATTGATTGCCAGTAGCGGGGGGAGAATGGCTGGTGTGACACCCCTCTAGGGATTTGTCACATGTATACCAGAAGAAAAAGCAAGCTGTGTCCTGAACAAAGCCTGGAGGGGCAGAAGGAGACATCGAATCATTTTCTACACCTGGGAAAGGAATTCAGAGTGGCTAGGATCAGCTTGATCTTTCTGAACACTCTTGAACAATTTGTGGGAAGTCCTCAGAATTATTTATGGTCCCTTTCCACCTAGACTTAGGTTTCTTGCTGACACCATAAGTGACTGACATTTCCTGAGCTGGACTTTTTCTTTCACTGCTCACTGGAAGTGGCACAGAGGACAATGCATTTTGTTTTCTTCCCTGGACTAACCTGCTCTGTGGAAGGAGCTGAAGGAGCTTCTCGTGCCAAAGCAGAGCTCAGATGGGGCCTTCACATGAGGCTAGGAGGGCCTGTTTGAACTTTTTGGAGTCAGCTGGATTTTGGCCTTGAATTTTTAAAAATGCTTATTGGTTGAAGGAATTGATTGCACTGTTTCTAAAATTAGTAGCAATATTAAGTCAATAAACCATTTAAAAAATGACTCAAAGCAAGTATCTGCTGACCTAGTGAAGAATGTTTCTTTTTAGCCATTGTTTTTCATGTTACAATTTCACACTATGAAAAGGAATCTGTATTTATTAAATAAAACCTACCTTCTCCCTTCACAAATAAAGATCATTCTACCAGATCCTTCCTAGTTCAGAAGAGCAACTGAAGCAGCACAGAAGAGCCTGCCATTATGATTCTGATAGCAGAAGCAAAATGGAAAAGAGAAGGAAGATTTACTTACATCTCTACCCCAGTGACTTGTGGCTGTCCCACCCACCATCTCCCCAAAACTGCTTCTAAATGATCTCCTCAACTTTCTCTCCCCTCAGATGAATTAATAAGCAGGTCTAAATGACAAAAATAAGTAACCCTTTTCGTAGGCACTTTCTTTTCAAAAGGGTTTATTGAGTTCAGGTGAATATTCAAAGGATGAAGTTGGCAGACACTATCCTCTCTGACCAGACTTGAGCCAAACTCCTCTGAGCCCCTGGCCCAAACTCTGTGGGCTGGTAGAGTCCAGTCTTGGCAAGAATCTTGATAAGTCACTGTAGAGAGAATCCCCCATCCTTGATAGCTGATATCTTTTGATATTCAATGAAGTTTCTCATCCACCACCCATATCTGATCCCCCTGACCTGCCTTCAGCAAGAATCCTGATAAATTGGTTTAACAGAAGATAGTCCAAGATGGCAGAGGAGTAGGAGACCTTAGTTTTGTCTGGTCCCAGGAATTCAGCTAGATAGCCATCAAATCATTCTGAACATCCTTAAACTCAACCAGACACCTAAGAAAAGAATGGCTGCAACTCTACAAATAGAAAAGTGACCACTTTCTGCAAGAATAACAAGATGGAAAAACTCACCTCAAAAAAAGAGAACAAGAGGCAGTACTGACTGCCAGTGACCTAATCAGTATGGAAATAAGTAAGATGTCAAAACTAGAGTTGAGAATAACTATTATAAAGGTACTAGCCAGACTTGAAGAAAGCATAGAAAACACTAGAGAACCATTTTCTGGAGAAATAAAGGAACTAAAAATCTAATCAATTCAAAATAAAAAAGGCTATTAATGAGATGCAATAAAAAATCGATGCTCTAACTGCTAGAATAAATGAGGCAGAAGAGAGAATTAGTGATACAGAAGACAAAATAATGGAGAATAAAGAAACTGAGGGAAAGAGAGATAAATAACTATTGGATCACAAGAAGAGAATTCCAGAGATAAGTGATACCACAAAGTGAAACAATAATAAAATAATTGGGGTCCAACAAGAAAAGGAAAGAGAGAGAGGGGCAGAGAGTATATTGAAGCAAATTATAGTGGAAAACTTCCCTAATCTGGGGAAGGAAACAGACATTCAAGTCCAGAAGGCACAGAGAACCCCCCTCAAAATCAATAAAAATAGGTCACCACCTCGACATATAATAGTGAAGCATTCAAATCTCATAGACAAAGAGAAAACCCTGAAAGCTGCTTGGGACAACAGGTCTATAACCTACAAAGGTAGAAACATTAGACTGGCAGTAGACCTATCCACAGAGACCTGGCAGGCCAGAAAAGAATCGCTTGAAATATTCAGGGTGCTAAATGAGAAAAATATGCAGCCAAGAATACTTTATCCAGCAAGGATGTCATTCAAAATAGAGATAAAAAGCTTCTGGGACAAACTGAAACTAAAATAATTTGTGATTATCAAACCAGCCTTGCAAGAAATATTAAATGAGATCCTTTAAGTGAAGAGAGAGCCCAAAAACAACAGACCAGAAAGGAACAGAGACCGTATACAGAAACAGTGACTTTACAGGTAATACAATGGCACTAAATCCATATCTTTTAATAGTTACTCTGAATGTAAATAGGCTGAACACCCCAAACAAAAAACACAGGGTATCAGATTGGATAGAAAAAAAGACCCATTGATATGCTGTCTTCAAGAGACTCATTTTAGACCCAAAGACACCTCCAGATTGAACATGAGTGGTGGAAAACCATTTATCATGCTAATGGACATCAAAAAGAAACTGGGGTAGCAATCCTTATATCAGACAAATTAGATTTTAAACCAAAGACTGTAATAAAAGTGAGGAAGGATACTATATCATAATTAAAGGGACTATCCAACAAGAAGTTCTAATAATTGTAAATATTTATGCCCCTAACATGGGAATAGCCAATTATATAAACCAATTAATAACAAAACTAAAGAAACACATTGATAATAATACAATAATAATAGGGGATTTTAACACCCCTGTCACTGCAATGGACAGATCATCTAAGCAGAAGATCAACAAGGAAACAAGACTTTGAATGACACGCTGGAGCAGATGGACTTCACAGATATATTCAGAGCATTCTATCCTAAAGCAACAGAATACACATTCTTCTTGAGTGCACATAGATCACTTACTAGGTCACAAATCAGGTCCCAACCAGTACCAAAAGATTGGGATTATTAATCCCTGCATATTTTTAGGCCACAATGCTTTGAAACTTGAACTCAGTCACAAAAGGAAATGTGGAAAGAACTCAAATATATGGAGGCTAAAGAGCATCCTACTAAAGAATGAGTGGGTCAACCAGGAAATTAGAGAATAATTTTAAAAACTCATGGAAACAAATGAAAATGAAAACATACCTATTCAAAACCTTTGAGATGCAGCAAAGGCAATACAAGACTTTCTCAAAAAATAAAGCAAGAAAGGTCTCAAATATAGAACCTAACCTTACACCCAAAGGAGCTGGAGAAAGAACAGCAAATAAAGCCTAAACCCCTGGCCAGACTTAGCAAAAAGAAAAGAGAAAGGACCCAAATAAATAAAATCATAAATGAAAGAGGAGAGATCACAACCAACACCAAAGAAATATAAACAAATATAAGAACGTATTATAAGCAACTGTATGTCAATAAATTAGGCAATCTAGAAGAAATGGATGTGTTACTAGAGACATATCAACTACCAAAACTGAAACAGGAAGAAATAGAAAACCCAAACAGACCCACAACCAGCAAGGAAATTGAAGCAGTAATATAAAATCTCCCAACAAATAAGAGTTCAGGGCCAGATGGCTTCCCAGGGGAATTCTACCAAACATTTAAAGAATTAATACCTATTCTTGTGAAGCTGTTTCGAAAAATAGAAATGGAAGGAAAACTTCCAAACTCGTTCTATGAGCCTTTATAACCTTGATCCCAAAACCAGATAAAGACTCCATCAGAAAGATGAATTATAGACCAATATCTCTGAGGAGAATGGATGCCAAAATTCTCACCACGATACTAGCCGATAGGATCCAACAGTACATTGAAAGGATTATTCACCATGACCAAGTGGGATTTATTCCTGGGATGCAAGGTTAGTTCAACATCCACAGATCAGTCAATGTGATACCCTATTTTAACAAAAGAAAGGACAAGAACTATACAACCCTCTCAATAGATTCAGAAAAAACATTTGACAAAGTACAGCATCGTTTCTTGATTAAAACTCTTCACAATGTAGGGATAGAGGTAACATTCCTCAATATCATAAAAACCGTATACAAAAAGCCCACAGCAAATATTCTCAATGAGGAAAACCTGAGAGATTTTCCCCTAAGGTCAGGAACGTGGCAGGGATGTCCACTATCACCACTATTCAAAATAGTACTAGAAGTCCTAGCCTCAGTAATCAGACAATAAAAAGAAATAAAAGGCATCTGAGTTGGCAAAGAAGAAGTCAAACTCTCCACTCCTCACAGATGACATGAAACTCTATGTGGAAAATCCCAAAGAAGCTTCCTCCCCCCTCTCTAGCTCCCACCCCCCGCCCAAACTGCTAGAACTCATACAGGAATTCAGCAATGTGGCAGGATAAAAAAATCATCAGTGCACAGAAATCAGTTGCATCTCATAACAATGAAACAGAAGAAAGAGAAATTAAGGAGTCGATCCCATTTACAATTACACCCCAAACCATAAGATACCTAGGAATAAACCTCAGGTCATGATCTTAGGGTCCTGGGATCAAAGCCCCACATCAGGCTCCCTGCTCAGTGGGGAGTCTGCTACTCCCTCTTCCTCTGCTCCTCCCCGTCCCCACTTGTGCCCTCTCTTTCTCTCTCACAAATAAATAAAATCTTAAAAAAAAAAAAGAAATAGCTTCAATGGACGCAAATAATAGACAATAGTGGACAATAGCAAGAGTTATGCTTATTGAGAATTTGCTACCAGCAGGCCTCTAAATGTATGTTAACTTTAATTCTCACAGCAGCCTAGTGATGTAGGAGCTGTTGTTATTATTATTATTTTACTAGCTTTATTTTATTTTGCTTTTTAAAAAAGATTTTATTTATTTATTTGTCAGAGAGAGACACACACACACAGAGAAAGAACACAAGCAGGTGGAGCAGCAGGCAGGAAAGAAGCAGATTCCCTGCTGAGCAGGGAGCCCAAGGTGGGGCTCCAACCCAGGACCCCAGGATCATAACCTGAGCTGAAGGAAGAAGCTTAACTGACTGAGCCACCCAAGCATCCTTAGCTTTATTTATTTTTTTAAAAAGCAACTTACTTAATTTCTCTCTTTATAAGTTTATTCTTAGTAAAACCTCTTGAGCAAAATATATGACTCTTTTAGATGTTAGTAGTTTAATAAAGAAAAAAAAAAAAAGAGGGCCCCATCCAAACACCCTAATTGTTGGATGGGTCTCATAACCCTTGCATTAGCCCTGCTTTTCATTGGTTTTCATTGGTTCAAAATGCCATGACTCTATTTCAGTCATCATTGAACAGATCAGCAAGAAATTTGAAAAATATTTTCCAGGTCTTGTGGTCAATACAAAAATCAAGTTAATGAATTATTATTGAAATAAATAGTGAATGTGAATGTTGAAGAGATCAGCAGGTCAAGACTGGAGAGAAATTAATCAGTATAAAAAGTGTGGTGGAGAAGGGCCAATTTAAATGGATTCTTTTTATTAGCAAATGGGAAATAATCACAACCAAGGTTATTCATCTCTTTTTTGATATAACTAAAATCTCATCTTGGAAATCTTGGCATGTTCCAGGCAGTGGTCGGAATGTAAAGAGCCTACTTTGGAAATCTGGTCATTTGTATTCTCTTCAAAAAAGAGGTGGGAAGGCTCACAAAGCTACATTTTGCTCACCCCGGTTCCTAAAGTAGCTTTGCTGACACTAGCACAGGGAAATGTAACACTGAGATAAGTCAGCATGCATTTGTTATTTCCTCCTTTCTCTTCCTACTTCTCCCTTTATTATTATTATTATTGTTATTGTTATTATTATTTGCCCCAGGGGTACAGGTCTGTGAATCACCAGGCTTACACCTTTCACAGCACTCGCCAGAGCACAAACTCTCCCCAATGTCCGTAACCCATCCACCCTATCCCTACCCTCCCACCCCCTAGTAACCCTCAGTTTGTTTCATGAGATTAAGAGTCTTTTATAGTTTGTCTCCTTCCCGATCCTTCTCCTTCTTTTAACTGAAGTATGCTTGACATAGAAAATCCTATAAGCTTCAGCTGTACATAATAATTCAGTATTTTTATAAATTACAAAAAGATCTTTATGATAAGACTGGTTACTGTCTATCGCCATATGAAGTTATTATAATATTATTGACTCTACCCCCTAGGCTGTATATTACATACCCATAATATATTTATTTTATACTTCTTAATCCCCTTCACCTATTTTGCTCTCCCCCACCCCAATATCTCCCCACTCTGTTAATCAACAGTTTATTTCCTGTATCTATGAGCCTGTTTCTCTTTTTTTTATTTATTTATTTATTTATTTATTTTCACTTGTTTGTTTTGTTTTTTAGGTTCCACATGTAAGTGAAATCATACAATATTTATCTTTCTCTGTGTGAACTATTTCACTTAGTATAATACCTTCTAAGTCCAGCCATGTTGTCATGAATGGCAATATGTCATTCTTTTTTATGGCTCAGTAATATTCTATATTCTCTCTCAATATATAGATTTTATCTATCTATCTATCTATCTATCTTATCTATCTATCTATCCATCTATGCACATATATGTGTAAAACATCTTCTTTATCTGTTCATCTATTAACGGACACTTAGCTTGCTTCCAAATCTTGGTGATTATAAATAATGCTGCAATAATCATAGGGATGCATTTCTTCGAATTGTTTTTATTTTCTTGGGGTAAAGACACAGTAGTGGAATTACTAGATTGTATAGTAGCTCTGTTTTTAACTTTCTGAGGAAACTCCATACTGTTTTTCATAGTGGCTGCACCAATTTACATTCCTAGCAACAGTGCATGAGGGTTCCCTTTCCTCTACATCCTGACCAACAGTTTTTATTTCTGTCTTTTTGATAGGTGTAAGGTATTACCTCATTGTGATTTTGATTTGCATTTCCCTAATGATTGGTGGTGTTGGGCATCTTTTTATGTACCTGTTGGCTATCTGTGTGCCTGCTTTGGAAGAATGTTTATTCAAGACCTTTGTCCACTTTTTAGTTGAGTTGGGTTTTTTTTTAATTTTTAATTTTTAGTTTTTGTTTTTAAGATTTTATTTATTTATTTGACAGAGAGAGAGAGAGATCACAACTAGGCAGAGAGGCAGGCAGAGAGAGAGGAGGAAGCAGGCTTCTTGCTCAGCAGGGATCCGGGGCTTGATCCCAGGATTCTGAGATCATGACCTGAGCTGAAGGCAGAGGCTTTAACCCACTGAGCCACCCAGGGACCCCAAATTTTTAGTTTTTAATTTTTACTTTTTAGAGAGAGAGAGAGCGCGTGAGCATGAGGGCGGGAGGGGCAGAGTAGAGGGAAAGAGAATCCTAAGCAGGCTTCATGCTCAATGTGGAGCCCAGTATAGTGGGGCTTGATCTCACGACCCTGAGATAAAAACCTGAGCTGAAATCAAGAGTCAGATCCTTGACCAACTGAGCCACCCAGGCACCCCCCTTTTAAATATTAAGTTGTATATTTTCATTAAGTATTTTGGATATTAACCCCTTTTTAGATTTATGATTTACAAATATCTTCTATTCAGTAGGTTGCCTGTTTGTTTTGTTGATGGTTTCCTTCACTGTTCGAAAGTTTTTTAGTTTGATGTAATCCCATTTGTTTATTTTTCCATTTATCTTATTTGAAGAGATTTGTCCAAAAATATATTGCAAAGACTAATGTCAAAGAGTGTACTATTTATGTTTTCTTCTAGGAGTCTTATGGTTTCAGGTTTTACATTGAGATCTTTAATATATTTTGAATTTATTTTTGTATATAATGTAAAAGAATGGTCCAGTTTCATTCATTTGCATGTAGCAGTTTGCTTTCCGAACATCATTTATTGAAGAGACTGTCCTTTCCCTATTGTGTATTTTTGCTTTTTTGGTCATAGATTAATTCAACATATATGGGTGGGTTTATTTCTGGGCTCTCTATTCACATAGATCTATTCCATTGAACTATGTGTCTGTTTTTGTGCCAGTACCATACTGTTTTGATTACTATAGCATTGTAGTGTAGTTTGAAATCAGGGAGCATGATATCTCCAGCTGTGTTTTTCTTTTTCAAGATTGTTTTGGCTACTTGGAGTGCTTTTGTGATTCCGTACACATTTTAAGATTCTTATTTCTAATACTGTGAAAAATGTCATTGGTATTTTGATGGGGATTGCATTGAGTCTTTAGATTGCTCTGGGTAGTATGGACATTTTAATAATATTAATTCTTCCAACACATGAGCATGGTTTATCTTCTTATTTATTTGTGTTATCTTCAGTTTCTTTCAATAATGTGTTATTGTCATCAAAGTATTTGTCATTCACCTCCTTGGTTAAATTTATTCCTAGGTACTTATTCTTTTTGATGCAATTGTAAATTAGATTCTTTTCTTATTTTCTCTTTTGATAGCTCATAATTAACGCATAGAAAAGCAACCAATTTCTGTGTGTCAATTTTGTATCCTGTGGCTTTACTGAATTCATTTAGTATTTTTAATAGTTTTTGGTTGAATCTTTAGGGTTTTCCATATATAGTATCATGTCAACTGAAAATAGTGACAGTTTTACTTCTTCCTTTTCAATTTGAATGTCTTTTATTTCTTTTTCTTGCCTAATCGCTTTAGCTCAAACTTCCAATCCTGTGTTGAATAAAAGTGGCAAGAGTGAGGATTATTGTTTTATTCCTGACCTCAGAGGAAAAGTTTTCAGCTTTTCGCCATTGAGTATGATGTTAGCTGTGAGGTTTTTGTATGTATGGGTTTTTACTATGTTGAGTTACATTCCTTCCATACCCACTTTGTCGAGTTTTTTGTTTATTTGTTTGTTTTGTTTTTTAATCACAAATGAATGTTGTTCTTTTTAAAAAAGTAAACATGTTAGGGAACTGTACTATATAGACTCTGAATTCACAAAGGAACAAAAACACGAGAGCTATAACTTTAAGTCCAGCTAGGACAGCTGAGTATATCCACCTTAAAGAAATAAATAGCAGTGTATGCCTAAAAAATAAGCACCACACAAATAATATGGATACAAAATACTTTTTAAGGGAGAAATTACTTTGAGCTAGAGCCAGGTTGCTGTAGAGTAGAAGTCAAGCAAAGCTTTATGTAAGAGGTAGATTTTGAGCTGGACCTAGGTTTGGATTTTATTAGGAAGAATGTGGAGAATGGAAAAAACAATACTCAGAGAATGAAGTCTGCTTCACATTCAAAGTCTTGCTGGTTATGTTTCCTCTGCCCAGCCCACCTGCACCAAAAACTCTTCCAATCCAGAGCTGTCTTGGAATAAAACTATTAGATTTCCCCCATCACTCTAACATATCAATCTATTATAAGATTTCATCAATCATTCTATCTTTTGTCTGTTTTAGCTCTATCTTGCAGGTTACAGAAAGGGCATATAAAGTGGAGAGTGCCAAGAATGACTCTGTGATTTTTGGCTCATGTAGGTGAAGGAATGGTATTATTATTATCCAGCGAAGTAGGAAATGTTAGAAAGACACTTTATTTTGGGGGAAAATCCTAAGTTCAGTATTGAATAAATTGAGTTTAAAGTGATTTTGAGACAATTGGTGGAATTAATTGTAGTTATATTTGAGTGTTTTATTACAGAAGACTGCTATTATCTCTTTTTCACTTTTCTCTCTATTTGCAAAGAGCACCAAATTTTGCATAATACATAATGAGCATGTATTACTTTAAAAGTTGAAAAGGTCATATAATAATAAAATATGAAAAATTAAAGAATCTTAAAAATTAATGCTACTCATTGTGAGATTTTATTTTATTTTTATTTAATTAATTTATAAAAATATAAACAGCAAAGCACATAATTTGAGACTTCATTCTTTGATTATCGTTTTTTCCTTTCTCCACATTCTTCGTAATAAAATCTTCAGTGCTCCTAACTAGCGAGCAGTGTCTTTCAAGGGAGATTCAGGGAACTGATGATACCTTTTAGCTTGTGCCTCTACCATCTTCAGTGTGTGTCTTCTAAGGCGGGACACTTGTCTACATCAGCTGACAGATGAATGAAGAACATGGAGAATATTCCATGAGATGTTTACTCACATAAGACCTGAAAGGAGCAGGAAGCACTTCTGCTCATATACTACTGAATAGAACCACAGTGGAAACTGGGAAATATATTCTATCTGTGTTCGCAGTAAGGGGAAAAGGAAACAAATTTTGTGGGAAGCTGGGAAAATTCTGCCTCAGATATCAAGTGTATGCATTTTAGAAGAGCGTCTTATTGGCATCTTTTGGATTTGTTCTTTAGTTATTATCTGGCTAACATTTCTGTATCCACATATATAAAGGTAGATAAAGAATATGGAGTACCAGTGCCCTTGAATTCCAGAGGTATATATAAACATTCCCCTGCAATATCAATCTAGTGACCCAAAACTAAAGAAGATGAGGTTAGACTGAAATGATTTGTTCTAACTGAACCACTTTTTAAATTTTTTTAGTGAATATTAATAATTACATTAAAATTTATTTTAGAAATTTTTGCAGCTCAGTGTAAAATTATTTTTGGTCTTGGTTCCTAGAATCTGTAATTTGAATATTAGAACTATATTTATAATAACTTTTGAAACCTGTAATATATATTAAATTTTGTCCATACACAAAATAATGTGACTCATACATACAGGTGCTGCTGTTTGCAAATATATGTAGATATTGTTTAGATAAATAAAATGAATATTTATTTAAAAGAATTGCTGAGTTTATAGTAGCTTTTTGCCACCGTGTGTTTTGTTAATGACCTGATACTAGAAGTGTAGCTACTATCAACTAAGGTTATGAAATTTCCAATTTAAAAAGATATGATTTCAAGTTTTCAGAAAAGATAGAGTAACAGAATCTAGATTTACACTCCCACCAGAAACAAGTAGAAACTGAACAAAATGTGTGAAATAATGGTTTGCAAGACACTGGATGCTATGCTTAATGGCCTTCCCCCCAAATTCATATGTTGAAACTCTACCTTCCAATGTGACTGTATTTGGAGATGAGGCTTTTAGAATGTAATTAAGATTAAATAAGGTCATGAGGGTAGAGTTCTAATCCAATAGGATTGGTGGCCTTATGAGAAGAGAAAAAGAAAGAGAACTTTCTTTCCACACACATGCACTAAAGGGAAGTCCTTGTGAAAACACAATGAGAAAGTTGCCATTTGCAAGTGGGGAAGAGAGCTCTCACTAGAATGCAACCATGCTGGCACTCTGATCTCAGACATCTGGCCTCCTGAAATTGAGAAAATAAATTCATGTTGTTTAAACCACCCAGTCTATGGTGTTTTGTTGCGGCAGCCTGCGCAGACTAAGGCACCAGACACCAGACGACCAAAAGACAATAATCCCTGAGACATGGAAGACAAACAAGGTGACCCTCTGGCTGCCCCAGCTTGCCCCTGAGAGTTTCCAGGCAGCATGGGGAGGAGAGCCCAGGCTGAGCCAAAGGTGATGAAGGTGGTTCAAGTTTTCAGAGCAGAGCATTGAAGGAGAGAGAGGGAACTTCTGATATATGCAGAGGTCCCCTAAAGTATTCAGGTGACTGCTGACAGCACAGGCATGTGAGGAAACCATCTGAGTTTGGGGAAAGAATCACCTGAAAGGATTAAAAGTGATGACATCTGACACTTACAAACAATCCAAAATGGTGCCTAATTCTGCCAGCTACACTACAAAACCTCAAGGTTCATGGGGCATTGAATAGAGTACACAGCAAGTTCTTGCCCTTGTACTGGGAATAATTAGCCTGAGAATGAACACGACTCCAGTCTTGCCTGACAAATACTAAAAATGAGATCTGAAATAATCAAATGGCTTTCAAGTAACTTAATTTCGCCCCAGAACAAAGCTCAAGAACATTTAGTGGAAGACAAAAATTTTTAACATTCGACATGATAAAATTCACAATGTCTAACATCACATAAAAAATTCCCAGGCATAAACAGAAATAGGAAAATATAGCCAGTAATGCAGTGATATCAATTGAAACTGATCCAAAGTGATACAGATGTTAGAATTAGCATAAAAGGTCATTAAAAACAGTCATAACTGTATTCTATACATTTAAAAAGTTTAAGTAGGGAAATATGAAAAACAAGGAAAGACCTAAATTCAACTGCTAAGGATAAAAATATAATGTATACAGTGAAAAACACATTGTGTGATCAGCTAGGAAGACTAACTGAGAGATTTATTGTATAGCTGGTCTTCTTGCTGGGATTCAAAATGATTTTCTGACCATTGTAAATTACCATGTATCAAGGATTTTAGGGGTTTCTTGAGAATAGTTGAAACCATGAATGTTAATTCTGCAATGGTTAAGTGTCCATTTATATTTATAAACGCAAAATAGTGCCGGGCATCCAAACTTACGATGTCATTGGAAAGACTGAACAATCATAAAGGTAGGAGGAGAATAATTGCAAGAAAAATGTAATGAGATGAATTCAAATTTCCAGTCCAGGCCCTCATAAATTTCCCCACCATTTGCTGTCAACAGATTTTCCCCTCTCTTTCAGCAAGAGGTATTTCTTTTTAAGCTAAGGTTAGAGCTGTTAGAATCAGGGCATTTGGTTTTATGACATTATTCCTGAGAGATTTTCTAATTTACTACTGGTTGTATGTACCTCTGGGCTATAGACAACTAAATAATGAGTCTATGTAGTAAACCATAAGTAGGCATTGTGGGTTGAGCTATGTCCCCCTAAAAACATATGTTGGTTTTAACTGCCAGTACTTGTGAATGTGACCTTATTTGGAAATAAGGTCTTTGCAGACACAATCAAGTTAAGATAAGGTTACCTAGATTAGGATGGGCCTTAGATCTAATGCCTGGTGTCTTTATAAGAAGAAAGGTATTTGAAGACACAGAAGAGGAATGGGAAAGAAGGCCATATGGAGATGGAGGCAGAAATTGGAATTATGTTGCCATAAGCCAAGATATGCCAGTTGCTAACATCCACCAGGAACTAGAAGATGCAAGGAAGGATTCTTTCTTAGAGACCTTGAAGGGATCAAGGTCCTACTGACAATTAGATTTCAGACTTTTTGCCTCTAGAACTGGGAAAGAATACATTTCTCTTGTTTAAGGCACCTCATTTGTGGTACTTGGTGTGGCACCCTTAGAACATTGAGACCATAGGGAACTTTCAGCCCAATGTCTGCCTAATTAACACCCACCCTCAAACCAGAAGAGAGCACAAAGTGGTTACTTTCCCTTTCCAGAGTGCTTCCTGATTTGCCAACTTTCACCAAACCAAACACACTCTAGAGATGAATCAATGAAGGAAATCAATGAAGTTAAAGGGGATTGCATGAATAGTGCAATTTTTTTTAATGTCTCCTGTATCCATGCCCTTTGAAAATACCCTCTCATACTGGGTTTGGACAGATGATTTGTTTTCAATGGGAAAGTAGTCAATGTGACACAAACAGAGATTTGAGAAGTCCTTGAGCATTTGAATTTATCCTCTTATTGCTCTTGGACCTCAGTGCTATGTGAACGCACCTGGAGGGATGCTGGTGGATGAGAGAGCACATGGAGAGGCCCCAGCTGTCCCAGTCCCTCCAGTTGAGGCTGTCACAACTTAGGCAGCTCCCGAGGGCCCACAAGCTAACCCTGGACTCAGACATGGAGTCTGAAATCAGGTAGACCAGAAGATTGCCCAGCTGGGGCCAGTCCAAAGTTAACCACTGTGAATTTTATTGATAAATAGATGTTGAAAGTATGGCTACTATCAAGTGAGATTGTGAGTTTTTTGTTTTAAGAGAGGATCCTTATGGGGCATCTGGGTGGCTCAGTTAGCTGGGGATCTACTCATGGTTTCTGCTCAGGTCACAATCTCGGGGTCCTGGGATTGAGCCCCACATGGGGTTCTGTGCTCTGTGCAGAGTCTGCTGGAGATTATCTTCCTCTCCCTCTGCTCTTCCCCCTGCTCATGCTCACTCTCTCTCAAATAAATAAAAAAAATCTTAAAAATGATAAAAAAATAACAGGATCCTTATATTAAAAAAAGATCATCTAACTATATATCTATCCATCAAATTATCATTGACTCTGAACTGTTATATGATATGATAAATTTGTTCTGAGTTTCCATTCACATTTATTGCCACAACCACTTTTTGTTTGTCAGAATTACATCCTGCATAGTCAATTTTCTGTAGTGACTCTCCCATTTCCTACAAGATGAGCTAAATAAACGATTGTTGATATAAGCAGCTAAATCATGGAGTGAGGTGTTATGCAGAAAATGCTAACTTATATAGAAAGGTTGGCAGATCTCACAGAGAAGCTACCATTACAGCTCTGAGTGAAGAAGCCATATGCAGAATTAGGTCTTCAGAAGGAGGGTACACTATGTATCTGTTTCCCTCTTCTTGGTGTTTGTGTCTCCTATCCCCATTCTATTAAGGAAGAGATTTGAATCTCAGAGAGAATCTAATTGGATCTAATACTTCTCCTACCTCTGATTACCACAGCTAAATAGGAGTCATTTTCAGCTATAATGGTTCTTGTTATATGTATAAAGCATGCCATATATGTGTATATATAAACAGACATGGGCAGAGAGAGAGGGTTTCTCCCTGTATATCTATATCTATATCTATATCTATATCTATATCTATATCTATATCTATATCTATATCTATATCTAACTATATCGTCTATCAAATGACCCTTAACACCCAAACACCAGGTGTAATAAAAGACATGCTAATGGGAGAACATGTTTTCTCATATGAGAAAAACCAGAATATGTTTTAGAAAAAGTAAGATTTGCTTTAGGGAAGTTTCCTAGCTTCACAGGAAACTTCTGAGGAAATAGGCCACAATTCAAGGCGGGGAGACTGAACGCCACGAGAGCTCGAACTTCCTCCCCCCCATCCCCAGGAATGACAGAGCCCACTGGGTGCCCTTTGGACTCAGGAAAGGAAAAACTGTATTAACTCCCAGCTTATACTTGAAGAACTGGAGTTTGCAAGACACAAAGTCTCACAAAGGAGTGGACCCTGTTTCTCAAGAGGAGTAGGAGAGTCCAGGCACCCGATGGGTGCTGGAGTGGGGACCAAGGGAAGAGGGTGGCGGTTGAGGAGAACAGAGGAGCATTCATGTGGACATCCTCAATCTGATGGCTTCCTTCTGTGCGAGGCTACGTGAGGGCTTTCTTCCTTTACGGTGAGGCCAAGGCATGCATGTGTGAGATAGAGACCAAGTCTCTGGGCCTCACACACAGCCTCACTCCTTGTCAGGCATTAAAGGCCTAGCAGATATTTGGAAAAAGGCACAGGAGCAACTGACATTCAATGGTGCAGGTTGCAGTAGGGTTGACAGAAGATTCTAGTGGAGAAGTGGTCCGTAGTTGCCTCAGCGGACCCTGTGGGTTGCTGGGTAGTATCTCAGCTGGGGATCAGCTGCGAGGAGAGAAAACTGCAAGTTGCAGAGCCCATTAAAGAGAAACCAAGTTTCCTCATTGCACCTGCCTCACCACCACTGACCAAAAGATGCTACAGGATGTACCTGCCTGACAGACAGAAGGGAGGGCCTTGCACAGCCAGGTTGTACGAAGTAGCCACAGACACAAACAATAATGGGCTATTTGAAAAAATAAGTCCTGAAAGGAATAAAGAAATATTCAGGAAGAGTGGAGGTTATTTGACAAACTTTTAAAAAATTATTTTATTTTTTCTCTGATGATTAAAATGATGCATATTCATTATATAATTTGAGCAATTCAGAGATATTTTTCAGGGAATATTCAAGAGAATAAATATTATCTGTAATATTTTCATCAATACATATGTATATATACGTTTACATTTGTATGCATTTATGTATGTGTGTATGTATCTATACATGCATTCATATAATACTTTCTTTTTTCTAGATATGTATTTTCCAGATCAAATCATAATCACACTCTGTATAGGTTTCTAAAGTGTTTTAATTTTTATTCAGTGTTATACAACAATTATGTTTATATGCCTTTTGAAAATACAAGTCTAAATGGCAAAATAGTACCACATTTTATGAACATAGGCTAATATTTTTACATTATCACTATTTTTAAACATTCATTAGTGTGTAATTTCATGACATTGCCACATTTACTGAAATTCCTATAAATACATTTGATGTATATTTCTGGTTATTTTCTTGTAATAAATTACAAGAAGTTCTACACATAGAATAAAGCGTATACAAAAGATTTAGGCTTTCTATACTCACTGTCCAGTTGTTGTCCATGTAGGTTGTATTGAAGACTATTTTAGTTAAGTACTAAGAACATGGGTTCTGGAGTCAAGAGTTTTGGATTGTCTACCTGGCTCAGTTATTTACGGGCAGTGTAATCTTAAGATTATCTATAATAGCTTTCCAAGGCTCAATTTCTTTATTTGTAAATGGGAATAGCACAAACACCTAGCTTCTGGAATGACAGTGATGATTTAGTAGGCTAATATGAAAGCCCTTTGCAAGGTTTAAAGGTTATACAAATGTTAGTTGTAGTATAGTTGTCATGATTCCAAATCTTGCTTCCTCCCTCATTGCCACTTGAAATATGGCTGCCATAACATGGCCCAGTTAGCGGCCACTGAGATAAGGACAGTGTGGCTGCCCAGCAGGGCTAACAGGAATGGGGGGAGGAGGCTTCCGTGCCTCCTGCTAGAAATCTCTGGAATGGGAATTTATGTCTCTCTGACATCTCACACCAACACTTCATGGCCTGTGGGGAAAAGGGTCACAGAGAAGTGCACAGCCAGGCTAACTCATTACCATAAATGTGCTTGGAATTGAAGAGGAGAATCAAATAAGGGCAGATGGGATAAAGGCTCTGTCTGCAGCTGGCATTTACCTTCTGTGAGATTAAAACGTTCAGCTGAATGAATTGATGTCGTATCTCTGTAGATCTGCACAGACACATAATGAAATGAAAATGTAATGAAATGCAAACTCCCCTCAAGAGAAGGTGCAATTTTTGTTCCTTCTCTGCATATTTGAAGAACCGTGAACATTGAGGAGGAAAGACAAGTGAGGACAAGCATCTGAAGATGCACTGGAGGGACATGCAAAGTTGAAGGGACGAGAAAAGAAAGAAAATGGCAGACAAATCCCCTTCTTGGGATCAGAGTCCGTTGGGCTGGATTTCCTCATATGTAGCACCCTTGGGGTTTTGCTAGGGGGGAAGTACACTAGAACACTGGAGATTGGGAACTGTAACTATCTGAGGAAAGACTGAGAGATAAGTGAGAGGAGGGAAAGAGGGAAGGTGGAAGTGAGAGAGGAAGGAGCGAAGGAAGGAGGGAAGGAAGAAAAGACTATAATTGAAGGTAATTACAACAAACCCCTTAAAAGAAGCTTGAGATTCTGACAACTGGACTTCTGAAAATGTAGAGCCCCAAACATGATTCAAGTAGCTTTGTAGTTTCAGAAGGGATTTAACTGAGGCGTGAGGAAGGATTTGGGGCAGAAAGGGCAGTGGGATTGAGAAAAACTGTACTGTCTTTTCTGAGGTTTGTAAAGACAGAGCGCTCTAGAGTGTTAAATGTGGATGTGTCAGGATGGGGAAAGGAAGTTCAAGACCATTTTGGGGTTGTTCATTTCCTGCCATCCTGGAGTACACAGCTGGACTTATTTTCATATATAACTGGCAACATGAGATGGAAGCCTGAAGTACAACCCTGAGGATAATTGGAGAGTGGTGTTTCCAAACATTTTCAAAGGCATGAAAATATTTTTTTTCCCCGATGAAAACTGATAGACAAACGGTTTCATTCATTCATTCATCTAATAAGAATTTTGTCTCTGAGGTGACATTTGAACTTGGTCATAAAAAATTGAAATTAATTACACAGGCAGACAAAAGGGAGCAAAATGACTATCCACATAAACATGCCAGACGATCCCGTTTTCACTCTAGCTCAGAGGCACAAAAGATCTGTTCTCAGAAACCTCATTTCCTTCTTGTCTATTATGTAGTCCCCCACCTCAGACCCACGTTCGTCCACTCAACATATGATTTCACCCAACAAATGTTCAACTCCCCCCACCCCCATGAGAAAGACTTCCAACTGAATCATTCTGTAGAATAATAAAAGGAGAAAGGCAACCATTGTGTGCCGGGCACCTGACTTCCCTCATTCATTTTCAAACAACGAAATTGTTTAGCAACTCACACTGGTTTGATAGTTTTTCCCAAGAGCCAGGATTTGGAGCCCTGCTCCCACTCCTTCCTTTACACTTTTCTGGATATTTTCTATTTCTTGTAGTGGCAGGCTAGATGGCTTGGACCAACCATTTTACTGAAAACTGTTAAAATGAGTGAATAGAATATATATATATATGTGTGTGTGTGTGTATGTACATATATGTGTATATAAATACACATAGACATATATAGTATGTATATGTATGTAGTAATATATATAATGTATATAGTATGCATATGTAGTACTTATGCTATTTATATGTGTGTATGTATATATATATATATATACATATATGTATATTCCTACAAGTATGTGATCAGAGCATTTGTATTCAATCACTTCTATGGAGATCATCTTAGTGGTGTTGTTTGGTGACTTTGGAAAAATTACACTACTGCTGTGGGTTTCAGTTTCTTTTTCCACTGGATGAATGCACTAGACAAGATAACTTTAAATCTTCAAAACAAGTTGATTTTGATAATTTTAGAAACAGAACGGTGCAAAATAATTGAGAGCATAGACTCTGAGTCATCAATTCTTTGGCTCATACTGCAAATATGTATTGAACAACTGCCACATGCCAGTACTGTGTTAGACCCTAGGGTATGGACAGAGTCTCTGTCATCACAGAGTTTATTTTTTACTAAAGGGACAGGTACCAAACGGGTACCAAATTATTTAAAGAAACAGGGATTGTGATACATACTGCATGGGTAATAAGGTGTTTCGATACAAGTTAAAAGAGATATTTGAAAGCTTCTTAGTCCTCTATCTAACTCATACTGTACCACCCAATAAGTTCTGGTTAAGGTTCTTATTATTAACGACAAAAAAACACACACCACAATTTTCTATACTCCTATAGAGCTGTTGTTCCCTACTCCGGACTCATATTGTTGCAAAAGGTGGAAACTGACCTGAAATTGGCCTAAGCATAAAAAGGGATGTATTAGCTCCTGTATTTTAGAAGCCCCTAGGCACAGTCTGACACGGGGGCTTGAAGGCTATCTTTAGGTTTACTTGTTTTTACCTGTTTCCCCTACTCCACCACAAGAGAGAAGATCCACAGAGCATGCACTATCTCCAGTTCAGGGGTGTGTGTGTGTTGGGGCATGGGTGGGGCAGGGGTCAGGGAATGAAGGAATGAACATATATGTTGATTGCTATACTTAGGTCACTATGACTGAGGCAGACACTATTTCTACCCACTATTTTCTACCACTATATATTTTCCTATTTTCTACCCACTATATATATACTTTCCTCTTTGTTCTTTCAGCAATAACGTCCCCAAATATTTTGGCCGGACGCATGGCCACCTAGCTAGAGAACATGTTTCTCAGCCTCCTTTGCAACTACGTGTGGCCCGTTCTTCAGCAACTCAATACGAATGGAAGTAACACGTGCAACTTCTGCCTTGCTTTAAACACGTGCTTACCTCTGCTTGCTCTGTCCTTTTCCTACCTGCTGAAATGTGGATACAGGGCTGGTGATACCTGCTTCATCCGTGCGGACTGTGTTCTAGCAACCTTTCCAACAAGGAGTTCCAGGAAGGAATGAAGTCCCAATGCCCTCAAGCACCTTTGGATATAATACATTAAGTTCCGTCCTATGCGTCTAGAATGGTACCGGGGGCCCCTGGAATGGCTTTGCTTCATGCTTGGGAGAATTGAGAAAGGCTGTGGGGGTACAGCCAGGTGAATGCAATCCAGATCCCCGGATCATCACGTGGGGCAGAGAGCTTGTCTGTCTGGAATCTCCTGCCCACTCTGGACTTTGTCCCCTAACTACCGCATGCTTGGGCTTCACTGTGACCACGGTTTAGCTAAAAAACGTTCAGCCCTGTAACTAGGGGCTGAAATAAACTCTTCTTGAAGAGCATCATTCACTGGGAGTGGGGAAGGCTGGTGCTTATAAAATTAGAGTGCTATGCCTGGCAGGCAAAATAATACTTTTTACAAGCACTCACCTAGCAGCAGGGCAGAAAAAGCTAGGTTTGCCATTTCAAAAGTCCGTAATTGGAGCAAAAGTCATCCTTTTTTCCCTTCGCCATTTTCTTTCCAGCTCAGAAGTCATATAGCACATTACACTCTTCTTTTATTAAATATGATTTTTTAAAAAATATAAATATAGTTTGTGAGGCTCAGTCGATTCAGTGTCTGTCTTCGGCTCAGGTCATGATCCCAGGGTCCTGGGATAGAGTTCTGCCTCCGGCTTCCTGCTCAGCAGGGAGTCTGCTTCTCCCTCTCCCTCTGCCTGCTGCTCCCCCTGCTTGTGCTTGCTCTCTCTGCCTCTCTCTGTCAAATTAATAAATAAAATTAAAAAAAAAAAACACATTTCTTGCTAGTTAGTGAAGATGACAATATGATTATCTAAGTCCCAGAATATCTCATGAAAAGATATTAACTCACATTTATTTATTTCCTCTTAGATGACAGTGTGCATGTATAAACATGAAATTATATTATACATATTACCTAATAAATTACATTCTTTCAATTTCCTTTTCTGTAGTTTGAGTTAAAGATTCCAGTGTGGATTGTTAGTGTCTTACAGTTTTCTCTCCCTTGATGCTACTGAAAATTGTTGTCTGGAATGGCTCTTATAGGGAATAATCTGTTGGCTTCAGTCGTCTCCTTGCTATGCTTCATTTATGTCATGCTTGAGTTTTGCTCTCCTCTGGAGACTCATGCTGCTGGCTCTAGCACCTGGTGCAGTGGGCAACCTGAAACTCAAGCTAGTTTTTTTTTTTTTTTCCAAAACCAGCTTGCAGAAAAGTGATTGCCAAGACACTATCAGAGATGGAGCTACCTTTAATTCCAAATGCATGGCCGAATGTGGCCACCTCCACAAGTGGCCAAGGGGCCTCACACATGGGAAGTGAACATGGCCTGGGACACACATGAGAAATGGGAAGCAAGAGCTATTATCATTATTGACCACTCCACGTCTGATTTTTGCAATTATGAATTTATTTCTATTGGGGCTGAATTGTAATTTACTATTTGGCAACATAGAATAAGATTTTGGAGTTGGAAAATGTTTTCAAGATATGATTAGTCACAACCAATCATGGTGAAATTTCCTAAATTGTGATCTTTTCCTTGAGTTCCTTTTCAATGATCCGTCTCTGTACCTCACAATGGAAAACAAAACAAAACAAAAGCACCAACGGAGTGAAATAAATTCACCCATTAATTTTGATAAGCCAACCTTCTCCAAAGGGTTTGTAATGGGACCATATTTCTCTGGTCATTTAAAGATCGAGAGCCTATTGTTATTAAGGACAGAGGTAATTGCCATGGGTTAGCTAACTTGAAAGGCGGGAACTTCAGATGCTTCCAGCTAAAGAGGTAACAGCAGTACAGTACAGAGCCAGGTCCTGTGCAGCCCCAGGTAAGGAAGGGTAAATGCAGCTTCCAAAGCCCCAGAAGAAGGATGATATCAGCACTCAGGTCCACACCTGACTCTAATCCTTCATGAAAAAAACAAAAACAAAAACAAAACAAAAGAAAATCTAAAGAGCAAAGAAGAGAGGACAGGATAGCTATGGTTGATAGAAGTGACAGAACATGTTCAAATATTTCTTTCTAGCATAAATAAGAGGATGATTCAGTGACAATGAGGGAAGTTATGCTTATGGCCAATGCGGTCATAGCCCAAAGAGATCATATTTTTAAAAATTCTACACTCTAGTTACTACATTTAGTGCCCTATATTTTTTCCTTAGCAGTCTAAACCCAGGCATTGTAGGAACCCGGTGTCACCTCACTCCCCTCTTCCTCCAAGAAGACCTCCAGGCAAGCCAGGCTCATAGGGGACTACTTCAACATTTAGAGCTTGTCCCAAGCAACTTAGCATTTGTTATCTTACTTCTTCTTCTGCCTTTTTTTTTTTTTAAAGATTTTGTTTATTCCTTTGACAGAGAGAGAGCATGAGCCAGGGGGAGAGGCCAAGGGAGAGGGAGAAGCAGACTCCCTGCTGAGCAGGGACCCTGATGCGGGTCTCAATCCCAGGACCCCGAGATCACGGCCTGAGCCAAAGTCAGACACAACCGACTGAGCCACCCAGGTGCCCCTTCTCCTGCTTTCTTAACATTCTTATATATTATTCTTATTCATGTCTTGTGATAGATTGTTAACTCCCCTACATCAAAAGTTTTATCCCCAGCACAAAGCTAGGCACACAGTAGGGTTGATTGTAAGTGCAGATTCATTGCACTGATGATTGCTTACAAAAGCTCCACAGAAAGATTCAACTAATACTCAGTGACTCACTGCTAAGTACTCGGTACTTCCACAGAAGAGATCTTACTTAATTTTTACAAACACCTGCCCTGTGGGAGATACTGGCCCATTTTTCAGATGAAAAAACTGAGGCCAAGGAGAGTAAAGAAATTTTTCAAGATTCCACTGCTCATTGGGCTGAGATTTGAATTCCAGTTTCCCAGCTTCAAAGCTGGTGCTTTTTTCACAGTGTCACCCTCCTGGGTTTTGCTCAACACCAGCTGATCGTAGGTGAGAGAACATTGTACACAGAACTGTCATCACTGACAAGCTTATTGAGGGACACTGAGAAAAGAAAATCAGGATTATTTTTGCAGTTCTCGCTAACCAAACCCCAGGGTGCCTATGTTCTTGGGCAAGGACTGATTTTAAAAAACAAATTACACAAGTTTAGAGAGGCAGCCTTGTCACTGAAGGCAAAGTTGATGAGTTTTCAGGAAGAAAACTGATGTAGTTGTGGCTGTCTTCTGCTGGCAAAATATTCAAGTAGTATGGTCAGGGGCTACAAATGCAAATTGTTTATGTTATAAAAAAATGTAGTACTTAACACATCAAGGGCTTTTTAGCGTGTCTACAGAACTTGACTATATCTGCAGGAAAATGTTAAATGTGGGAAGAATATAATGATTTCCTATACATCCTGCAGATGACTTTAAGTACATTATCATTTCATTAAAAAAGAAAAGAGGGCGCCTGGGTGGCTCAGTGGGTTAAAGCCTCTGCTTTCGGCTCAGGTCATGATCCCAGGGTCCTGGGATCGAGGCCCGCATCGGGCTCTCTGCTCCGCAGGGAGCCTGCCTCCTCCTCTCTCTCTGCCTGCCTCTCTGCCTACTTGTGATCTCTCTCNGCCTCTCTGCCTACTTGTGATCTCTCTCTGTTGAAAAAAAAAAAAAAATCTTTAAAAAAAAAAAAAAAAAAAAAAAGAAAAGAATCAATTTCATATAGCAAAATAAATGGGGAGTGCCACATACTGCTTTGTCTAGCTACTTTACTATTAAAGCGATTTCCACTGTAGGTGGAATCCAGCTTCATTAAGCTCTCATAAGGTCAAATTGTCCTACTAATAGATCACCTACAGTACTTAGCATCTTTCTTTTGCTTTCTTTAAGAGCTCTTTGCCATTAAAAAAAAAAAATCCAAAACCGAACCAAACAAAAGCAAAATTGGGAGTTAGTTTACTGATGTCCAATTTATAAACTATAATTCGAGAATGTATTTGTTTCAGAATCTGTTCTTTAAGCCAGATGAAATAGCTGAACTTTTCAGAAAAAAGAGGTGCTTACCAAAAAAATTTTAGAGGTGGATGGAATTGTTCAGTTGGTTGAAAGAACTGGAAAATTTGCCAAGTTTCATGCACTTCAGGAACTCATGACGTTTAACATCACAAGGGAATTAGGCCTAATGAGGAGAATACTTTTCAAAAAACTTTTAAATGTTAAATCGTGGTTAAATGCATGGAACGTTAACGGTGCCCTTTTAACTATTTTTCAGTGTAAGATCCTGTGGTATTAAGTATGTTCACATTGTTGTACAACCGTCAGCATCATCCAAATTCAGAACTTTTCAAATCATGTCCAACTGAAATTTTTTATTCATTAAACACTGATTCCCCATTCTCCCCTCCCCCCAGCCCATAGTAACCAGTAACTTCTGTTCTACTTTCTGTTTATGAATTTGACTACTTTAAGTGGAATCATGCAGTGTTTGGTTTTTTGCCACTGGCTTATTTCACTTAGCATATAGTGTCTTCAAGTTTCACGCATGTTGTAGCATATTATCAGAATGTCCTTCCCTTTTTTTTTTTAATTTGCCACAGAGAGAGAGAGATCACAAGTAGGCAGAGAGGCAGGCAGAGAGAGAGGAGGAAGCAGGCTCCCTGCTGAGCAGAGAACCAGATGCGATGTGGGGCTCCATCCCAGGACCCTGAGATCATGACCTGAGCCAAAGGCAGAGGCTTAACCCACTGAGCCACCCAGGAGCCCCTGGAATGTCCTTCCTTTTTAAGGCTGAATAGTAAATACTCCACTGTATGTATATGCCACATTTTGTTTATTCATTCCTTTGTCAATGGACATTTGGGTTGTTCCCACTCTTCGGATATTGTGAATTGTGCTGCTATGAACACAGGTGTGTAACTGTTTGAATCCCTGTTTTCAATTCTTTGGGATATATACTCTGAAGTGGGATTACTGCATCATGTAGTCATTCTGGTAAATTCTGGTGAAACATCATATGCTGTTTATCACAGCAGCTGCACCATTTTGCATTGTGATTAGCAGGGCACAGGGGCTTTGATTTCTCCACATGCTCGCCAACATTTGTTATTTTTGGTTTTTGTTTGTTTTAATAACAGCCACCCTAATGGGTATGAGGGAATAATGTTTTAAACACTAAACATGTCTTTTGCTTTTTTTGTTGTTAAAGTTCTTGAAACTCATTGATCTTTACTTTTTTGAATTCTGTTTATGTTTTGATGTAATTTTACTTCTTTTGATGAATGATGTATTTGATGAGTTACGTATCTCTCAGTCTGTAAGCTCAAACACATATAGACTATGTCTAGCAAGTTTTCAAGTACGTAAGAGGTACTCAGTAAAATAAATATCTGTTGAATGTGTAAATAGTTGAAGTAATTAAATTCCCAGACCTGCATTTTTTTTCCAGTTTATCTCCACTTGATTTGGCAAGCTTCATCAAATGTCTACCATATACCAGATCCTAGATTAACAAATCCTTGAGTGAGTTGTCATTTTTAGACCACCTATCTTTGTTGAAGTCCTAAACTGTACCATAAAAGTCCACTAAAGTCATTGATCCAACGAATATCTGTTAAGGATTGAATACGTGCAAAGAAATTTCCAGTAGGTTTTGAGCAGGATGTGGTCAGTACGCTAATGGACAGTATGGTTGAAAACACATGGCTGTCACTTTTTTCTGCCCAGCATGCTCAGAAATCTCGATTCTCTGCTAATTAGCATCTCACTCACCTTTTAGGGTTTAAATAAACGTTACTTTCACAAAGAAACCTTTCCCATTTTCCTGAACTAGATTTCTTGTTGTATTCATTCTTGGGACCCTGAACTGTTTCATAGCACTTATCCTAATATTCATTATTATTTATTACTTACTGAACGATTTCCTTCCTACTAGATTATCTGTTTGATGAGGGCAAGGTTATCTGTGCTTTATGCACCTGTTTCTCTAGTCCAAGCACAACACCTGGCTCCTGGGAGTCAGGAGACATTTGATGAATTAAAGCAAGAATGTATGGGCATCCTTGCCCCGAGTGAGCCTGCAGTCTAATAGGAGAGGTTTACAAGATGACTTAGCATTGCCAATATTCATATAAACAAGATGTTGTGGAAGGAAAGAGCAGGAAAAGGTAATTCTACCTGCAGAGGAAAGGAATTTGAAGAACTCACAGCAAAAGTTTCTGAGCTGAGCTGTGCATGAGTTCACGTGAGGGGCAGATATGTACTGGGTGGGGAGTGGGGAGATATTTCCATCTTCCTATGTCCTCCTTTGGGCTCTGCCATGTGTATGCGCAGTTTTTTATATTCTTGTGACCAATGTATACACTCAGTAGTCTGCAGATAGAGCTCAACACTGTCCTGATATTATAGAAAAGGCTTCTGGTTTCCCGTGCCTGAGAAATATGCCGTCAAATTGATGTACCATAATCCCTTTGGCCACTCACTGGATGCTTTTGTTGTCAGGACATTAGTTGGAGGAGGCAGGATGAAATCCTCTCCTGGATGGCCATGGAAGGCAGTCTGAGAAAGGGGGAGGCGGAGACCAAGGCTTCTGCATGTGAAGAGTTTGTTTGCTTATCCATCCTGCAGATCTTATTTGTTGAACACCCTCTAGGAGTTTTAAGACCCTTTTTGGTCTTAGAAGAAGTTGACATCTTTGGTGGAGGAGATTAATTCTGCTCTCTTGAGAAATATAGCAAAGGGATGTAACGCAGAGCTGGCATTCTCAAGATGGATGCATTTCCCAATCACTGGGGTGAGATAGTTAAAACACAGATTCCATGGCCCCATGGACTCTGGCACCAGGTCAGACATGTGTGTTTTTAAAAGCCCTTCACTGATTCTTACACAGACTCAGGTCTGAAAGCTACTGATGAAGATAGAGAGATCAGAGACTCAAACTTGGCTCTGTTAGCGACCCACTGTGTGACCTCGGGGTAACTCACTCATTAGCTCTTAGCCTCCGTTTCTCATCTGTATATTGGGTTTTGGTGAGAAAGAAGTGATCGTGATTCCTCGGCTCGTAACTTACTGTTATTTTTAGCTGCACAGAATGTCTGAGGTAAAAGGTTTGTTATACGTTTCTCAGTCATGATTCTGGGATTTGACTCTGTTCACAGGGAGGGCAGATGGAGATTGAGGAAATGCTCAGCCCTGTGGCTTCCCAGACTGCTTGTCAACCTGGTCTTCCAGTACCGGCTTTCTACCACTAGAGGTCGTTGGGAAGACTTTTCCACCGATGGCTCAGGGAGACCTGCTAGCGAATGAGGGGACACACTCTGGGTACTTCAGGTAAATGAAAGCGAGGGGGAAGAGTGGGCTCAGCTACCACAGCCCAGAGCCCTTCAGGAAACTCAGATCTCTCCTCATAACCTTTTACCTATTGGTCTTGGTCTTTCAACACAATTACAAATGAGAAGTCAGAAAACAGAAATACCTTCACATATTTTACTGCATATAGATAGATCAAGTTATTTTTCTCTGTGATCCATCACCAGTACATTTGCTAAGGGGGAGATATTTATTGGTTTCACAAAATGATAGATTTTTTCCAGACACACATGCTGATTTAGTTCCAGCTGTGTGGCAGAATTCCTTAAAGACCCTATCTTTCATATACTTTGGAGCAAGGTATGCAGCTCATTAATTCTGAAGAAAGTGTCTTGACAAAATACGAGATAAATCAGAATAATATTACATTCTTACTCTTTCTTGGCAAAAGCTGCAATAGTTTTAGAAATTAGCTTAAAGAAATGGCAAAGCTGAGGTGAATTTTGCATTTTAGTTACTAAGGTATTTTGCAGTGTTCAAACATGAAGATCAACAAAATGTAGAAGTTATCAGAACGTATCTGCCAGATAGGAAAAATAATTTAGTGAATTGACTGCACACCATTTTTCTAATAGGATGGAAGAAATTTCCTCATAAATCCTCTTAGACTTCTAAGAGACAGTTATGGGCAGGTGTATGGTCTCATTAAAAATACGGTGAAAGATTATCTGGTAGGGCAGTGGAAGAACTTATGTCAATCCTCCTAAATTTGAGAGTTATTTTTTTTAAAAGATTTCATTTATTTATTTGAGAGAGAGAGAATGAGAGTAAGAGAGCACAAGCAGGGGGAGCAGCAGAGGGAGAGGGAGAAGCAGACTTCCCACTGTGCAGGGAGCCCGATGTGGGGCTTAATCCCAGGACCCTGAGATCATGACTTGAGCTGAAGACAGCCACTTAACTGACTGAACCACCCAGGAGCCCCAGTTTGAGAGATATTTTAATAAAGGTCTCCATCACAAAAATAACAACACCTGTGCTCTGCAGGCATTGACTGTATTTACCACCCTTTGACTCTAAGGGAGAAGAACAATGGATGGAATGAATGACAGAAGTGGAAACCAGACTCGAGGGGCCAGTCAATAGCCAGCGCCGACCTTGGAGCTCAGCACTCAGGCTAAGCTTGTCTTCTTGGTTTGGAGGTTGTTATATTGACTTTCCTGCCTGGTTGCCTCAAGCTTAGAAAGTTTATCTCATCCTCATAGAAAATGTGCATTGTCACATTACTATAGTGCTTCAAAAGCTGCAAAAGAAGATAATCTTAACTGTGATAGAGCATTGAGTGTAGTGTGGATGTGAGTGGGTAAGACTGTAAGCATGGGGACTAAAGACCTAAAGTTGTCCAGGTAAAAGAAGATCATTGTCTGAAAAGGAAGAGGACATAGAGATGGAAGAAGATGGTCAATTCGACTTCATGTTGTCTGAATGTGAGTTGTGAGAAGGAATAAGGAGTCAAAAATGACCGCCATATTTTTGGCTTGGGTAGCTAGGTCATCATGTTAACAGACCTTTGGAAAAGAAGAGGAAGGGCAAATTTTAGGGAAAAGATTATTGATTTATTTTTGGAGATAATTTTTTATTATTACCTGCGATGTCTCAGATAAAGATAACTAGGAGACAATTGGATAGACAAATTTGAAGGTCAGTATGGTAGACAAAATTCTCAAAGGAGTCTCAATGCCTCATGCCCTTGTATAACCCTCTTCTTCTGAGCATATATATATATGGGGTGACCTGTAACTTGCTTCTTACCAATAGAATCTGCCAAAAGTGATGGGACATCACTTCCTTGATTAGGTGGTGAAGGGATTTTATAGATGTAACTTAAGCCTCTGATCAGTTGACTTTGAGTACATCAAAAGGAAGGTTACTGGGTGGGCCCGACCTAATCAGGTGAGTTCTTTAAGGAGGGTTGGGGTCTTCTTTGAAAGAAGAGACTCAAAGTGAGATGTTTGCTTGCTGGCCCTGAAGAAGTGAGCTGTTCTGTCCTGAGAGAGCCTGTGAGGGTGATATGGCTGAGGATTTTAAGGGCTTCTAGGAGCTGAAAGTGACCCATGGCTGACAGTCAGCAAGAAATCAGGGACTTAGCACTAAGGACTTAACCACAAGGTTCAGTGGTAAGGACTTAACCACAAAGAACTAAATCCTGCCAACAGTGATTTGGAGTTTGGAATGGGATGTTGAATTCCAGGAAGGAAGTTAGGAGGGCAACACCTAGATTGTGGTTTTGTGAGACACTGAACAAAGCTCAGCCCTACCTGGACTGCAGAGCCAAGGACACCATGAAGTAATAAATGTTGCTAAGTTTGTCATAATCTGTTCACATCTGAACACACCTGTCCAATCTGTCATAATCTGCTACTGTAGTTAGCACTGGACCGGAAATATAGCTTAGGGAATCCATACCACAGAGAAATAGATGCCATCAATCAGGGAGAGCCTGTAGTGTGAGAGACCCAGTGGGCCGAAGAGAGAGCCTGGAGGAACACCTCCATTTTAGGAAAGAGAAGAGGAATCTGGAAGATGCCATCAGAACAGAATGGGGAGGACAAGGAGGAAGTCAAGTCAGGAAAGTCCAGGGATAGAGGTCTTGGAAAAATGCCAAATAGTCAACCATGCTAAATGCAGCGGAGGGATCCAGAATGGTGGAGACCAAAAGATGGCCAGTGCAGAGATAATGGTGGGCCTTCTGAGCCATTTTAGTCAGAGACGTTGCTGAAAAATGCGGAGGGAGGTCAGATGAGGTGGGCTGAGGGAGGAAGGTGGGACAATTTTCCAGAAGGTTCAGTGAAAAGGACAGGCAGTCTCTAGAAAGAACCAAGCAAAAAGTCATCTTTCTTTATTTGCTCCTCCTCCTATACCTCCCCTTCCTCCTTCTCATTCTTCTTGTCCTTCCCTTCCTTCTCGTCCTTCTTATTCTCTTCCTCTTCCTTCTCCAGACGAGATAGAATTGAACACATTCGTGGGCCGAGGGAACAGATCCACCTGAGGGTGAGTTTCATAATCTGTTCCATAGTCCTTTGAATATTTACAGCTTATGATGTGCTGGGCTACAGTTACAAACAAGATCTGCTTCTTGCTTGGAGGGGTGCTGCGGGAGAGAGAATAACGGCCCCCCAAAGGCGTCCACATTCTCAGCCCTGGACCTGTGAATCTGTTACCTGTTTCATGACCAACATATGATAAAAATGAGGATCTTGCCATGGGGGGATTTTTCTGGATCCCGGGGGGGGGGAGGCCCAGTTGAATCAAAGGATTCCCTATGAGAAGGAGTCAGGAAGGATCAGGGTCAGAGGTAGATTGGAAGATGGTCTACTGTTGGCTGTGACAGAGCGAGGGCCACAAGCCAAGGAGAGCAGGTGGCCTCTAGAAGCTGACAGAGTGAGGAAACATGCTCTCCCCTCGGGCCCCTGGGAGAGCCAGGGCCCTGCTGTCTGTTTCCCACTTCTGACCTCCAGAACTGAAAGGTGATGTGTTTGTGTTATTTTAAACGTGTGGTAATTGGAAACAGCGACAATAGGAAATGGGCACAGAAGCTAATGGTAGAGTCAAACTCAAAGGCCCCCTCTTCATGATGCTCTTGTTGAGGGGCACAGGGTCCCCTGAGGAGCCCACCTGCAGCCCCTGACCACAATCAAGGACTGCCTGGTCCATGGGGAGGGAGGCAGGGAAAGCTTGACAAAGGTAATAATGTCTAACCAGCATTCAGATGGAAAAGTAGGAATCAGGCAGAGGGAGGTAGGTGGTAAGGCAGGGAGAGCATTTCAAAGAGATGAAACAGGGGTGCCTGGGTGGCTTAGTTGGTTAAGTATCTTCCTTCAGCTCAGGTCATGATCCCAGCGTCCTGGGATTGAGTCCTGCATGGGGTTCCCTGCTCAGTGGGGATCCTGCTTCTCCCTCTCCTCCTACCCCACCCCACCCCCTGCTCCTGCTCTCTCTTGCCCTTCCTCAAATAAATAAATAAAATCTTTAAAAACAAAGAGACAGAGTAGCAAGGACAGAACTCATAGTCAAGAGAGCGTGACAAGTGTTGGAAACTTTAGGAAGTGAAGGAGGCTGACTCCAGCATGCTCAGTGGGGCCCCGGGGTCAGAACTGAGGGCTGAGCAGGCGCCCGCCATGTTTACCAGGTTAACTTGTTTGGATTGTATCCTGTGGACAGGGGTGTATCGTTGAAGAGTCTTACTAGGGCAGTAAATGTGACAATTCTGGATGAAGTGTGTGAATGAGCTGGAAGGCTGGAAGCAGGAAGCCTGCTCATGTGGGGATTGCAGGAACAAGAGCTTGAGGCCGTTGTGGCTTAAATGGAGAGTCGGTTACAGAAATGAGGAAAGGACAGAGCTGACTATGATTAAGGTGGCAAATGAGTTTGAGAAATAAATCAAAAAGTCTCAAGGAAGAGTAAAGATGGAAAGCACAGTCCACAGGTAGCAGGAGAGAGTCTTCAGAGATGGGGCAATTTAGGACAAGAGGGGCGTCCTACATTGCCCTACCTACCCATGTTCCCCTTTAGAGGGGGGCAGGGTGTGCTGGGCTTGTACTCGATTGGCCAGTTTCTGGGTGACACAGGCATCCTCTGGCCATGTGGGGAGTCAGGGCTGGGGGAAGAAAAGGGTTAAAACCTCTGCTTAGAAAAATGAATAAGGATCTTTCCAAGCCCAAGAATTTGGTTGCTGGCTTCTTCCAGCTCATCCTGAGCCTACAGTTTTCTCCCGACTCCCTCCTCCTTCCCAAGGGACATTAATCTTTGGGAGTAGGCTGCCCGTGTCCCCATCCCAGGGGCCTCTGGATCAAAGAGAGGAAGCTCTTCCCTTGTGACTGGTTTCCTTACCCTAGCTTCTTGGGTCAGTGTCAACCCGGGGCAATAGTCAAAGCTCAGTTTAGGTTCTCCTTGGCCCGACAGGTTGTTCACTTGCTTGGCTCCCACCTGCCAGCTCTGCTATCGTTTTCTAAGCATTTGCTTTAGGGAGAATCTGATCTTTATTGCTGCTAATCCCTGAACAAGATTGGTTTGCCTTTCTAGCGCTCCTGGCAGCACGTAGAGCTGTAAACCCTTCTGCACCTAGCGTTCTGTACGTGGGAAGAAGAAAAGGGGATTATAGCCACACAGGGCCCTTCACACTGAACTGCTATTAGAATCTTTGAAGTTAGGAGAGGTTCATTCTCCAGGATCACCTATCAGTAGGTACATGGGGGTTAGGTGGGTGGGAGCAATTGCTCCTCCCAACAGGGACGTAAAAGCCAATTTTAAGGGTGTAAATTATTTGTATATAGGTACTGCTCTTGGTGACAAAATTATTGGTGCGGTGTGACATTGGGTAAATTAGTGTATTACTGTATTAGTCCGGAACAAAGTACCACGGACTGGGTGGTTCAAACCACAGAAATCCGTTTTCTTACAGTTCTGGGAAGTGAACGTTCAAGATCAAGGCATTGGCAGTTTTAGTTTCCTCTTCTTCTTCTTCAATTTCATTTAACTTTAATTGAATTAACTTAAATTAAGTATTATTATTATTAGTAGTAGTATTTAGTTTTGTTCCCTGGGGCTTCTCTCCTTGCTCGTCGATGGCCGTCCTCTCCTGGTGATCTAGTACCATCTTCCCTCTGTTCGTGTGCATTCCCGGTATCTCTTCCTGTGTCCACACTTCCTCTTCTCACGAGGACGCCATTCAGCTTGGGTTAGTGCCCACCCATTCAACCCGATTGTACCTTAATTACCTCTTTGAAGTCCTTCTATCCAAACACATTCACCCATGTGAATTTTCAGGGGACATAATTCAAACCATCTAGAACCCATAGGAAACTAGTAACACTGGCTACTTCTAGAGTGAGGAGTATATGGTTAAGATTTTAATGTTTATTTTTAAAGATTTTATTTATTTATTTGAGAGAGAGAAAGAAAGTACAAGCATAGGGGGGAGGAGAGGGAGAAGCAGACTCCTCACTGAGCAGGGAGCCCGATGGACTCAATCCCAGGACCCCGGGATCATGACCTGAGCCTAAGGCAGACACTTAACCAACTGAGTTACCCAGGCATTCCTGTTTTAATGTTGTTGATACCAATTTTTGTTGTATAAAAAGTTTGAAAAACTTTAGTGTGGAACTTTTACGTCTACTGTCTAATAGCTTTTATCTCTAGATGGGTAGGTTGAATTACATAAAAAAAACCCTTTCTTTACAACTATATGCATGTTTATATTTATGTTTATTTTTAAAAGGAATCCTTCTCATTCCAATATTATAAGGATATGCTCCATATCTCAATATGTTCTTCTGAGAGTTTCATGTTTTCACGTTTCAATCTTTAACTCCACACGGATAAATTTGTGTACCTGCTTTATGATAGGGATTTAATCTTTCCATTTTTTCTCCATATTGGAAGCTGGTGGTCTCAACACTATTTATTGAACAGCTCATCCTTTCCCTATTGATATGTAATTCCTTCTCTATGATGTATCAAAATTTCATATACATGTACTCAGCTCTGTTTTGGGGGCTTTTCATGCTGTGCCATTGGTCTATCCCAATACTCTCTCACAGTTTTAATTATTATCTTGTTTTAAGGAAGTCTCATTATCTAGTAGGGCAAGTCTTTTTTTTTTTCCTTTGATCTTTGCAGAATGTACTTATCTATATGAATATTAAAGTCAGTTTCTGTAATTGGTGATTTCTAATTTGATTGTACTAGAGTCAGAGGAAGTATTCTAATGACCTCCCCCCATCCCATCCCCTTCCCACACATTTAGGCTCATGCAGACCGTGGGCCCATCCCCAGAGGCTCTGATCTGATTGGCAGGTAAAGTGTGCGGCCTGAGACCCTTGACAGCTGGGTCTCCTCAGGTGACCCCCGTGGCTCTGCAGTTCCATCAAAGCGGGTTTGCAGTGGGTAAACTCTCCTGTTTGAATACATCACCCTGCTTTTCCAGGCTGTCTGCCCCAATGAAACGCCCACCATCATAAATGTTCCCGTTGTAGCTGACTTGTTTCTCTCCTGGGGCTTAAAAAAGTTTTATCTTTATTCTTGGCATTCCGCATTTTACTATATGGATTCTATATGTGCATTCTTGTTTGTCTTTATGTAATCACCATGGTAGGTGTCCTTCTGTCCTTACACAGTTGTGGATAGCTCTGAACTAATACCCCTTTTATTGAGCTTTCTGCCCCTGTATCTTCTCAAACAGACCTCCTATTAGATGCACAAGGAAGCCTTTTGCTCTTTCCTCTATGTCTTTTAAATTCTCATGCATTTTATCTCCTTGTCCCTCTGCAGAACATTCCAGATGATTTGCTTCATACCATATCCCTTCTTACTTTAACTTTGTCCTGTCATGAGTTTATCCAGTTTGTTAAATTTTAAAAAGTTAATTTCTGTGTCAAAGTATATTATTCTTTCTGGGAGTGATTGGCTAGTCTGCCCAATTTTAGTTCATGCTTTTGTGGTTTGGTTAAGTGGATGTTATTTCTTCCTTCATGTCTTTGAGGCCCTTAACCATCTTTATGTTAAGAGCATTTCAGATTGGTCTATTATTCCATTCTGTGGGAAGCAGAGTTGCTTGCCAGACTTAGCAAAAACCAAAAGGAAATAAAAAGGATGACTAGTTAAATTGAATTTAAATAAACAATGAATAATTATTTTTGCATGGGTATAATATTTCATGGATAAGCATATCCTAGGCAATATTAGAGGCATACTGATGCTAAAAGATTTTCATTGTCTTCCATTGTATCTGGCAATTGTATGACTCTTCTGGCACCTCTGGGGCTGTGGTCTGTATTTGTAACAATATCCCCCAGTGATTGTGATATGCATCAAACTTGGGCGGGACAGGTCTGCACCCTTCTATCTCCCTAGTCAGGAAGAGAGTCATTCCCTTTTGTGGTTTGTTGTGATCTTTCTTGGTGTTAATGTACTTTTCACGTGATTTAAAACAATAGTTTGCTGTAGAATCACAGCAAAGTTAAGTAAGTTATTTTCCAAGTTTTCCCTTTGTTTTTTTCCTCCCTGTCTGGCAGCTCTAAAAGTTGTCTCCAGGGCGCCTGGGTGGCTCAGTGGGTTAAAGCCTCTGCTTTCAGCTCAGGTCAGGATCTCAGCGTCTTGGGATCGAGGTCCGCATCGGGCTCTCTGTTCAGCAGGGAGCCTGCTTCCTCCTCTCCCTGTCTCTCTGCCTGCCTCTCTGCCTACTTGTAATCTCTCTCTCTGTGTTAAATAAATAAATAAAATCTTAAAAAAAAAAAAAGTTTTCTCCATCTGGTTTCCTGGAACTTCCTGTCCAAAAGCAGCTCTCACCCCGGTGGCCTGACCTCCATGGCCATGCAGAGGACCTTGCAGGACCTGTCCTTAAGCCAGTGGACAATGTGATGTAGGACCAACCTTAAGCTCTAGTGTCATTGAAAACCGTGCCCATTTCTGGTCAATATATAGTTTCTTTCATTTTTAGCTGCACTCAAGCCATTCAAATTAAATGTGTGTGTGCTCACCGACAGGTTTAAAACAAAGAGGGAAGGCTGTGGTGTTAGCGCCATTTTCATGAGAAGTCTTTATGGCTGTGCCCTAATTCCTGTTTCTTTAATCAACGAGTTAGTGGTGACCAAAAAAAGTATAATGAAGAATTCTGCAATAGGTTGCCCTCTATGACTTAAACTAATGAAATCCGCTGTGTAGTTGGGTTTGGCCACTTAGCGATAGAGGAGAAGGGAAGGAGGAATGGTGTGACTCAAGAGTTAGGAAAACCCTTGGGCGCCTGGGTGGCTCAGTGGGTTAAAGCCTCTGCCTTTGGCTCAGGTCATGATCTCAGGGTCCTGGGATCGAGGCCCGCATCAGGCTCCCTGCTTAGCAGGGAGCCTGCTTCCTCCTCTCTCTCTGCCTGCCTCTCTGCCTACTTGTAATCTCTCTCTCTTTCTGTCAAATGAAAAAATAAAATCTTAAAAAAAAAAAGAGTTAGGAAAACCCCAAATCCAAGTCAGGTGCTGGTTGAGAGAGGCAGGGCTGAAGTAAGATAAAAATAAAAACTGTGACTCAGGAAGCTAAGATCTAAAGTACTCTGAAGGAAGTTCGCAGCACTGAACTCAGAATGCAGATCTCACTGCTGTCAGAGAGAGTCCCTGAAGAGACCACACAGCTGCATATCTGCGCAGTGGGCTCACCTTGGTGAATTAACCTTGAAGGTCATCCTTTGCTACAGGTCGAATTGCATCCCTCCAGAATCCATGGGTTGAAACCCTCACTCTCAATACTTCAGAATGTAACTATATTTGGAAATAGTCTTTAAGGGGATAATTAAAGTACAGTGAGGTCATATGGATGGGCCCTAATCTAATCTTCTGAGTGGTGTCCTTATGAGAGGAGGAGATGAGATTTGGACATGGGAATCCAGAGGGAGGACCATGTGAGTACACGGGGAGAAGGGGGTCATCTGCAAGCCAAAGAGAGAAGCCTCAGAAGAAGCCAACTCTGGGGACACCTTGATCTTGGACTGAATTGTAAGAAATGAATTTCTGTTGTTTATGCTCCACCCCCCAATATGTGGTACTTAGTTGTGGCAGTTCCAGAAAATGAATATATCCATCCAACTCTTTGCCCCCTGACCATGGGGGTAGCCTTCTGGTTATAATTTGACCTTCTGTGCAGCTATTATTATGAGGAAAAAATGCAGTCACCAGACATCATGAGAATCCTGGCCCACTTGTCAGCCCTATTTCCCACCGTGAGTTAGCTAACTGGCATTCTGGTTAATGCGTCTGTTTTACAAACATGTTTATGGTAGTTCAGGCTTTGAATCTCTCTATTACTTGTGAGTACTGTAAAATTGAGTTTCTGGGCCTGCAGAGGCCTTTTCACACTGCAAATGTTTTGACCATCTCTCCCATTGTGGGACATAAAGTAAACATTCAGCTTTTACCAGTGTTTTCTCTAAGCAATATGCACAGTGGACAGTCCCATCTCATCATCAACCCCTTACCTCCTGAAGCTTTGTGGTCAAAGATGGGATGGAGAAATGGGAGAGGGCTCTGGCACAGCATGAGGATGTTAGGAATTCAAAGGACTTAGTTGAGGAAAAAAAAACCCTAACATTTAGTAATTTGTTTTTTCGGCTGCTTTAAATATCCTAGTAGTCACTTTAAATTGGCTGTATAAAATACTAGCATCAAAACTTCTGTTTTGGCCAGGCTGTGTGGCACACGAGTCAGCAGGAATGGGCATAAAAGCAGCTGGAGAGGTGAGTAATTGCACCAAAGTCACACTGTGTACCTGAACTTGATAGTCTATGAATTAAAGCTCCTATTATATTGGGCCAACCTCATGAGCTAGCTTGTTTTCCAATGATTGAAGGTAAAGTTTAGCCAATGTCTTTTAAGTTTAGCCAATGTCTTTTTTTTTTTTTTACTGTGCTATGGAGAGAATTCAATACTTTTCACTTGAATTTTCATTTATCCACAAACAGGTTCCTACTAGCTAGGAGAAGTTTTGAAACCTCATATTTCCCCTTTGTGTTCAATGGTGTTGAAGTCATCATAATAGCACTGGAACTAAAAGTGTGTGTCTGGTCTGTATGTGGTGGGGGTGTATGTGTGTGTGATGTATGTGTATGTGTGGTGTGTGTGTAGTTATGTGTAGTGTGTGTGTATGTGAGGTAAGTGTGGTGTATGTGTGGTGTGTGTGGTGTGAATATAGTGTGTGGTGTGTGTGGTGTGAGTACAATGTGTATGTATCTGTATGCTGTGAGTTTGGCATGGGAGTGTGGTGTGCTGTGTGCTTATGTGTGTTATGTGTGTATGTGTAGTGTGTGTGTATGTGTTGTGGGTATATGGTGTGTGCATGTATGGTGTGTGTGGCATGAGTATAGTGTGTGTGTATGTGTTTGTATGTGTGTGATGTGAGTATAATGTGTATGTATGTGTGTGGTATGGGAGTGTGGTGTGGTGTGTGCTAATGTGGTGTGTGTGTGTTGTGGGTGCATGGTGTGTGCATGTGTAGTGTGTGTGGTGTGAGTATAGTGTGTGTGTATGTCTGTGGTGTGTGTGGTGTGAGTATAGTGTGTATGTATGTGTGTGGTGTGACTGTGGTGTGTGCTAATGTGTGCTGTGTGTGTGTTGTGCGTGTATGGTGTGTGCATGTGTGGTGTCTGTGGTGTGAGTATAATGTGTGTGTACGTGTGTTGTGTGAGTGTGGTGTGGTACGTGTGCATGTGTGATGTATGTGTTTGTATGGTATGTGATTTGTGTGTATTTGTGTGTGGTATGTGTATGTATGGTTTGCATGTGTGGTATGTGTATGCATGGTTTGTGGTGTGTGTGTATGGGTGTGTGGTGTGTGTTTGTGTGGTGTGTGTGTGTGTGTGTGCGTGTTTGAGTGCCATACATATGCACACTTCAAAGTTTTCAAGTCACTGCTAAAAGGGGTTGTAGCAGGAGAGGTCTGTTGTCTTCCAACTTTTAAAATCTGTGCATGCCCGTGTAGTGACAGTCATCACTCTGTGGAGGCAAAGGAGGCTGACCCGGGAAAGGAACAGGATCCAGTGGCCGTAGCACCATTTACACAAACTTGAGGAAGCGGGCCTCACATCAGCAGATCTCAGTTTCTTCCTGTCTGGGGTACCTGCAGTCCTTGTTCACTCTACTCCTTGGCTCCTTCCCCAGGTAGTGAACATGGCAACTGGGTAGCGGACACTCAAGCCTAATTTGTGAATCCCGTCATCTTGGAAAGAGCAGACCAGTTCAGTGCAGCAGGACTTGAGGGACCTAGAACATATCTCTTCAGCCTTTACTTCCTCCTCTCCAGACCTGCGCTGGGGCTCAAAATCCTTTTACTGTCATCCTGAATTTAGGGTCCTCTGGATGAAGTGTTTCTAACTGGGTTTATTCTGGTTTCTCCTGCAGGGTAACAGATGAAATGTTAGCACAGGCTCCTTACTCTTTAAATCCTTTAGAAACTCGTTGTCATGTGATGAAAACTGGGTCCCAAGGGAATATGACCGAGATGCTAAAATCCTTAGGAGTAGTGTGAAAGATCTCCGTCACTCTGCTGGCCACAGACATGCTTCGGAAGCCATGATCTGCTCTCTAAACTTGTCAGTTTGGCCCCTCCCTGCTTAGTCTTTCCGAAGGGAGGAGTTTAGCAAACCTTGCTAGCATCCATCCTACTACTTCTCCACAAACACCAAGATGCTGTCTTAGGCAGCGGAGCTCTGGATCACAAGCCCTCAAACATGAATGCACTTAAAGAGAAAAGTGGGAATGAAGATGGAGAGACCAGATGGGATGACATTGTCTTCAAGTCAGGATTGCAAGATGGTGCTTAGAAATAAACCTCGACCAAGGAAGTTCGAGCAATGTTGAAAATGTACTAAGGACTTGAACACAACGTTTTCTGTCTGCTCTGGGACCTGGCCTCTTGACTTCTGCACAAAGGAAGAGGGTCAGCAGAGTTCAGCCTCTGCCCCTGAGATTGGCCCTTTTTTTGATCTTGGCAATTGAGTTCCTGAGTTCCTGACTGTGATATTTGTGCAAGCTTCTCATTGGCACTTTTCTACTACGTCAGTACACAGTTTTTAAAAATAGTATTCATTCCACCTTCTGGGCCATTCTAACTATATTTTCTTTTTTTTTTAAAGATTTTTTTTTATTTATTCATTTGACACAGAGAGAGAGATTACAAGTAGGCAGAGAGGCAGGCAGAGAGAGAGGAGAGAGGAGGAAGCAGGCTCCCCGCTGAGCAGAGAGCCTGATGTGGGCCTCCATCCCAGGACCCTGGGATCATGACCTGAGCCGAAGGCAGCGGCTTTAACCCACTGAGCCACCCAGGCGCCCCACTAACTATATTTTCATTCAAAACAAAAACACTGAGTTAGGCATTTTTAATCTTCCTTAATTATCCAAAAGATCTGGATTATTCCACCTTCTCTTTTCTAAAATACTATCCTAATTAATCTAAATTTCATGCAATCTCAGTATGTCTAAAATTTTTCACTATCTTTTCTGAGGTTTTTCCACTATTTTCCTGCCTTTTTCCAAGTGTTGTGATAAATGGCATCTCTAATTGTAAGTGGATTTGATTCTGATTTATAGAAGGCTTCTCATATTTACAGGTTAGAGAGCTGGTTTCAGATACTTCTAGTTCATGGAGATAAGTATATCCATGAACCATAAGGAGGGCATGGGAAGGGCCAAATAAAGGGGGCTGCAGTGCTGTTTGCCAGACCAAAGGTATGTCTTAGGTCACCATTTAGCTTCTCTTTTAGGACATCCTTGAATATATTAACCCTATGATTTAGTTCAACACACTTTAATTTAGCATCTATTATGTGTCAGGCCACAGGTTCAGCATTGGACGAGATAAACACAAACATAAAGACACTGGCTGAGCTTACAGTCTGGGGGGTGGGATAGATAAATAAACAGAGCACCTCACTAGAATGTGGTTGATATTCAGTCAGAGGTATTTTAAGGGATTTCAGGGGTCACTGAGGGAGGGGGTAAGGGGGGTGTCCTTATCTTGTGACTGAGAGCATTGTTTCATACCCCATGAGTTCTCATCTATGGCTCTGAGAGAAATAGAAATATGTGACACTTTTGTGTTTTACCAAAGTAATTTCATAGTTTTGAAAACAGAAGTTTTAAATAATGAACAGATAATTTTTTTTATGCCCTATGGCTCTTAGCTATGATCGACCGCCATTTATTTATGTTTATCACTTTCCAGGAAATGGGTTTGTAAAGAAATCATGCACTGTTATGGTTAAGTGAAATCTTTTGCAGTCTTGTTTAAATGCTCTGGACTTGTTGGGATGTGAAAGTGAGGTTTTCTACCGGATTCTCAAATCCTGGGGAGGGAGTTTCAACTCTGAAGGGATTTTTGAAAAGCCTACTATAGTTCCTTCTCACTGGTTTTACAGGGAACAGACTATTAGCATGATAACTTGAACCAGAAGCAGCAAAAAAAACCCCCAAACCATATATATGTACATGTATGTGTGTATGTGTGTATATATACATATATACATACACACCTTTTTGGTTTTGTTTTCTTTTGTTTTGCCATGCAGAATGCAGAATTCAAGCAGCAGGGGAATGCATTCTGTAAGTCAGTGTGTGTATTTCAGACTATTTGTACAAACTATAATTGTTTGAGCCGCTTAATAGGATAGTGCATCCTGGGGCAAAATGATTCATTGGGATTAATGGAATTCTGGCATCCACTCAGTCCATTGGCAATCCCTGGGCTGTCATTAATCCCCAGGATGCATTTGCCTCTCCCAGTAGGGCTCCTCCTGGGTAGCAATTGCTAAGTGGAGTGCCCAGGAAAAAGTCATGTCCACTATTTCCAATTATACCTGAAAGATGATGTAACCACTGAGTTTCTAATATTATCTCTAAGAAGTCATCTTTACTTATTGCTTGAGACATTTCACGGAAGCTTTTAAGAAAAAAAATCTGAATTTCTAATTTGAGATACCTGAGTGATAGCAAGTAACTTTGATTACGGTGAATAACATCGCTGGGTTTGTTTCAGCTTTAGAAGGCTTGCCAATGGAGCAGAGGTGCTTACTGAAGTAAAATTAATATGTTCGAGAAGTGAAAAAGGAGAATCTTGTCAAGTAATTATTTCTTTTAAACCTACTGGCTCTTTTCAAGATAGCTAGATCAATTAGTGGATAATAAATGTTACTTTTAAAAGGAAAATCAACCCACAACTTATTGTTCAAAGGTATTGTTAGAAGTGGTGTTTTTGAAGAGTGACTACATTCTTGGCATGGAACATATTACATGCTCAAGATATTTTGTTTTTTTTTAAAAATCAAAACACAATTTTCAGACTTTTAGGACCCAAGTTTTAGGACCTGAGGTTTTAGGACCTTTTAGGACCTGAAGTTTTCCAACTTGAGCCTTGGCCCTTAAAACTAGAAGATATTTTTCACACAAAGCTGACTTGGTTTATATATATGTAATTTTTAGAATAGATTTTATTTATTTTCTTGAAAGAGAGAGAATGAGAGAGAGCATGAGAAGGGGGAGGGGCAGAAGGAGAAGCAGACCCCCTGCTGAGCAGAAGCCGGATGCTGGGCTGGATCCCAGGACTCCAGGGTCATGACCTGAGCCAAAGGCAGTCGCTTTAACCAACTGAGCCACCCAGGTGCCCCAAAGCTGACTTGGTTTTAACCTGATCAGGATGAGCGGGTAAAGAAATATCAAACTCTCCCCTTCTGCATCTTGATGTCTTCTTGGAACAGAATTTGTGACAGAGTGCAGTTTGCCCTTAAAATCAATAACATTTAGGTTAAAGGATAGTCTTGGAGTCTTCTTCATATTGACTTTTTAGATTGAAATCAGCTTCTCTTCACTGACCATCATACAGGCCATCCTGTAGCTGTTAACCTTCCATTTCACACAGAGACTGAGAAAGAAGCAGAGTCACACTGGGGGTGGGCGTCAGGGGAGAGATAACTGGTTTCTATTTGTGATCCCTGCTTTGGTGTCAGCAAATGATAATTCATGTCCATCCAGCGAGGGTGTAAGAAAGCACTGAGTTCTAAAGATGGTGTTACTGGGGTAAATGGCAGTGTCCCTTTGGAAAGTAATTAGAGTGAATGAGAGCTCCTTTCTAACGATCTGGGGCTTTCGAATTACATGAAGAACACCTGCCATATGATGAAAACATGTTATTCCTTGCTCGGCTTCACTGTTAAGTTTAGCTCTTTCAAAGCGATTCAGTATTCTACCAATGAGAGGTTGTAGTAGATAAAATTTGGTGGTAGTTGAAAGGCACATGACAAAAGATACCATCAATGCATCCATGATAACTATGTGTGTCCTTAGCTGGATAGATGTGTCTAATAAATGAACATGGAGCCAGATGGTCTTATAAAATGAGATTCTATCTTAGACAGCAGTGCTTTGTTGAATGAATTATCATTAAGAATGAAGTCCACTTAGATGTGAGGAACTAGTCTTTTGGGGATTAGGTGAGAAATGTGGCTCCTCTGTTAATGCGAGAGATTCTACAGTCTTTCTGATCAGGCACTCCACTGTAACATCTGATTTTGGGAAACCATATCATCACATTTCCAAAAAACCTTTGATGTACCTTGAGCTGAAACTACACCATTACATTTTCATGAGAACTCACTATTTGCCTCATTATAAGCATTTTGTCACATTTTCTTCTGTTTAAATAATCCAACTTAAAAAGAATTGTCTTCAAGAGACATGAGTCATTCTTTTTACATGAATTCCTGTTTTGGGTTCTGCCAAAAACAAATTAGTATTTATTTTACATGAATGTGACACGTTCATTCTTGCGTTTACCTTTCTACTGCTGTGATCATATCCAAAAGAAGACACTGGGAGGCGCGGCTTATTTTGCCATAGCAAAGGTCAGTTGCAAAAAAAAAAAAAAAGTTATTTTGAGACATTGTATATTGCAATGACTGGGATGCACAGGTTAACTTTTGGGGGCTGCCAAGTAGGGCAATGTGAGGGGCTTCCCTGGATACATGACCTTCAGTGCTAAATCATATAATCCTGGACAAACCAAGACCATTGGTTAACCTATTGCTATGACCTACCATAAAAGAACAGTGGAGCAGTAAGGAGTAAGACAGAGGAACCGTCTGCTCTTCTTTCTTGTGTAAGTTAGATATTCCACGTGTCAGTATTAACAAAAAGGTAGCATCTGCCACAGTGGTTGACTGCATAGACTGTCCAGGTCTAGATTCCAGCTATCCTGCTCCTTGCCTGTGTGACCTTGTGACTAACCTCGCTGGGCTTCGATAATCTCATCTCTAAAAGGATTATGATAAAGACAGTGTCTTCTTTAGAGGTCATTAAAAGGAATCCATTAGGTAATAGATAAAATCACTGAGGATAGTCTCTGGAACACAATAAATACTGTGTAAGTAATAGCTATAATTATTCAGTCCAAGGTGAATTGTAAGGCATATATGATCGCTACTGTTTAAATTCACTTAATTGTGTACTTTATAATTTGCTGTTTTCTGTTTACTTCCATTTGCCTGTGTACTCCAGCTTCCTGCTTGAGTCAAGTGGCACAAGTCACTTAGCTTACCATGCAAAATTGCATAGAGATCGAATCTTGTTTTATTTACCTGGAGATGCAGGACACAGACAAGCTATCATCCTAAAAGCCATTTGGATCTATAGGGCCAGCTGGGTCAGTTCCCATGACAGAGAGCACTGGTTTCCTTGCTTTCACTGAAAAAGACAAAAACTCTAGGTCGACTACCATCCTCATCCAGGCTCTTCCTTGAACACATGTGCATACATATACATGCAATATTGGGAAACTTATTTTATAAAGCAGTGATTTTCATTGCTGGATGAAGGCTAAACTAGAATCACTCAGGGAATTTAGAAAATACTGCTCCCCAGGCCCCACCCAGAGGAATAAAATGCAAATCCCTGGACAGTAGGGGTTAGGTCTCCTCAGATGACCATGATGTGCTGTTGAGGCCAAGACCCACCACTCTGCAGCAAATCCACCCCTAGTCCCCCACCCCCTGGGGCGCACAGGGTTTTCATCTCTTGGGTGTAACGGAGTGCTTCTGGAATTTCTCTGTTGTATCACTGCAGATGCGGTGAGCAGCAAATGACAGAAAACCTGGCAGCATCGAGATCACCAGGAAACTTGTTGGAAATGCAGATTCTCAGGCCTCACTCCGGACTATTGAATCAGAAACTGAGAATGGAAATTGTCATAACCAAGATGTGCTTGTGCACTCAAGTTTGAGAACCACAGACTAAGAGCAGTAGGGACCCATGGCTCGAAGTGAGGGCAGGGTCACCTCCCTCAAATCTTATAAGAATTACACAGTGCAGGGATGGCTGGGTGCCAGGGTAAATGTTGTGGTGGGGGGGGAGTCACAGTTTTGTGGATGCATATATTTTGCTGTAGTGATTTTGGATGCTTCCAGACCCTTGTGATCAGAGGAGCAGCCAAAGAAGGATCCCTGAAAAAGTTTTAGGATAATTTTTAAGCATAGTTTGCATTGGTGACCTCCAGTTATCTGTATGGATGAAATTTGTTCGTTTGGGCCAGCCACATTTGGAACTTTTGTGGACATAGAAAGTCCGTGGACCTTTTGGAATAAGAATTCAGGGTCAAATGAAGTCTTATTTAACTCCCAATTTTTCCAGACTGGTTTTCTTCATTTGAAAGATTCATCTCCATAGGAATTCTACTAAATGGAAGCTGGTCAGGTCTGCAAATGCTAGGTTGGTTTCTGGAGGTCACCATGATATAATTCATCGTCTCTGTCATGTGTGAATATTCATGAATCTAGGAACTTCCTTTAGTGAAAGTCTCCCCATAATCCCAACATCAATCTTTGGATATCCTTTGCCCTGGACTTTTTGACCCAGAATCAAAAACATAGTTTCCAGGGCAACTATCTGGCATTGTCATCATATCGACCCGTAGGATAAGTGGGGCTCTTGAGCGAAGGGTAATGGTGTTAACTGTATTTTTTATTGATAGTTTGGTTTCAAATAAACCACATTTGATCATCTCTCTAACTCTTTGCTTTCTTGCTTAATGGTTGAGATTTTTGTCATTTTTGAAAAAGATTTTATTTCTTTATTTGAGAGAGAGAGAGCATGAGCTCTCCTTGCTGAGCAGGGAGCCCGGATGCAGGGCTCCATCCCAGGACACCAAGATCATGACCTGAGCCAAAGGCAGATGCTTAACTGACTGAGCCATCCAGGCACCCCAAGATTTTTGTCATTTTTTTAGTCTTGGTTTCCTAGAATCTTTGGAAAGTAGAACAATATATAAAAGCTATATAATCATGTAAAGATTTAGCAGAAGATAAAATACTACAGTTATCTTCCAGCATGTCTGAAGAACATAGGAATTGTCCTAACATCTTTCAAAAAAAATCATTACTTATTAGTCACATGACAAAATTCTTAACAGGCATGTGACCATCTGAAGGTTTGAACTTTTATAAGGAAATCATTTACAAGGGAATTGTGCACAATCTTCTCTAATAAGTGAAAAAGTGAAAAAAATTAGGAAACAGAAGACATAAATTTATCTGCTAGGGAAGCGAAGCAAGAGCTCATTCCATATTTCGACAGGTTAAATGGAATGCACAGAGTAGACACATAGTCTGAATTCGTGTGCCTTGTGGGGTACTCAGGATTGCTGGGTAGTCATTACTGCTGTGCTTGGTACTTGGTGGGTACAAACATGGAGTGGACTGACTTCTTCCGTCACTGCTGTCCTCCATTTTCCATCAACTCTAGTCTCGTTCCGTAATGAAACCTCAGGAAGAACCCAGAGCTTTCTCAAACTTTCAGTTATTTAAAAATCCAGGCCAGTCCAGGCCACTTTACAACTTCAGAGTCATTTCTGGCTTACCGTTTATCTCTTTCCCTTCTCCCAGAACCGGACCTCTGCCAAGCCCGCCTTCTGCGCTGCCTCTCCCAGCTGGGCACCCCCAGCCTCTGCTTGCCGAGGTCACTCCTGCCAGCCTCTCCTCTTGGCTGGGGAAATGGCCTGCCGCCTCCACAGCGTACATCGGCCAGAGGAAACGTGCCCATCCTCGCCACACTCAGGGGCTGCCATCACTCTGAGCTCTGCCTGGTGGGTGGAGGGTTCTGTCACACGGGGCTGCATGGCTGACACCCACCCACAGAAAGAGCTCCTTCTCTCTGCACACCTGGTGTTCTGTTTGGTTTCTTGGAGACTCTCTCTCTCCTTCTTTTTGAGGCAAATCACCCCAAAGGGAGAGACTTGCCTTGGGGGGAAGTGATGTACTTTTCTTTTCTCTCGACTCTGGAGGAGGTGAAGAAGAGCTGGGGGGCAGTCAGATGGACATCAGAGTTGGTGGGTCGCTTTTTAGTGAGCCATGGAGGGAGGGTCTAGCCCCCACTAGGTATAACTGCCTCGAGAATGGGGGCCAGGTAACCCCGTTTGCTTTGGCTTTGTGTCCTGGGAACCCAAATAAGATGACAGGGAAAGCCTGAGTCAACATCCTCTTACTTGTCCCAGCTCCCCCCTGGAGCAAGCTCAGCTAGGATCTCCCTCCAGACCCCCAGCATCAGGGAATGCTGGGCCTGGTGCGGGAGTCTCCTCGGACCAGGCAGTGGGGACCGAGGGCGGGTGGTTGGCTCCTGTCCTGGGGTTGGTGGACAGTGTGGCATCCTGGATGGAGGGGCAGAACCTGTTTTGACCAGTGCCTGTCATCCCTTTTCCTGCTCTTTCTGCTGGATGTCAGCTTGGCAGAGGATGCCAGTGTCTGTGCGCAAGTAACCGCGGATAATTACTCCAAAGGAAGAGCTGAATTATCCCTGCTGGGCCCATCTGTATCGATAGAACTTGTACATGCCTTTTATCTGAGTCCAGACGGGCAACGGCCCAAAGCACATTTGAGCTTTGCTCTCATTCAGCTGCTGGAGCAGGAGGGTGAGCGTGCTTCTGGAGCAGCCCCACACAGGACTGGAAGAGGGAGTCCAGTCATTTTGGAGGAACACTTTAGCATCCATGACAAGTCACGCTAACTGCTAACTGTCGGCTGCCCCAGCTCCCACAGTGGAGAGAACAGTCACTCACTCTTCCCTGGAATGATGTGTCAGTGTCCAAAATCCTGTGTCATTGACATGATCTTCACGAATAGGAAGCAATACAAACCAAACGGGAAACAGTATCCTCAATACCTTGCTTATGAATAATAATAGTTTGCATTTGCAGGTGTTTTGGTATGCTAGGTTTTGAGCTAAAAGTTCAGGGTCCACAGCATGGAGATACATGTCCTTATTCTGAAGTTGAGGATGACTAGAAGCTGTCACCATCAGTCAGGGAAACCCAGTCAAGACTTTGTTACTCTATATGTACCATTCCCATTTGATCCTCACAACCACCCTATGGGATTAGATATTTGGTTATTGGGGCGCCTGGGTGGCTCAGTCAGTTAAGCTTCTGCCTTCAGCTCAGGTCCCAAGGTCCTAGGACTGAGTCCCTCATTGGGCTCTTGGCTCTGCAGGGAGCCTGCTTCTCCCTCTGCCTCTGCCTCTGCCTCTCTCTCTCTCTCTCTCTCTCTCTCTCTCTCTCTCTGTCTCTCATGAATGAATAAAATCTTATTTAAAAAAAAGAAAGAAAAAAAGATATTTGATTATCCCCATTTTCACTTTTTCAGATGAAAAAGCTAAAGCTTTGGAGTAGCTCCCATGTGGCCAACATGTAAACAGCTTCCATCTCTGGTCTCTGGTATGGAGGTCAACTGTTAAGCCTTGTGGTATTGACCAAGTCTTCACCAGCTGAGGAGACGTGGGTCACAGCAGGTAAACAGCGACGTTCAGAGCTCACAGACCCCAGTAGACCAGGTGCAATTTTGCTAGTTTTCATAGTTAGGTCTTTTAGAAAAAAAAAAGCGGAGTCGACAGAAGTCTGCTGTAACCATCTTCCACCCTGGTTCTCGAAGGAGCTGGTCATCTCATCTTCTCTGCATGGGACATTCATGTCGGGACCACTGCAGAATGATGGTGATCGTTGTTACCCTAGACAGAGCGAGATGAGTGTTGCATTTTAACATGACTGCGCTAATAGGTGAACCCGGCAGCCACTTAAATAGAAAGTCTAGGGAATGGGGTATAGGGAGGCACTGAAAGCATTTGTGCAAAGAGCAGCTCCATGACTCGGCTGTCCCGCGAGCAATTACTGATAGGATTGTAGAGAAAATGTTTCAAAGGTCAAAATCCAAGCATGTGAGCAGAACACAAAAACTTTCTTGTTACCCAAGGATCTCTGGCTTTCCCAAAAGTGAACAGAGAATGTATCCACAGCCTGAGAACAGACATGGGATTCTAACAGCAGCCCATCCAAGCTGCACTGAAGTGCCTGCTACCCCTCCCCTTTTTAATGGTTTCAGGAGGCAAGAATTTCAAATCACAGATGCCTCTACCTAGTTTTGTGCTATTCTCAATAACCACGATTAAAGCTGAAGAAAATTGATTTTTTTAAAGATTTTATTTAATTATTTGACAGAGAGTCACAGAGAGAAAGGGAACACAAGCAGGGGGAGTGGGAGAGGGAGAGGAAGACATCCCCCTGAACAGGGAGCCCAATGTGGACCTCGATCCCAGGACCCTGGGATCATGACCTGAGCCGAAGGCAGAGGCTTAACGACTGAGCCACCCAGGCACTCCTGGAGTTTTGAGTGCACATATATTGTAGTTTCTGTTTTGTTTTGTTTAAATTTAGCCCAACGCACCACTTTTATTTTCTTAAAGCCTCTGATCATGTCTTTCAATTAAGGAAAAGCAATGCTAGGGCTCCTGGGTGGCTTTGTTGGTTAAGCGGCTGCCTTGAGCTCAGGTCATGATCCCAGAGTCCTGGGATCGAGCCCCTCATCTGGCTCCCTGTTCAGCAGGGAGTCTGCTTCTCCTTCTGACCCTCTCCCCTCTCATGCACGCTCTCTCTCTCAAATAAATAAATATAATCTTTAAAAAAAGAGCAATGATAAATTTTGAGGACAAGGTCTTGTATAAAGTAAGCTGGGAGGCTAGTCTTCTGATTGTTTCCGGATGATTCCCCTTCCTAGGCTGATATTCACTAGCAGTGTTAAGAAAGGGAGCCTTCATTGGTAAGGAAGTCAAACCCCATAAATATCAGATGATTTGAATTGAAGATTAATACATGAATCCCTTGCTCCCTGGCACATTCTGGGCCCTGAAGTTAAGACAGAATGTTCAAGCCACTTCTTGTTCCTCAGGATAGAGACCAGCGGGGCCAAGACCTTTTGAGACCTTTCTTCTTTGTTCATCATCCCATCTCTAAGCCAGAAGCTGTGTAAACAAAAGTGATGTGTTATCTGGCACGTGGTCAGGTGGGCCTGGCACTCCGGAGCAGCCCGGTTTCAGAGTGATGAAATCAGAGGCTATGGTCCAATCTGTTGAGACTTGCTATTGATGTCAGGATCCTTTGTGAGGCTCCTGGACCGCTTTCATAGTTGGAGAGGAAGCAAAACCTGTCGGTAATGAGTTGGCTTTGCCATAAATCCCCAGGCACCTGAGCCAGGCTTCCCCCCCATTCATCTTGGCTGTGCTGACCTGATGCTGAAACGAGGCAACGCGCTGCCAAGGTCAAGGATAGAGAGAGCACGGTAGATCGGCCAAGGGCAGGAGAGATAGGCAGGACGTTTCTTAAGCCAGAGAAACGATGAATGAAATCCGTAAAGGCGATGTGACGAATGTTTACACAGTGGCTCAGAAAGGCAAGAAGATGTGGTGACAGCAGGCAATTAGAGATGAATGTGTTCAGCTTGCACACCGCAGGGTCTGGAGTGATAGCGGGTCGGTTTGTTTCCGGTGGCAACGGGCCCTACTCGAAGTCTTCCTTCCAGAATGCCGCCCACAGTGAGGCATGCTGACATCCCTCACATGGTCTGCCACTTGCTCAGACATCCCTCTGAGACCCAGAAATCCGACAGAAACCAGAGCTGGAGTGTCGAGAGTAACATTTTACAAACGTAGCCGTGGCATTGCTCCTTGGTGGACAGGCTTTTCTTTTTGAGAAATCATCTCTCTCCCCTCCAACCCCCCCACACCTCCCCACACCCCTGCCACACACACCCAGCACTCAACACCTGCTCTGTTCTTTAATAGCTCCCCAGGGCCTAGATCCAGCTGGACTCCATTTACAAAAACAAGAAGGATTACAGGTTTTTAAATAGAAATGACTGTAGAGATCATCTAGTTCACGGACCTCATTTTACAAACGAGAAAATGGTCGCCAAGAGAGGCTGAGTTACCCTCCCGACCCCCCCCCCCCCAGGGTCACACAGCTAGTGCAGTGGAATTAGCTCAAACGGATGAGCCCTCACTTAGAATGTGAGAGGTCAATGGAACCAACACCTGCACCCTAAACCTCCCGTTCTCGTCAGTGCTGGTGGATGATGGAATGGAGGGCAATTAATTAATGAACAAAGTATAAGTATAAGTATAAAGTACAAAGTACAAAGTATAAGTTACTATAGTATCATGAGCTATTTGGCCAGAGGACCCAGAAACACTTAAATCCTGCTTTCAATTCATCAATTCTTCATATGAAGTCCCTAACAGAAATATATCCATGGAACAAGGCTCAATAAAGCAAGAGAGGATATATTTTAATTAGCCCTGGTTTTGTTCTCAAACCTTAGAGAATTCTAGTGCATTAAGTCAAACCACAGGATGACGCCTGTTTTGGGCAGAGCTGGCCCAGGGAGAAAGCCCCTAGCAAGAGCAATGAAGTCAATTTTAAAGAGGTTGTTGGAAATGCCCATGAGGGAGGGAATGGAAGAAAAAGGAGGTCCATGGAGAAAGGAAGCCCTCCTCTCTTCTGAGAATCTCGAAGTCACTAAGGTGGACCCTGTAACGAGACTCGGGGTTCATGTTGTCCAATGCCCTCAATTAGTCTTGTAAGAGCAGAGGGTATTGAGGTCTAGAGAAGTAAAGTGAAGTTTCTCTCTAGCTTTAAGAAAACTCTAGGACTTTCGGGCAGATCACAGGGGAGCAGTCACTCTAGTGGGCAGTTGTTTGAGCAGATCCTGTAGGAAATAGAGAAGCTGTGGTGAGGGCCCATGGGTGAGCCAACGTTTGCAGTCACGCCGAAGAAGCTGCGACATTCCATTCATGGCCAGACTCTTGAGACAAATGGCAGAACCATATGGTTCCCCTCTCCAAAGTCAGATGGACCAAAAGACAAGTGGGGGCCAAGGTAGGAGGGAACACAAGCAGAAGGAATGGGACAGGGAGAAGCAGCCTCCCCGCCGGGAGGGAGCCTGATACAGGGCTTGATCCCAGGACTCTGAAGTCATGACCTGAGCTGAAAGCAGATGCTTAATGGACTGAGCCACCCAGGTGCCCCTAAGATTATTTATTTTGAGAGAAAGAGTACCAATAGGAGCAGCCAGAGACAATCTCAAGCAGACTCCACACTGAGTTTGGAGCCTGACATGAGGCTCAATCTCACAATCCTGAGATCACCACATGAGTCAAAACCAAGAGTTGGGTGCTTACCCAACTGTGCCACATAGGAACTCCTGGGTTTTCTTTGGTTCTTGTTGAAACTGAGGCTCATAGACACTGCAAGCTCCTGCATTGTGCTTCCAGCCATCCAGTCTCTTAGTCAGAATCACATTGCACAATTTTTAATTTTTATTTATTTGTTTATGTTTAAAGATTTATTTATTTATTGAGAGAGATAGAGAGAGCAAACGATCGGGGGAAGGGGCAGAGGGAGACGGAAAGAGAGTCCTCAAGCAGACCCCCCTGAGTGCCAAGCAGGACTCTGGGGTTGACCCCAGGACCATGTGATCATGACCTGAGCTGAAATCAAGAGTTGGCCACTGAACTGACTCAGTCACCCAGGCGCCCCTGCACATAGTTTAAAAAAAAAATCTGTATTTTACTTAATATTATATTGTGTGCAATTTCTCATGCTATTTGATTTTTTTTTGAAAGAGAGAGAAAGTACATGTGTGCAGGGTTGGGGGGTAAGGGGTAGGGCCATTGGGAGAGGGAGAGAGAGAATCTTAATCAGGTTCCATGCTTAGCACGGGGCCTGACGCAGGCTCCATCTCATAACCTTGAGCTCATGACCTGAGCCAAAATTGAGTCAAACTCTTAACCAAATGAGCCACCCAGGTACCCCCTGCTACTGAATATTTTTAATGAATATTCTTCCAAAAGAAGACAACAATTTATTTTGTGACCATTCAGATAGTTTCTAATTTTTTACCCTAATGCCTGTCTTTATCCATTAATCTTGGTCCATAACTTTGACTCTTTCTGTAGAGTAAACTCCTCCATTCTTAGAAGGAAATTTTTCATGTTCAAAGATGCACATGTTGCAGTGGTCTTGGTATACTCTGCCAAATTTCTTTCTGGAAGGAGCAAACCAATTCACACTCCCACACTGCCAGCAAACTATGTATCTCCATCTCAATGCAGCCACTTCAGCATTTTCTCTTTGTCATTTTGACAGTTGGAAAATGGCATCCAACTTTTGTTTCAATATATCCTTTTCATTTTAATGACTCTTTAAGTAGTATGGTATTAACGGCTATATTTGTTTGATTTTTAAACTGGGTTTATCTTCTCTTTAATTTATTTGTGATCATTTTATCACATTGTACTGTTGCTTTCTGGGATGGTACAAAATAAAACTTACACAACTGGACATATCAGCTCTGTAGGGGCATTTCTAAATTTCATTAGAATCACATGTGGAGTTGGGGTGTATTTCTTTTGTGATTTCTTTTATTGTTATTGTGCTTAGAAAGCCATGCCTTATCCAGAGATCAATTAAATTCTAATACAGATATTTTTCAGTCTTTTAAGATACTGTTTTTATAATCCTGAGTTAATTTTTCAAAGTTAATTTTTCAAAGTGCTTCCTCTGTGCCACTCCTGATGTTAAGCATTCATGCATAATTTCATTTACTATTCAGAAAAGTCTTGCAAAATATTAGTTCTTCATTTCAAAAATAAAGGCCCTGAGACTTGTAGTGGGGGGGGGTGACCTGCCCAGGTCACAAGCCCATCAGGCTGCAGAGTCCTGGGCTTCAGCCACGCCCTTCTGACCAGCAACAGGGCTTTTCCCTAGTAAGCCATGTGGTCTCAATGTCTTTTTTTTTTTTTTTAGATTTTATTTATTTATTTGAGAGGGAGAGCATAAGCAGCTGGGAGAGGCAGACGGAGAAGCAGACTCCCTGCCAAGCAGGGAGCCTGACGTCGGACTTGATCCCAGGACCCTGAGATCATCACTTGAGCTGAAGGCAGACGCGTATTGGACTAAGCCACCCAGGTGCCCTGCAATGCTTTTTTATACACTGGGATTTTTTTTTTTACATAGTCACTTCGCTCTACTATGGAGAGAAGACCTATCTTTAGCAGGAAAAACACCAGACCAACAAATAATGGAAAGCAGAGATGAATTAAAGCAGAAAGGGGGTCTAGCATGTTCTCTGCTTAATTGAAATCAAAGCAGACTCCTTGATGTACACCATCAGAGCTCCACATTCCTCCTGTCTGACTCCACTACTCCCCTTAACTCACTAAGCTCAATTCATATCAACCTTTCCCCTGTTTCTTCAACAGGCCAAGTTCATTTCTCACTTAGGGTCTTGGGACTGGCCATTCCCTCTGCCTGGACTGCCCTTTACACAGACCTTCCCACGGAGGTCTCCTTCCTGTTGTTCTAAAGCTTCTCCTTTCCAGTAAGTCTCCCTCTATTATATTATATCACAGCACAATTTCTATTCAGAGCACTCTTATTATTAGTATATGTACAGATTTGTCTCCCACAAAAAAACGTATGTTGCAATGAAGATGGGATCCTTAACGATTTGATTCACAGCAGTGAATCTCAATACCTATCATTTATCTTGTATACAGCAACTTCGCTAAATTTACATATTAATTCTAATAGTTAATGCATAGACTTTTGAATTTTTTATGTATCCAAATATATCATGTTATCAGCAAATACTAAATGCTTTCATTTTTTTTCTTTTCAACTGCATACTTTTTCCCTCTTTGTTCCATTGACTAAAAATCTACAGTGCAATGTTGAACAGAGGTAGTGATAGCAGGCTCTTTTGCCTTGGTCCCCTCTCAGAATTCAGAACTCTCAGAATTTTAGTATTAACAATGATGTTTGCTGTAGCTGTTTGGATACAACTGATATCAGATAAAGGAGGTCCCCTTCTATTCACAGTTTATTGCGAATTGTTATAATAAATGAGTTTGAATTACAACAAATGTTTTTTCGGCAGCCATTAAGATTGTTATTTGGTATTTTTCTATTCATGAGCCAAATTACAGTAGTGGATTTCAAATGTTAAGCCACCATTGCATTTCTGAAATAAACTCAAGTTGGTCACAATGTATTATTGTTGTTACATGCTTTTGAGTTCAGTTTGCTAATTTTTTAGTGGCTGCTTTAGGAAGAATATATATATATATATATATATATATATATATATATTACAATATATGTTTTTAATGTTTATCAGTTGACTTGAGGTTAATATTGTATCACTTCATTTTAAAATTGTAAAACAAAAACCCCAAAAAGGTCAAAATCTTGCAACCATAAAGGTCTATTTACTCTCTTTCCATGATTCTTTTTTTAAAAAGATTTTATTTATTTATTTGAGAGAGATTGAGAAAGAAAAAACATGAGCGGGGGAGGGGAAGAGGGAGAGAAGCAGACTCCCCACTGAGCAGGGAGCCCAATGTGGGGCTCAAATCGAGGACCCCAAGATCATGACCAGAGCCAAAGTTGGATGCTGAAACGACTGAGCCACCCAGGTACCCCTTTTACCATGATTCTTCATGTTATAATTTTCATATGAATTACACCTGCATACATTCTAATCTTTGCAAAACAATGTTAGGATTTTTTGCTTTAAATAGGCATATGTTTTAAAGAAATTAATAGGAAAAAGTAGTTTTATAATTATGCAGGCATTTACCATTCCTGACGCTCTTCATTCCTAAGATCTGATTTCTACTGTAACCACTTCTGTTCATCCTGAAGAAATACCTTTAACATGTCTTACAAGGCAGATCTGCTGGTGATGATTTTTCTTAGCCTTTCTTTATCTAAATAGGTTTTCATTTTGTCTCATTATTGAAAAATATTCTCACTAGATATAGATTTCTGGTTTCACGTTTTTTTTTTTTTTTGTTGTTGTTGTTTTAGCACTTTAAACATGTTACATTGTGTGTGGCCTCCATTTTTTTCTACTGAGAAAGCTGTAGTCTTTTGAATCATTGTTTTTCTGTAGGTAATGAGTTGTTTTTCTCTGGCTTCTTTCAAGATTTTCTCCTTACTTCAGTTTTTAACAGTTTCACCATGACATGCCCAGGCACGTTCTTTTTCAAATATATCCTGTATAGACTTTGCCAAGCTTCTTGAATCCATAAATTTGTGTCTTTAACTAAATTTGAGAATTTTGAGGTTCAGTTATTTCTTCAAGTGTATTTTTCTTCTGCATTCTTTCTCTCTTCTCATTTTGAGATTTTGATTATTCATATATTTGTCTTTTAAAAATTACCCATATGTTCCTGACTCTGCATTTTTTTCAATCTTTTTTCTTTCTTTTTCTATTCCTGAACCTTCAAATTTTCTGATGCTTCTTCCATCTCTCTGCTGCCATTCCATCGATCTTGTGAATTTTTTTTTAAAGATTTTATTTATTTATTTGACACAGAGAGAGAGATCACAAGTAGGCAGAGAGGCAGGCAGAGAGAGAGGAGGAAGCAGGTTCCCCGCTGAGCAGGGAGCCCCATGCGGGCCTTGATCCCAGGACCCTGAGATCATGACCTGAGCCGAAGACAGAGGCTTTAACCCACTGAGCCACCCAGGTGCCCAATCCTGTGAATTTTTAATTTCAGATATCCTATTTTCACTTCTAGAATTTCTGTTTTTTTAAAAATTGTATTTTCTCTTCCTCTGCTGACATTTCCTGTCTTTCATGGTAAGCATATTACCCTTGGGCTCATTGAGCATGGATAACGTCTGCTTGGACTGAGAATTCCAGGCTGGTTTATCCCAGAGCTGGCATCTGCTGTCTTTTCCTTTCACAATTGGTCACGTTCTCCCTGCTTTTCTTATAAGAAGAAATTCTGAGTTGTATTTGGACCTTGTAAATATAAGATTGGGTTTTATTTTATTGCTCAGAAGAGTACTGACTATTTTAATAGGGAAATTAATTTTCTTAGACTAAAATGGCAAATTCTCTCTTGCCAGCAAAAGGTGATTCACACCTAATTTCAAACCCCTTTCAAGCTGACTTGCACGTGCATAATTCAAGGGTCAGCAAGAGACTTGGATAGAGTTAAGCACAGACTGGTGTTCACTTCTCTAGATTTTTATAGGTTTCCCTCCTCACTGTCTGGTGGTCCTGGTTGGCCCAAGCTTCTTCATATCTGGTTTCTGCAATCCAAAATATGCATATTTCTATTGAGAATTTAGATATTTGTCACTGCAGCCATATTGGTGGTGAAGCCAGAAAACACTTGCCCCATGCTAATGGTTTTCTCCAAATTTCCATCCTTCCCCCCCTAAAGTCTGCCAGCTTTTGTTTATTCTCTAGAGGATTTGGATAAGTTGTTTTGGTATGTTATCTGGGATTTATAGTTAGTATTTGAGAAAGGTCCCAATTTGTGGGAGCTTACATATCCGTAGCAGGAGTGGCAATCCTATAGGAAGGTTTACTTTCAGATTCCATTTCCTTAAATTGTGATGTTTGACTAATTTTTTTGTTTCACCTGCTGTCAGTTTTGGACAAGGTTTTTTTTAGACCTTTTTGTACATGTCATCTCAGTTGATGAATTAGTTGGCAGAAAGTTGCTCATATTATATTCTGATGATATTTTTTAATGTCTATAGGCTTTGTAGTGATACCCTCTTTTCCATTCCTGATATTATTTATTTGAGCCATCTATCCTTTAATCTGTCTTACTAAAGGGTTAGCAATCATTTTAGCCTTTCAAGGAGCCAATTATTTTTTTTCAAGATTTTATATATTTATTTGAGAGAGGGAAGAGGGGCAGAGAGAGAAGGAGAGAGAATCACAAGCAGACTCTGCGCTGAGCATGGAGCTCCACATGGGGTTCAATCTCACCACCCTGAGAGCATGACCTGAGCAGAAATCAAGAGTTGGATGCTCAACCAACTGAGTCACCTGAGTGCCCCTTGAGGAGCCAGTTTTTGACTATTGATCTCTACGGTATAGTTTTTATTTATTTCATTAATATATGTTTTTCTGTTGTTACCTTTCTTGTACTTTTGGGTTTAATTTGCTGTTCTGTTTCCAGTTTCTTTCTTTCCCTCCCTCCCTCCCTTTCCTTCTTCCTTCCTTCCTTTCTTTCTTTCTTTCTTTCTTTCTTTCTTTCTTTCTTTCTTTCTTTCTTTCCCTTTCTTTCTTTATTTCTCTCTCTCTCCCTGCCTTCCTTCCTTCCTTCCTTTCAAGAATTTATTTATTTGACAGAGAGAGAGAGAAAGAGAGAGATAGCAAGCCCAAGCAGGGGGAGCAGAAAGCAAAGGATGAGGGAAAAGCAGGCTCACTGAGTAGGGACCCCAATTCGGAGCTCGAACCCAGGACCCTGGGATTATGACCTGAGCTGAAGGTAGACGCTTAATGATTAAGCCACCCAGGTTCCCCTATTTTTCCAGCTTCTTGAAGGGAATACTTTGCTCATTGACTTTAAGATCTTTTCTAGTACAGTTGATCCTTATTATTCATGGGTTCTATATTTGCAGATTCACCTAAAATTTATTTGTAGCCTCAAAATTAACACTCATGGCACTTTGGCGGTCATTCATGAATATGCACAGAACAGTGAGAAATGGCAGTCACCCAGTGTGCATGTGCTCATCAGAGGCTGAAAAGGTAATGTTTGCCTTCTTGCTTCAGCCCTCAGAGATGACACAGGTGGAGATAGTAGGGTCAGTGCAGTGTAGTGTGCTGTGTCTCTTTTTCACTTGTTAGTTCAGAATGTTTTCTAATTTTCATTTTGATTTCCCCTTTGATCCATGAGTTGTTTATAAGTTTTTTTTTTAATTTCCAAGTCTACAGGATTTTTCAAATTTTTGGATACTGATTTATTGCTAACTGCACTGTGGACAGAAAAATATATTCTTTGTGAAAAAAATTCCTTAGAAAGTTGTTGAAAGTTATTTTATGGGCTACGGTGTGGTCAGTTTTTATAAATATTTCACGTACATCTAAAAATATGTTTCTGTGGTTGCTGGGTATAGTGTTCTACATACAGCAATTCAACCAAATTTTAATGTTGTTATTCCATTCTTCTATGCCCATACTAATACTTGCATGCTTGTTCTATTAGTTACTGAGAGAGGTTTGTTAAAATGTCCCCCGGTACTTTGTGTACAACACAAAGAGTGAATCCTAATCTAAAATACGGACTTTAGTTAATAATAATGTATCATATTGACTCATCAGTTAGAGCAAAGGGATCACACAAACTCAAGATGTTAATAATAGGAATATTTTTGTGTAGGGGGTGAAGGTGAGGGAATATAGGGAATTCTTCATACCTGCTGTGCCACACATCATGCAAGGTGCTTGATAGTAGGGAATATTCTAGACTCTAGTATCCACAGAAGTTGAATTCTTATGTGTGGAGAGGAGTGAAGAGGTAAAACAAACAAGTAAGCAAAAGTACAATATAATTTCAAAATAAGTACTCTTCTGCCTCCTTTCTGAGCTTCTCCTTATACATTTCCATTCTACAAATAAATCTCTACCTTTCTTTTCTTAGGCGTGGGGTGGTCTGGTGTTTGGTCCAAGGTGTATCTTTACAAGTAAGACAACAGAGCAGAAACAGAGGTCAAATAAATCTCTCAGGAGGCACGTCTTGTACCATCTGTCAAAAATAACTGAAGGATTTGCCATTGAAGTGTTCATAATTTTGTTTAAAAACCGTGACAGTGGACCTTACTATAAAAAAATAAACTCTACTAAATAAACAAAAGGAAGACATAAACTTTTAAAATCCAAGTACCATCTTTGGCTTAAGAAATACATGACTCAACTTTCTTTCACAAGAATTACTTATTATTGCTCTGAGAAGGAGGTAACTAAAATATTCATTTTTAAGTTTTATTTGTTATTATGGTAAAATACATAACTTAAAATTGATAATTTTAGCCATTTTTAAATGCCTAGTTCTGTGGTGTTAAATACCTTCACATCGTTGTGCCAACCATCAGCACCATCCCTCTCCAGAACTTTTTATCATCTCAAATTGAAACCCTATACCTGTAAAACCACACCCTCCCATTGTCCCTGTCCCCTAGCCTTGGTAACCACCATTCTGTTTTCTGTCACTATGAATTTGACTACTCCAGGTACCTCATGCAAGTGGAATCAAAGATTATTTTTAAAAATTATTTTAGAAAAAACAACCTACTCTATATAAGAATCAAATGGTAAGTTACAAGCACAAGTAACTATTCTGACAATTGTCATTGATTGTGGCTTTTATGCATTTTGCATATGAAATCTCTAAGGTGGTTTCAGCAAAGAAGGCAGGTTCAGAATCTTTCAACAAAATAAGTCACCAGAGCCTTCTCATCCAGGGCATCTAGATGAATTAAAGAAGGCAAATTTCAGAACCAAGAGGTTTATTGTCATCAATTTTCTAGCTGGAAATATAAGTTTATACTGTAGTTTCTTAACACAGTATGGACTTGGGGTGGTGTTTCTGGTGCAAATGAAAACATTTCTCTGATGTTCAAAACAATTTTCTTCCCTGAAATAACACTAAAAAATGGTTTTGATTGATCACCACACATGCATTTTAAAATAGGTTAAAATCGATGGCAACTGCACTGTTTGATTTAAACAAAGCTCAGATTGTGGGGATAACTCCAGCAAATACATCAGGAGCATCGCTTTCATTTTCTGACTCTGTGCTAATTGAGTAGACAGATTTTTCCTCTGCAGCAAACAGATATTGATAAAACAGCTTTAGCTGTTCTGTCACCCATTAAATTGATGGCAGGCAGGGCTTCGAGGCCTATAAATTTGATCTATGTTCAGCAAAGCCACACATTTAAAATCTTGACTTTTAAGATCTTAAAAGTCTTAAATATATTTTAACTCCAGACCAGAAACACTTAAATTATATATGACTCAGGCATACATGAAGAGGCTGGGTAAATGGTTTCGGATGTTTTCAATTCTCTCTCCTCTAATTAAATTAACTTTGGACATGCTCCTGGCTGCTCACAAAGTTGAAGTGAGGGGATTCCGTATGCACCCCGTGCGGGCTGCAGGCTGCCAAACCAGGAAGATCTGCACCCGCGTTTCCAAGAGTGTTTACCGAGCATTTTTCAGCAAGTTAAGGGGGTAAGGGTTGGGAAACTTAGAGAGAGGTGAGTTAAGAAGGAAAATGGGAAAATAGGAAACAGAACCTGATGAAAAAATAGATAGGCTAGTCATCAATGTTATGCTTATAAATGGATATATGAACTGAAATCTGGGATTTATGAAATAAACATGGCCACTGCCCATATGTCCAATATGTCACTGTCTCATAGAACCCTGAATTACCATGTATATTTGTCTCATGTGCCCTGTTTCTCTACCAGAGGAGACTTGCTAAGCATTGTTGTTTTGTTAAATATGTGTTTATGGTTGTCAACGACAGTAATGATGATGATGACTTTTATGGAGAAAGCCAGGGACAGGAGAAAAGGCAAGGTGAGAAGAAATAAGGACAAGACAAACAAGGGGTGGAATCTACTAAAGAGGATGGAGCCAGCCTGTCCTGTCACTTGGCTTTGCTCCTGCTGCTGGCCACATTTTAGTTTTGCAAGCTCTTCTGGCCTTTATCCTTTAGATGAAGACAAATCTCAATTTTTAGTGCAAAAGCCTTCATTTACAGTGAATTTTATTTAAAAAATTTTTTCTCAAGATTTTATTTATTTACTTGCCAGAGAGAGTGAGAGAGCGCATAAGCAGGGGGAGCGGCAGGCAGAGAGAGAAGCTGTCTCCCTGCTGAACAAGGAACCCAAAGTGGGACTGGATCCCAGGACTCTGGGATCATAACCTGAGCCAAAGGCAGACGCTTAACCGACTAAGTCACCCAGGCATCCCTACTGTGAATTTAATAATGGACAAAACATAGATTTGCTGGGGAGGATGTGGAAAAAGGGAACTCTTGTGCACTGCTGGTGGGAATGCAAATTGGTGCAGCCACTGTGGAAAACAGTATGGAAGTTTCTCAAGAAATTAAAAATAGAACTCCATATGATCCCACAATCTCATTTCTGCATATGTAACTGAAGGAAGTGAAACCATTATCTCCAAGAGATATCTGTACTCCCATGTTTATTGTGTACATTATTTATAATGTCTGTCAATGAATGTTCAGCTCTTTTTTTTAAAGATTTTTATTTATTTATTTGACAGAGAGAGAGAGAGAGAGACAGTGAGAGAGGGAACACAAGCAGGGGAGCAGGAGAGGGAGAAGCAGGCTCCCCGCTGAGCAGGGAGCCCGATGTGGGGCTTGATCCCAGGACCTGGGATCATGACCTGAGCTGAAGGCGTTAACTGTCTGTCAATGAATGAATGGATCAAGAAAATGAAGGGTATACATACATTATATACAGTAGAATACTACTCAGCCTTAAAAAGGAAGGAAATCCTGTCATTTGTAACCTCATGTATGAACCTGGAGAACATTATGCTAAGTGAAATAAGCTAAAGACAGAGAAAGACAAACACTACATGCTATCATTTACTTATGGAATCTAAAAAAAAAAAGTCAAACTTAAAGAATAGAAAAGCAGTTGTGAGTGGCTCTGGGGTTGGGGAAATAGGGTGAGTCTGACAAGGGGACAAGCTTTTGGTTATAAGATGGATAAAGTCTGAGGATGTAATGTATAACATGGTGAAAACTATTAATAACACTGTACTGTATAACTGAAATTTGCTTAGAGAGTAGAACTTAAATGTTCTTACTGAAAAAGGGGAGAGGACTAAAGATAATAAGTGATGAATGTGTTCATTAACTCAATGGAGGGGAATTCCTTCACAATGTATATGTATAAAAATGATCACATCATACATTTCAAATATCTTACAATTTTATTGGTCAAACCCACCATAGTAAAGCTGGGGAAACAAGGAAGATTTGTGAATTTTTAATCAACTGAACACAAAAAATTTCCTTGGTATTCTAGTAGTCAAGAGAGTAGGATTCCACAAGAAAGCAGCCCAATTCACTTTCCCACAGGATTATTTGATTTTAGATTACTTTTCCTCTGACATCTTAGAAAGTGCAGAGCAGTGCCATGCACCTTGCAAGGGGAGGACAGGAAAATGTTTTTTCACATTATTGGGCAAATGCATAACAGGAGGAACCGTTTGAAGCAGGATTGAGCCAAAGAATAAAGGAGGCCCAGGTGAAAGGTACAGACCAGGAGAGAGAAACATCCCACCAGGCACATGACCAGCAGAATCAATTCTCACTCCCATGACGCAGGCATAGTAATAACCCCAACACCAGCCCAGACACAGCTATTACTTCTTGTTTTCCTTGCCTGGGCCCACAGAATGGCTTTCATCTCAACCACAGAGAACATCCTTGGTAAGTGGAGTTAAGATCATAAAAAGGATGTGTAAGTGAATTCCTGTATTACTTACATTAGAACTTCTATTTATATGTCTAGTGCAATTATTGCAAAATTACCACTCTTGTTTCCGTAAGAGCTTATTCTGCACAACAGAATGTTTGAGGAAAAGCGATGCCTACCTTTGGTTTTATTTTACATGTTCTAAAGGGATAGTGTGAACCCAGAGGAAGACGATGAGGCATATTTCCTAACTGTGGGGCCTAGAAGGTATAAAACACGAAAAAGTTCCAGTATCTAAAAAGTTGCCTATTAAAGGTTCCTAAGTTAAGCTTAGGCAAGAATTCTATAGCCAAACTCTTGCAGTCTTCTAGCCAAAGCATATGTTTAAAAAACACTCATGAAGTGCTTTATTATTTTTATTTAAGATTTATTTATTTATTTGAGGTGGGGGAGGGGTAGAAGGGGAGGGAGAGAGAGGCTCAAGCAGACTCTGAGCACAGAGCTTAACTGGGGGCTCGATCTTACGACCCAGAGATCACAACCCGAGCCCAAACCAAGGGTCGGTGGCTGACTATGCCACCCAGGCACCCATGAAGTGAATTAATGTATCATCTCGATTTAAAAACTGCAGCATATCATTAGCCAGTAACTTTGGAGTGCGCTGAAAATGAAAACTTTACTTTTAATCTTAAAAATGAAATCTTTACTTTCAATTTTTAAAACGAAATCCAATTGCTTAGATGGCTTAGATACCTGGAAAGTCAAGCCGTCTTGCCTGGGTGGGCTTTCCATTTGGGCAAGGGCCAAAACGACCGGTGCGTTTCACATTTTATGGCACCAATGGCACCAAGGTACACTCGCTGGTTTGTAAAGGACAGCGTCAGAGGTGTTCCTGACCTTGGTATAACAGCGGAAGTTCCCCCAAAGGCGGCAGGTCGGGTAACCCTTAATCCCAAGAAAATGCTACGCAGGTGAGAATCACTGTCATGGTATCTTCCTTGCTGGGAAAATTGTTACAGGCAGTTACCGTGTGCGGTCCCGGCAGCAGTTTGGTTAATGGTAACTAATCGTAGCCGAGGTGGCTAGGGTAAAACCAAAGCTGTGGGAGCAGAAGAAGGAGACAAGCAGCCTGTTGTTCCTATCCACCCCGGGGAGGGAGACTTCAGTAGCGTGGCTCCTGAGGCTTCGTCTATGTGTTCAAAGTCGCCTGTCTTGGACTCGGGAATGGAGACTCACGGGCTTCCTGGGCACTCGGCACAGCGCGCGCTCCGTGGGTACTGACTGGGAGCAGCAGGTGCCACGCAGGACGGTGCCCGAGTGGCAGGTGCCCCAGAGCAGCTGTTGGCAGCGCTCTGCGTGCGAAGGAGCTCGGGCCCCAGCTGTCGCCCCCACCCCACGGCACTATCTTGTATTTCTTCCTTCCCCTGCTCCCAGCTGCTGGGTAACTCCAGGACCCACCCGAGCCCCCTTCTCGCAAATGTCGCCTCTGCCTGGAGTGCGTGACCCTCCATTTCTGATTTCTCCTCCTCCCCTGCTCCCAGTTTTAAGTCACCTTCTCCTGCCCCAGCAGCCATCCAAAGTAGGGTGACGGTTACTGTCTTTATCATTCTCCATTCCCATCTTCTCTTGATTCCCTTGCTAGCATTTATATGCTAGATCATACTTAGTTGGATATCATTCAGCCCAGTCCCTCCCTGCCTTTTATGAACAAGGATGCTAATGGCCAGAGCGTTGGGGAAGTGCCTGAGGCGGCTCACCTAGATTAACAGTGGCAACCACACAGCTATGTCTGTAATGTCTGAAAGGTCAGGGGCGACTGAACGTCCATTATGCCTCTAAATAAATCCAACTACTAGGTGCTAAAGCAGACAGCAAGTCCAAAGGAGGGAACCAAACCTTTTCTTTTGCCTTTTCCTTTAGATGGCCAGCAAACAATCTCCCTTCCTCTTCTTCCCAGACACCAGCTAAATGGGAAGAAGTACCTTCCCTCTCTCTCCTCCACCCCCTCCCCATACCAGAATTTCATCATTTCTTTCTCTAACCCTCTGGTAAAGCTGTTGGTTAATAGAAGGAGCTGGGAGAGGACTGGGGGAGGGGCTTCAGAGGTGCCAGGTGCTCAGGTCTGGTGTATAAAACGGAGATGAAAAACAGCCCTTCCTGCTCCAGCTCAAACACACAGACAGCCTCTCAGTGCCCAAGTCCTGCATTTTATTCTGCTGAGTCTTCTGTTGCCTCTGTTTTCTATTACCCTGACTTGATAAAGGCCAGTCCCCAGAGGAGGCACTCTACCTCCACAGCAGGTGGAGACAGGAGAGGGAAGATAACAATGCTGGGGAGGGGGGGCAGGGTGGCAACCACGGAAACACCGAAACACAGGTCTGCAAGCTGAAGGGGCCAGAGAGCGATACGAGCAATTCACTTACATTCAAATTCCCTGGCTTCCCCAACTCCTGGACATTGGGATTCAGTAGATCTGGGATGGAAATGTTGGATCCCAGAACCTACATGTATAAGAGGCACCCTGATCATTGTGAAAGCAAGTCGTATATCTTTACCTGTCGTAAGAGAATCAAGTACCCGTGACTTGAGCTCTCTGGGCTAACTCAATGCTTCTTCTTTTTTTTTTTTTTTAAAGATTTTATTTATTTATTTGACACAGAGAGAGGGATTACAAGTAGGCAGAGAGGCAGGCAGAGAGAGAGGAGAGAGGAGGAAGCAGGCTCCCTGCTGAGCAGAGAGCCCGATGCGGGCCTCGATCCCAGGACCCCAGGATCATGACCTGAGCCGAAGGCAGGCTTTAACCCATTGAGCCACCCAGGCGCCCTAACTCAATGCTTCTAACTGATGTGGGTGCGGGCACCACTTCCCAGAGGTGGCCCTGGGCCCCGTCCAGAGGGATGCCCTCGATCAGCCTCACCCAAGTTCCTTGCTGGGCCTTACAAATACTATGGTTTGTTCTGAATGTGCTGATGTGAAGAGGTTGTGAAACCTTTTGGCTCAGCAACACCATCTCAGAACCCCATACCAGTTAACTATCCCTTAAACAATAAAGTTAATTTCAGAACCAAAAGCAGACAGAAGAAAGGAGAGCCCTCCCCATAACATCCTCGTTTGCTCTACAAAATCCAGAGAGACAAAAAGCCCTGGAGGGCATGAGGACTCCACCATTTACATGTTCAGGCAAAGCATACTTCCATCTTGTGTTGGATCACTGCTGCTTTCCTTTCTTTCACCTTTTCATGGCTATTCTCACCGTTTTGGGTTTTTTATTTTTTAAAAATTTTTAGAGATTTTTTTGTTTCTGTTTTTGTTTTTAAGATTTTATTTATTTATTTGACAGAGTGAAGAGAGAGCACATGCGGGGGAGCAGCAGGCAGAGGGAGAGGGAGGAGCAGACTCCCTGCTGAGCAGGGAGCCCAACATGAGAGCCCTGAGATCATGCCCTGAGCCCAGGGCAGATGCTTAACCAACGGAGCCACCCAGGTGCCCTGCTTTGTGTTTTTTAAGTTTGTTGTAGGATGCTGCTTGCCTGTCCGGGAAACCAGTAGTCGCTCATTAAGTGTAAGTTCCTTTGGCATATCTGCTGAGAATTGAGAAGGACTTTGGTCTTCATTCTGAGATCAGAGAATGGCACTGCTTCAATGCAAGTGCACCTGCTGAACTTGTCCTTGACTTCAGTGCCTGGAAAGCTAGAGATTAGGCGCCCTTCCTGTGCTAGCCAAAGCCCATCCCGTGTTAGGACAAGTTTTCCTTTGGCACAGAACATCTGGCCTCCCAGGCTGCAGACAGTTTTTGGTGACCAGATGGAAGATGTTCAGGATGCTCTCACCCTTCTAGTTCCTTGCCATTATGACTTGCCCTTTCCAGACTGGTGTCTGCTAGAAAGTTCGGAGCTACAGCTGCACAGGGCACCTGTTGCTCTGGGAGCCTGTCCACATATGCTCCTAACAGGCAGTGTGGGCGGGGCCTGCCAGTGATTTAGGATGGTCTTCCTGGCAATTTAGGTAAACCTGCTGTGTGGTACTGTCTCAAGGCAGGAAGATGAATGCACCTTTTAGTGATTGAATCAGCTGGCATTTGAAAGAGGAGGAGCAACACAAAGACACCTCCCTGGGAAGCTTGACAGGTGAAAAATGACCCAGAAAAGTCCCTGGTTAAATAGTCAAACAACCAGCACAAGGTCCTGAAAACCAACTCCTATTTGCCATCGTTTGTTTAAGATCTCAGCTACAACTCCCTGCCCCTTTCACCAGCACACAGAAGATAGGGTTTGTGTTTTATATATTGCCATGTTTTATCCACTGCTTTTCTTTGAATACCAACTCTCGATTATTTGTAATACTGCAAATATAGGATTGTGGGAAACAATCCATACATTATTTTTAGTTGGTTTTAAGGGTAGTTTTGTATTTATGCATGCGCAGAGGTGTGTTTCATGCTTTGAGAATTCATGTTTAACAAAGTAATGAAGTCCCATGGGGCCAAGCTCCCTCTGCAAGTGTTGGAAGTCTGCCCAGTTCCTGTCCGGCTCCTTTTATGGGCTCTTATCTATAATCCATGATGTCTTGGAATTCAACATTATCAATCCTAAGACATTTTGGCTAGTAGGAGAGATAAAGTTCAGTGTTTGCATTTCTCCCTTTTTCTTCTGACAAAATGAATAGAGTTGCAAGTTAATGAAGCTCACCGGGTGAACTGAGCAGGCCTGGTTTTGCAGAAAGGGCACAGGAGTGTGTAGGAGACAGGTGGGTTTGAGTCCCAACTCCACTACTGGGCAGCAAAGTCTTAAGCAAGTTATTTCATGTCTCTGAGCACTAGACCCTCATCCGTAAAGGGTTATTATCATCAGTACCTTGCTTACTTCCTGGGGTGGGTATGCAGGTCAAATAGGATGCAAATAAGAAAGCATTTAGTGAATTGCAATGTAGTCTTTTTGATTTCAAACAGTCTAGGCTCTAGGAAGGGTAAATATCCTGCATGGTAACAAAGTGTTTTCTTGGGTTGAAAAGGCAGTAATTTTCACAGGGATTGAGTGTTAGATTTTATACAAAGAGATACAAAGAGAGAGTGTGCCCTGAATAAAGGCAAATTGACTTTTTAGCTTTTTAACTTTTTGGTTTTTTTCAAGCTGCAGCAGTATGAGAAGGAGGCACGAGAACAGATACCCACGCTGAAAGCAAGGAAACCTGGAGAGAGGTTCCAGGCTAGCAGTGTCACCGCCAAGCCTCTGCCAATGCCCAGGGTGCAGAGCTCGTCTTTTGCTTTTCTCTCTGTCTCTCCAGGGGATCTCACCAAGAATATGCAATGCCAGCTATATGGAAGATGCTGAAAGTTACAGCCACAAACTGGAAATTTCCCTGAGCTCCCAGCATATATCCAATTAAATGTTCAATGCCATCAGTTGATTATCTAATAGGTGTTACAAAATTAACATGGCCTCTAACAAGCCACTAATCTCCCTTCAAATCCACTTCCTGCCAAGCCTTATTTATCCCATGACAGGACCCTGCACCCAGTAGCTCAGGTCAAAATCATAGGAACACGCATGTTGGTCTCTGCCCTGGAGCCCACCAGAGTTCAAATCTCAGCTCTGCTGCTTATTAGGTCTGTAATTTTGGGTTAGTTATTTAATCTTTCTGTGCCTCAGTTTCCTTATCTCTAAAATGGGGACATTGTTGCATCTAACTCTTCACACCTTTTGGTGAAGATTAAAGGTGTTCATATACATAAAGCACCCAGAATAGTGCCCAGCGCACTGTACGTTCTCTGGAGGGTTTGTTGTGTTATTTCCTCGTGCTTCGTCTAAATTTCATTAGCAAATATTGTCAGTTCTGCTTCCAAAGCCCATCCTGAGTCCCTTTTCACCATCCCAAAACAAAAACCCCTGTCTGGACCATCATTCTATCTCTGTTGAATTCCCCGACCTTTCCTAATGGGACTGCTTGCCTTCACCTAACCTCTGCTACTGTCCATCCTCAGTCAGAATCCAGGCTCCTATTGTAAGACCCCATCTGACTGCTTTCCCTTCCAATCTTGGTGCTGCTCTCTCCCTCATCAGGATGGTCTAGCTTGCTATGACTGCCCTTTGGCATTATTCATTTCTCAATTCAAAGGACACACCCTCCAAGAGACTTTCTCTCATCTTCACAGTCAGAAAGGCCTCTTCTTCCTGTCCCTGCCCCCTACTGTCATGGCCTCCTCTTATATTCATAAGCTTAACAGAATCAGAAAGACCATATAACGGACAGGCTTAGGGCTTCCTGTTCATCTCTTCCTGTAGAATGTCAAGTCCTGAGTGTGGAAACTCATGTTATCTCTTTTATTGTTCTGTCCTGACAATGTTGAACTTCATCTGATTCCTGCGGTGTTGTAAAACTGTAAAAGCTGAGAAATCCCACCAACCTTCGTTTTCTGAAAAATGGCTTACTTGCAAAGAGCCATCCTTCCCTGAATTGCTTAGATAAGACTCTTGGATGCCCCCTTATTTCCCTACAACAAGGCCAGACACAGACCCTCCAAATTCCCATTCATTTCCTCACAAGTGATTAGCTGCCCTGCTTGTCTCCACTGATCAGATGGAATAAACTGCTTGTTAACCAAACTTTGGTTAATATCCTCTCTATCCCACAGGCCACTAAACTTCAGCGTACCCTCAGCATGAGCCCCAGACATAGAAGAAGCAGCTGGCCACGGGGTGAGATGTCCTCTAATCTACCCCTGATCAGGCCACTCCCCCACCCCACTCCCCCACACCTATTTCTTTAGCTTCTTTGCTCTTTCCTATAAGAGGAATACTCTTTTTGCCTAACCCTTGGAATATTTACAGATTTTAGGGAAACAGCATTCTTCCTGTGGCAATAATTCCTTCCCCTCCCCCTTGCAATAATTCTTAAGGTCTCTCTGATAAATCCGAATTTGTTTGTTTTGACAGTCCTTCCAGTGTCTAAAATGTGCCTTGCACAGGATAAGCACTTAATAGATATTCGTTATGGAATAAAAATACATTGCTATTTCAGATTCAGATTCAAAATATTGTAGCTTTAGTATGGGAACCCTATGCTCGGTGAATCCCAATGCCCTTTGCTGAAAACCCCATGGAAGAACATGCAAAGGCAGTTTCCCCTTGGGGCTGACTTCTGGGCCCAGATTTAGAAAGAACCTTCTTAGGAGAGACAGGGCTTTCAGGTCAGGAGTGGGTAGCTGATGGGAGGGATGGGATCGCTATTCACCCATCAACTCACTGTATTCGTTTTCACTTGCAGAAAAAAAAATGCATACTCTGGTCCTCTTGAGATTTGAGTTCCCTTGCTCCCTACCCAGTCCTTCACTGTGTACTACCTGGTCATATGCTGAATAAAGATGAAAGTACTCTGGAGGTGTGTCTGTTTATCTTTATATCTGCAGGAGGCTAAATATCCATGTAATCAAGGGTATTACTAAACATAAAATCTCCCATTTTCCAAGCAGATGTTTAGCATCTTATAAACCTTGTATCTAAATTTATGTTGTATTTCTGGCTATGTTTAAAAATTAAAACCAACAGAAACAAAGTAGAATTAAATAAAATAGTAATAAATATGCCCCCCCCAACACAAACATACACACAGCCTTCTATTTTTCAAGACATAGTCTTTGTTTTAGACCATCCCTGCATACCGTCTCATCTTCTAGCACGGAGTAGGGAACTCACTATTATTTTACAGAAAAAATTATCTTCAGCCTTGAAAGATAGAGCAACTCCTACATTTTCTATATACTGCTTAAACAGCTATGATTAAAACAAACAAACCACTTTCCATACCAGTTTAGTTTTTCCTTTTCTTGTAACTAATCTAAGCATTCTTCTTAATTGCAAATATATTAAATGATAATCATGACTGGGGTACATAGCTAATTTGGGTTTATTGCCTTTTTATATGTATAACAAATATGAGCTTTCCAAGTTAGTATAATTATGTTTCAAGACCCATAAAATATGCTTCATTTTATTGTAACAGTATTGCTATTTTGAGTTAATTTATCTACGAAAATTCTGCTCACTTCTATTAAGAAATCTTTCTCAGGGTTGGGCATGAAAAAGGCCATTAATTAACTCTTTATTGATGGATTGATCAGGGAAGGAGACTAACAGAATGGAGTTACTCAGCACAATATCAACGTCCCAATGCCAGCTGTCTGGTGAAGGGAGGATCATTTTGAACTTGTAAGAATTAGAAATGGCTAATTATTCCAGATAAAAATTCTGAAACACAACATTCAGTTTATTATAAATGTTTCACATGATGTCACGCAACCAATAGTAATTTGTGGAGTATTTTCATTTTGCCTAGCATTGTGCTAAAAGCCAATGGAGGATTAAAATGGTAAAAGATATATTTTTTCGGTGCTGCTTTAGAGAGTCTATTTTGTTGCCATTTGCTTAGGTTAGATTAAACATTCTTTGACTTTATTTTCCCTGCATTATTGCTCAATGTACTCACTTATTCCAGCTGAAATTAGTTCCATTTCCCTGAGTTTAAATCTTTTGGACAGTTATTGATAATGCCATTTTTCTTTTTTTTTTTTTTAAAGATTTTATTTATTTATTTGACACAGAGAGAGAAATTACAAGTAGGCAGAGAGGCAGGCAGAGAGACAGGGAGAGGAGGAAGCAGGCTCCCTGCTGAGCAGAGAGCCCGATGCGGGCCTCGATCCCAGGACGCTGAGATCATGACCTGAGCCGAAAGCAGAGGCTTTAACCCACTGAGCCACCCAGGCGCCCGATAATGCCATTTTTCTACCCCAATGAATCACTTAACCAAGAACATACTTAATTCCTTCAAATTTTTCTCTTGTTGCTTTTTTCTGTTCCTGCATCTTAACCAAATTCTGACTAGTGAGCTTATTACTGTTTGTACCTGGGTGTCTTTTACCATGTGGCAAATTTGAGATGTTTTCATCAAAGTGGGGGAAATTGCTGCTTCCTTCCCTCTTTCATCACAGAGCAATTGATTTTTAGGACCCAAGAATTTATCTCCATTTTGAAGATATGTCGTGGCAAAGTAGGACATAATCACTGGCTATTTTTAAGTTTGGGTGCTTAAAACTGACTTAAAACACACCCTTTTTCTCCAGATGAAGTTGCCTAAAATTTGGTATTGCTTTCTTAAATTGATTAACACTTCTAGTCTCTGATGTCTTCACAATTCATATTACAAGCTCTGTTCATTTCTCCAAGTACAAATAAGGTTGTCAGACAACTTTAAAGGCTGCAATCATTGAGTAATACATAAAGAGTGCAACCAAATAAGTAATTTATGGAAAGGTCTCTGGTGGTGCAAAGAATTAATGAAGTTTTCAAAGCTTCCCAATTTGCAATCAGGGGATAACTCAGATGCAGAGAGACTTTGACTTCAAGCCAAAGAAACAAAGACTACAGAATTATGAGAACTGGGGAGAGAGGGAAATATTATCTAATCCAGAGACAGCACACAGGGAAAGTTCAGGCTCGATCTGGCTTACAGACTATTGTTCTTTCTTTAACTTGGCTTTGAATGCCTTTGGGAGAAGGAAACTGATCTTTTACCCACCATGCTGCCTACTATTAACTCCGTCTGCCCTGTGAGCCCAGTCACATGCTGACATTATCTGCCTGGCACCTCAGTGCATTTCAGTCTGTGACCCAGTCTTTACAGACAGGAAAATGAGAAAACTGTGAGCCAAGTAACCCGATGGACAATGTCTCACAAGCGGTTGACCTCTCAAATATCGGGGTCCCCAACCAGCGTTCTTTCTACTCCATGTGTGGTTCTGTTTGTCTGAGAGCTTAAAGTCAGAACCCACTAAGGGTCAAGTGCATTAATATAACATTTCATACTTTTGTGGATTCACAAAAGTATTTTAGAAGAAAGAGTTATAAAAAGGACATTCAACAGGTTGAGTAATTTGACCAAGTTGAGGGAGAAAGCTGGGGTTTGAGTCTTACGGTCAAACCCCGCCCCCGACCCNCCCCCCCCCACTCCCCCACGCCCCAGTGCGATTTACTGCTTATTTTGCACAATGAAGGGAGCAGCTGGCAAAAGTGATTAAATTATGGCATTTCTTTCTATAAGTGAAGTCACAATTTCCAAATAAACCTCTAGGTGGTCCTTGCCTTTAAAATGCCATTGATTCCTCAAAAGAACAAACCATAGGATTAAAGTGAATAAATAAAATCTACAGCATGTTTAGAAATTATTTTTTCTTAGCCATCATATTACTCGTGCAAGATTTCTGTATGTCAGTCTGACTTCTTTTCAAAAAGATCATTTGGGTTGCCGTAAGAGGCAGTAGTATTTCTTGATTTAAGGTGCCTTTAATATGATAATCAAAAGCCACAACTGCATCATGGAAGCATAAAAGGGAACAAAGACAGGTTTAATTGGATGAATTCTGCATTCCTTGCACTTTCTGACTCTGAACTCAACATTCACTAAAAGAGAAATTAATTCTTGTGGTTTTCTAAGATATTTGGAATAAGCCATTAACAAGCAGGGAAGGTGCCCACTGAACAAAAGACAAAGTCCAGACTGACAATTAAAATTACACTTTTCCATCATTCTTGCTCCAAATGGTGCCATCCACACATACCTGTCTTTGCTTACAATCTATTTTCAGTTTCTTTCGTTCCTATTTCTTAGTCACCATGGATTTGGAATACCTTTCCCTTGTCCTGGTTTACTTTTCTTTTTCTTCTACAGGTTGATCCCAAACAGTCCCAGCAGGAAATCTACATGAGTTAGGAGATTGCTCAAGAAACCCTTGCAAGAAATCTTGCACCAGGAAAGTTGTCTTTCTGGCAATATTCTCTTGTTTGTTTTTAGAGCTTCATTAAACTAGACGGTTAGTTGTGTGTTTTTTTTAAGGTTTTATTTATTTATTTGACAGAGAGAGAGAGAGAGAGATCACAAATAGGCAGAGAAGCAGGCAGAGAGAGGAGGAAGCAGGCTCCCCACCATGCAGGCAGCCCAATGCAGGGCTTGATCCCAGGACGCTGAGATCATGACCTGAGCCAAAGGTAGAGGATTTAACCCACTGAGCCACCCAGGTGCCGCAAGACGTTAGTTTTTTTAACCTCTTCTATGCTCCACAGCAGTTTTTCATCACTGTACTTAGATTGCATGATATCAAATTGCCCTATAATGATTTGTTCACATATCCAACTCCCTTATTTAACTCTATGCTCCTCAAGGACAAGGGATTTTATCTTAATCAGTTTTTTTTTATTTTTTCAAAAAGATTTTATTTATTTATTTGAGAGAGACAGAACACAAGCAGGGGGAGGGGTAGAGAGATAGGGACAAGCAGACTCCCCACCAAGCAGGGAGCCTAACCCAGGCTCTGTCCCAGGACCCAAAGATCATTACCTGAGCCAAAGGCAGATGCTTACCCTACTGAGCCACCCAGGTGCCCCTCTTAATCAGTTTCGTATTCCTGGCACCTAATGTTATACTTGATATTATTCAAAGAAAAAAATGAATGAATAAATCCACACAGGATAATTAGTGCTTGTGAAGGGTTCTGCTTTTTTAGAAAACAAAACAAAACAAATTTTAGTTAATCTTAAAAGCAGACAAGAGACACAATGTTTAACTGGAAAAATCAGGGAGGACAATTTATGTAGGGGGATAGTGCCATCATGTGAGGGGAAGCTGGCTTTCTCTAATATCCCAAGTGGATCAGAGGGTGGCTGAGTGGCTACCATTGACCTCTGATGTTCTTCCTGTTCCATGTCAAGTTCTATCCTTCCTCTGGTGCCTTCTTCCTTACCTTTGCCACCTCACTGAGGCTTGGGTGAGCTGTGGCCAAAATGAGTTATCGTTCAGATTCTTGTTTTGCTATCCCACCATAACAGACTCAACTCCTCCAAACCATATTTATTATTATTATTGTTGTTGTTATTATTAAATGTTCAGTTAGCCAACAACTATCTGTATCTTTTTACTTTACATCTATTGATCTGTCCAATCAGATTGGAGTCAGGTCTTGCTGGCTCAGAAGTCTCTCTCTCTTTTCCTCCCATCACTTATATAGCACTTAGTATGTACCAGGAATCTGGGTACCAGCACTGCCATTAGAGCTGGGCAATGGGAGCTTTTGCCCTGGCCGTGTGCATACTTTATGACCATGCAATGAGGGGCTTGTGGTGCCCAGGCACATGTCCAGCCAGAACCTACACTACCATCCCATATTCCAAGTACCCAGGATGCAGGAATAACCTGCCCACATGGCCCCCAAACCTGTCTCTGGAGCTTTCATGGACCTCTTCCAAAGGTCCTGCTTCCTGAGCTTGCCTGTTGTCTTGGTTGCAGGCAAGGTTGGATGAGCTTTGCTGTGTGGAATGTCCACACACATGTCCGTGAGGACCCACAGGATACGGGACAGAGCCAAGGGGAAGTGTAGAAAGAAGTGGCCCGTGGGTGCTGGTCGGGAGGCTTCTCCTTTCACTTGACTACTGCCTTTAGTTCCCATACATTTTAGAGCCTGCTAAATGCTTTACATATATTCCCTTATTTGTTCTTTACAATGACTCCATGTAGGGGAAATCAAGGTCTTATGGGGAAAGCAAGATAGAGGGAATTATTAAGGTCTCAATAAACTTATTCACTCAACAAGTATTTATCGATAGATACAGCAGTGAGCAAAAACAGATGGCCTCTTCTCTCATGAAATTCTATATCCACTAAACACAGCAATAAAGGCAGCACAGTAAGCGGAGGAAACACTCTGTCATTGTACACTTCTTTAAACAGCAATCACATGTACTGTAACACTGATTTCTACTTACCAGTCTTGGATGGCAAGGAAATGTTTAACCTCTACAGTTTCAAAAAAGTCCTTGTGAATGTTTCCTTTTTGTGAGCACTTTCTCCCCCATGGCTTGTCTTCAAAGGAGACGTTAGAAATGTCTCTGATTTTATAACTTGGAGATGTGGGACACAACTTCCCAAGTTCTTTAGTCATGTTAGTAACACAGATTAATTTGGTTATGTGTGTTGCTGGATACCATCAGAGATTAAATATATATATTGTATAGTCTCTTTTTCTCTTCTTCAGTGAAACAGGAGCCTTGCGATAATTGAAGATAACTTCCTTCCTCTAATATTCCCTTCCCCACCTGTCTAGGATCAGGCCCCATGGGTTGACCAGATGGGTCTCCCTCAAAAAAGAAATCATCTTGAGATCACTAAGGGTGGCTTTTTCTTGGATCCCAAGGATGGTTGTCTTCCTAGTTCCCAGCTCCTGAAGCCTCTGGGTCAGGTTGGTATTGAGCACTAGAACCTTGACAGCCCAAGCTGGGAACAGAGGCTGCAGTCGTGAGTCAGGCATCCTCCCTGACAGGTGGTACCCCCATGTAGGACTAGGTTCCTGGAGACAGCTAGTAGCTTTAAGAACACTGGCAGGAGTGACCAATCAAATTGCTCTCCAGGTCCCTTGGGTGTGGGGGTCAGCACTCCCCCTTGGATGGAGTTAACCTCCGGGGTGCATGGATAATGCAGGGGAGATGGAGACTTCCTGCTGACAAGGTTTGGCGAGGGGTATTTAAGGGTCTGGTTTGCAAAATAGGGAAATGGTGATCCCATTGCATTTAGAATGTGTGATGCAGGTGATATAGGTTATATTAGTGACTAAAAACACTTGGGGCTTGAAAAATACAATTATTAACTTTATCTCCTGCCTCCTAACCACCCCGCTCCACCTGCAGTGTCTTCATGCCAAGAGCCAGCTCCTCTTTGCATCCCAGCTCCCGCTCCCCATTGGGCAGGGGCAACACTTGCCCAGATGCATCCTGTTTTCCTCATATCCCCAAACTGGCCCTTTTTACCTTTTGCTTTACCTCCCTCCTATTCCCAAGGACCAGTTCCCTCTTTTTTTTTTTTTAAAGAGATTTCCCAGAAGAATGACTTGTAAGCTGTAAAATCAGAAACAAAACTCTTGTAGTTGCTGAAGAAATCTGCAGAAATAATTCTGCATGTATCCCAGTTTTGCAGAAAGGAGAATTCACAGTGGCTGGACTCCATTTAGACCCTAGTTACAGCACTAATTTCCTAAATCATGATTCTCCTCTGATCGCCTATTACAACACTCAGTGTAAGTTTTAGGGGACTGGAAGATTGTAAACTAACTGTATCTCAAGAATATACATTTGAATTATCAGTCCAGTAAGATATACAAATAAGGCGGAGGTTTGCTTGATTACTTATTTACAAAATATTTATATATAATATATATGTCAAACATATCAAATACAAGACCTAGTAGATACTTTACTTAGTTTTAGGGTCTCAATAACATTTTTGGTAAGATTAACATGAATCTCAGAAGTAATACTAATAACTTTGAAATTGATTAATTTTCATTAGAAGAAACAAGACTTCACTTAACATGATAGTATTTGTTATAAAGGCATAAAATTATATGAGTAGAAGACAAAAGTAAATTTTAAACATCTTATTTTAAATAAGATAAAAACAGGCTACTTAAATATTTTGTGAACACATTATTAATTATATTATTCAAAGCATGGGGCAAAGGATTAATTTTTAAATTAAATGGATGTTTAAATATGTTAAATAAAGAACCTAATTAAATACACATTTGTTGAAGTTTATCCCTTGTGTTGTATCCCTTGTATCCCTTTGGAATTCAAAATGATGTCCAATTTCTAAGGAGTCCAATTCTTAAAATCATACTGTTGACATTTGGTACTGAAGAGCTATTTTATCATGAGACATATTAAAATATTATTTTATATTGAAATAGAAAGGAAAAATAAATGAACATAGTAAGATTATTAAATATCTGCATTCATAAATATCACTTATTTTATTTTATTTATTTATTATTTTTATTTATTTATTTATTTTAAGATTTTTTAATTTATTTGTTCATTTGACACAGAGAGAGAGATCACAAGTAGGCAAAGAGGCAGGCAGAGAGAGAGGAGAGAGGAGGAAGCAGGCTCCCTGCTGAGCAGAGAGCCCGATGTGGGCCTTGATCCCAGGATGCTGGGATCATGACCTGAGCCGAAGGCATTGGCTTTAACCCACTGAGCCACCCAGGCGCCCTATTTTATTTTATTTTTAAAGATTTACTAATTTGTTTGAGAGAGAACATGCATGTGCATGCAAGGGCGGAGGAAGGGGCAGAGGGAGAGGGAGAGAATCTCAAGTAGACTCCCTGCTGAGCACAGAGTCCATCTCCAGGGTCCCTCTCAAGACCCTGAGATCATGACCTGAGCCAAAATCAAGAGTAGGATGCCCAGTGGACTGAACCACACAGGTACCCCAGTAAATAACACATATCTTACAGTAAAATTATTTTAAAAAGAAACTGGATATCTATGAATTTCTCTGGGACTCTGCTTTATTAATGGCAATGAAGCCCCCATTTGGAAATAAAACAGTTCAAAAAAATAAAAGTTCTGGAAGATATTTATTTTATATATACTTTAAAATACATTAGCCCTTATAAGCAGTTATTTACTTATTAACGAGCACATGCAGATTTTATAGTCTTCCCCTTTAAATGGCAGGAAAACTCACTTGAGAAATGTGTGTGCTTTGCAGTCTTAGAAATGATAAAGACTCCCAAAACTACACCCAGAGACTTGGATTTCTACGTTAATTCTGCAGTTTCCTTCTGCTGAGCAGAATCAACAGCTTCATTACAAAAACTTCCAGAAACACCAAAGAAATGTAAATTTTCCTTCAGACTTGAAATGAGGTATGCCAAATTCTACATTAATTTTTGAACCATGTGACAGTGAGGAGGACAGCTACAGGGCTATTCATGACCCAGAGGGTAAGAAAAAGAGTTAGGGGTATTACCAACTGAATTGTGTCCTTGCTCCCAGCCCCTCACAAATTCATCCGTTGAAGTGAATGAATCTGTGGCTGTATTTGGAGATATAATGTATAAGGAGATAATTAAGTCTAACTGAGATGGGCTCTAATCCAACAGGGCCGGTATCCTTATAAGAAGAGGCAGAGACACCAGGAGTACTCACAGACAGAGGGAAAGCCGTGTGAGGACACTGTGATGAGGCGCCGCTGTCTGTGTGTTAAGGAGAAAGGTGTCACCAGGAACCAACCCTGCCAGTATCTTGATCTTGGTCTTCCAGCCTCTAGAACTGTGAGAAAAGAAATTTGCTGTTTAAGCCATCCATCTGCTCTACTGTATTACTAGTCCTAGCAGACTAAGATGGAGAACGTCTTTCCATTTACCAGTCCATTCCTTTCTGTGCTTCTGCTATACTTCCTTTGTTCTGTTAAAACTTGGTCATCCCATCATCCCCTGGTCATAAACAATTAGAACAGGGCTTATCCTGAAGAAAATGCAACTAGCAATGGGACAGCCATTTTAACTTGAGAAGACACTCCTCACTTGACAATGACTAAGTGAATCAATCATATTGTGGTTCTAAGAAACTTTGAATGCAACACACAGAGAGAATCTCAGTAGGTCAATTGGGGAAACACACAGAGAGAGGTGGCAGGAGGCATAAGGTACGAGTAGCAGAAGTCATGAACTAGAAAGTAGAAGAAAGAAAAAGCTGTCGAAGCAGAGGAAGTAGAGGGAGAAGCCAAGAGAGAACCTGATTATAGGACCAGGACCGAGGAGCAACATTGAAATATGACACCTTTTAGTTCCCCCAGAGGCCTGATTATCCAACTCTTCTGAGATTCATATAGTGCAGTAAAATATTGATTAAGAGCACTGATCTTGGGAACAGACCTGGGTTATGCTCCCAGGCACCCAAATAATTCAGGCATGTACTTAACCTCTTGATAACTTAGTTTCCCTGGTAAAATGGGGGCAATAAATGCCATTTCCTTCATGAGACTGCTGTAAGGATTCAGTGACATACTGCTTTAAAGTTCTTGCTATATCATGTACACATAGTAAGAGCTTCATAAATTTTAGCTATTATTATTATTATTACAAACTGTGTATACTTCTAATAAACTCCTGTTTGATAAAGTAAATGACATGTACATCTCTTCTTTGCAATCTGAAAGACACTAGGATAGTTACTATAACATAATGAATAACCCCTCCCAAAAATATACTTATATTTTGCAGAGGTTTTTTTGGGAATTAAAGTGTTTGGTTTTTAGTACTTAACTGTTTCTTTTTGCCCTGACGAAGGGGAGATTCATGTGGAAAGATTAGGATTCTCCAAAGTAATCTAACTCAATGGTAAGAAGTCTCAGAGGCACATCCTAGTATGGGTAGTGCCAGTTAAAATCACTACTTCTCATTTCCTTCTCCCAAGGTTGCTTATTTACCAAGATGTCCTATTTTCTGGGAGGTAGACTTTCCTTATAGGACCAGGTCTTACAGGCAAATTACGGTCTGAGGAGTAAGCTGTCCTCAAATTATTTTAGAGAAGTCAGCATAATTAAATAAAACTATTTAATAATGATGATGAAAACCTAATTCAAATTAGCTTGATGGTCTGGTTCATGTGGCTCAGATAATTGAATGAAGAGATATAGAAACCAAGGCCTTGGGACAAGAAATGGCACCTGTAAGACTCAGTCTCCATAGGTTCCCAAACTCTCACTGGCTTTACTCCTTTCTACTTAATCCACAGTAACTTTCTGCAGCAGTGATGGACCAGGATCAAGTGCTCTCCCACAACATGGTCTGGACTGAACTATTCGATAATGGGAAAAGGAGGCCCTATAAAGGAGTATTGTCCAGACAGAACACACATGTTTACTATAGTAGTTCACCTGAGATCCCACAGCTAGTAAGAGGCAGAGACTTAAACCAAACTTCTATTTCCACTTCTCATGCTCTTTCTTCAATTGTATGGATGTTGATTAATGAGCTCTTTTGTTTTCAAGTCATAGAAATAATAATCCTGATAGCAGTGGTTATGCTTCCTTGTTTGAAATATAGCAGACATCTATTACAGGTCGAATTACTTTACTCATCTCTGTCAAGAGTTCCCAGCCTTGTGCACTTGCTGCTGTTCCATCCTGCACAATAATTCTCTGGGATGAGTATCAGTATCTAATAATGCATTTTTAGTTGTTTATGTTTAGTCTCTCAAGTATGGAAATGAGGTTAAGTTTGAATTTCCCTATTAAATTCTACTACACATCAAACACTCCCTTTACTGTTTATAGTTCTGTGTAGTCAATTAAGACCAAAGGATTTATTCTGGTCAATGGTCTATGAGTAGAAATGATGTATGTCACATCCAGGTGCCAGCAATAAGAGTAAGTGTGAGTTCTCATGTATCTATTATCCCTATCATAGTGGATTTCCAAATGATGGAACTTTCCAGAACTTAACTTTGTGGAGCAGAACAACTATCTCCCCTAATCCCCATCTCTCTGCCAACCAGCACTAAACTTCCAGCATGAGAAATTAAACTTCGTTGTATTAAGCCTCTGAGATCTTTGAGTTTATTTATTATCACCATCACATCCCAGAAGTAGAGTGTTGTATTAAAGAATAAATTATGTAGTGTTACTTAAGGGTCAGTGATGCATGTTTAGGAGGCTGATATTGAGGGTAGGGAAGATAACAGTCTATGTTATGCAGTGGGAAACCATTTGGTATAACCATCACTTGCAGTAACTTAGGGGTAAGTTTGTATGCTTAAAGAATTCACAGTCCTAGGAGAAAGTATGTGAAAAACAATGTATTAGTAATGTCTTGGTTATTATTTGTTGCACTTTGCAACAGAGTAAAATAAGAGGTGGCTGATTTTACAAGTAGAAATTTAAAAAGTAGAAGCTTCCAGAAATCCAAAAACTTGCCATGTTGGAAAATTAATTTTTTGCCAATTAATTTTTGCTCCCCAAGAAAAAGATAAAATTAAGAAAGCATTTGGAAAAAGTCCATTAAAACCAAATATTTTTTAGCAAGAATATGATTTAGGATGTGACCTTCATGCTTACTTAAAACCTCTCAATGATTTAGAATTTCTCAAGGAAAAGATCAGATACAGGATTTGCTTTATCACTTACTACTCCAGAGAGGCTCAAATACATTAAGAGAGATTTGGGGATGAGAAAGCAAATAAATATAGCAGATCTGAGATACATGTCTCCAAAGAACCATGGTGTATATACTAGAACATAGGACTGATGAAATCAGACAGAAAAATGCACCTCTAAAGTCTTCAGAGAATTATTCTTCCAAGGAAACTATGAACTTGCAGTAGAAAAGCCTGTGGACCTCAAAGAATTGAAATAACCCTTTGGCCTCCAGTCTCCTATGGGAAGGGAGTTGGTTGAAAAACAGCATCCTCTAAAGAACTTGAGGTATGTATGTTTCAAAATACTGTAAAGGATGCCTCATCCCATTTGTAACCACTTGCTTGAGACTGCTTTACATGGGAAATTGGCTAGATGTGAAAATTTGACCTTAAACGTTATAAATGTCACTCCAAAGGAAATACTGCCTTGATAAGCATACGGCCACATGGCTCAGAATAGGTGGCAATCTAGGAACATTCCAGCTTAATGATGTAACTGAATGCTGTCACTTTGGCCCAATTAGAATGTAAGGTTTATCAATGCCATACAGGTCCCAACTGGAAGAAACATATGACCTGCAGTGGGATCAACTTTGGGAGCAACCCATGACTTTGGCTTCCTGAATTGCTCTAAGAAATATTGAAACAGCAATGAGCAGAAAGCATCTCACAGAGGTCAAGACAGAGAAAGACAGACTAATAAAGAGATTTAGCTTGTGCATCATTTCCCCACCTATTAATGCTTCCTTATCTGTTTAGTCTTTTGAGGAAATAAATGCTGGAATTTATAAATGTTTAATTATGTGGTTGTGTGGTTTTTTGAGTGCATGTTGCTACTCAAAGAACTGGATGTTTGCTGAAACCCAAATAAAACAAAAATTGAGCCTAAATTAGAAACTCAATTTTAACCTAGGTCATATTCTGTAACCCCATTTTGGATGTGGCCAAGGAGTATAATAGAAAAAAAAACAAAAGAAAAAAGAAAACCAACACAGAAACCTCTCAAACTTTGGTGCCAGAGGTCATGGAGAACAAAGGAATAAGAAGCTTTCCCAGAGACCAGAGTAAGGTCCTAACCAAAAAACAAACAAACAAACAACAACAACAACAAAACCAATAACTCTTTCATGCCAGTGTAGAAGGTCCTTGCCACATTTGTCCAGTGTGATATCAGAATTGCTGGGCTCAGTGACTGCCAGGTATCTTCCCACCCTTCTCTTTCTGAATGGGAACATTTATTGTGGTAATCCTGTGTCTCTTTTACTATTGTCTGTTAGGTGTGTTGTTGGGGGGGCATTGCAAATAATTTATATTTTTCCTTATACGTCTTCAGAATGAGAGGATCACAACTGCATAAGTCCCAGAGATCTGGACCTTGGAAGATGAATTGACTAAAGGACTCTTTGGAGATGGGTTGAGTGTTAAGAAGGAAGTTAAGAGATTCTTAGTAACCACAAGGGTAGGTTGAACCAGAAACACTGCCTACTCACCTATATTCTTGTGCTTGTCCCCATTTCTCAGCCCCCTTGCATTTGGAAGGGCTCTGTGTCTTGTTCTGGCCAATGGGTCATGAGCAGAAATGATGTGTGTTGCTTCCAGGCTGAAGCTTAAGAGCGGTCCCTAGTTTTCTGTGTATGATACTTCCCTGCTGTGGCAATTCCTCACCGGGCCCCTGGGTAAATAGGTGAAAGAGAGCCCCACTTTCCCTGCAACACCCCAACAAGTATAAACAAGAAAACCATTTTTGGGAGAATCCACTTGGGGCTGCAGAGTTTCTTTGTTCTTTCAGCATGACCTAACCTATCCTGACTAATGTAAACCTTAAAACTTCAAAATTGGCCTGCACATTAAATAATAGAAATATCAGTGACAATCTTTTATGATCGTACATGGAGATGTACATCACAAAACTTCAAAGTTTTCAAAGTTCAGAACTTCAAAGTTTTGTTCTCAAAGGAGAACAAAAAGAATAACTAAAATATTCTTTGTTTTGCAATTTGATCTTACTCCTCATACATCTCTCAGTCCTTAAACAGGAAAGCAAGGCAATAGTTCAGAAATGTGTTGTTTTGCCATTATGACACCATCCTAACAACTTTGTTATAAATATCAAGATTCCTCTGGGTATTATTTATCTCATTCTGCATGGGCTCTCAACTTCAGTGCACCCCTCCCCAGACAGATCTAGAAAGGGACTTCGTCTGTCACTAGCCCACCCCCAGTGAGGTTCCTCTTCTCATTCTAACCCGGACAACAGCAAATCTAACATCAACAGGGTTTTTCAAGGCAGTAAAGAAATGAATAACTGATCTGAGAATATCAGGCATGAGGTCAGGCAGCTTGAAAGATGCTTGTGAATAGACCACACATTCACCCTTGGCATTGGCTGCTTATACACCAAGAGGTACATGGAGAAATCCTGCAAACAAATATATTGGCAGCAGTTGTGTGAGAAGCTGAAACAGAGTTGGAGTAGAGTGTGCAAAACACCAGCATAATGTCCATCAGAGTGAGTAAAGAAAAGAAACCCATTTCAGAAGGCTCTGATTTGTAGTTATCAGGCAAAAGCTTTGAGCAAAGATGATCTGGTCCCTGGAAATAAAAAGACAGATTCAACACAGTAAAGACACATGTACTCAATAAAGGACAGTTGTTTTTACAGAGGAGTTTTAAATGGTCTGGAAGGGTAAGTATTGCCACAAACAACACAGGGATAATTTTCAGGAATGTAAAGGGAAATGATACACTTTCATTGGCACTTTGGGAGGAGGAAGACCTTTTAATAAATCAGGCATACCTGTTTTAATAATCAATAAAAGTGATGATTGTTTTATTCTGATCACTATAAGTAAAATTTAAAACTGCTTTTATTATTATTTTTTTAAGATTTTATTTATTTATTTGATACAGAGAGAGAGAGAGAGCAAGAGAGAGAACACAAGCAGGGGGTGTGGGAGAAGGAAAAGCAGTTTTCCTGCCAAGCTGGGAGCCCAATGTGGAGCTCAATGTGGGACTTGATCGGGGCTCAATCCCAGGACCCTGAGATCATGACCCGAGTGGAAGCCAGACGCTTAATGACTGAGCCACCCAGGCAGCCCTTAAAACTGCTTTTAAAATCTTTGGAATGTAAGATTATATTCTGGCAGCTAGTAGCTTTTGTAGTTACCCTGCCTATGTATGTGGGTATTATCACATGATCAGGCAGGAGCATTCTGGGTTTATGTCTCAGCCTCATATCAGTGGGGATAGCTTTCCTTTACAAAGATTTCTCAAGGGACACCTGGGTGGTTCAGTCAGTTATGCTTCTGAGTTGGATTTTGGCTCTGGTCCTGATCTCCAGGTCGTGAGATTGAGCCCCACCTCAGGCTCTGCACTGGGCGCAGAGTCTGCTTAAGACTCTCTCTCCTCCCTCTGCTCTCCCCCTGCCCTCTCTATCTCTCTCTCTCTCTAAAATAAGTAAATCTTTTAAAAAATTTTTCTCAAGAAGAAGAGCATACACATACACACATTTACACATATATACAGACACACGTGTGTGATTTTTTTCCCCTACTTTCCCTCTTAGAAAATACAAATAAAATTGGTGAGGTTATCACTGATGCCACTCAAAAGTCACAGCTGACAGTGAAGAAAAACTGGAAGGGAACACCAGCTGAGCAAAGGTATCCAAATTCATTTTAAGCTTTGAGAAGGGAGTTTTAAATCATAGGCTTATGAAACACCAAGGTCTTGGTCTTGGTCCTGTAAATGGTTATAGAAAGGAGAAAAAAGAGGAAGAGAAACAGAATAATTAACATGAACATCTCAGACATCACAAAGCTTTTAAAAGGATGAAGAGTATTAGAGTGGAGATTAGAGAAAACTTTTCTTTTAAAACATTCACATTTGATGCTGCTTTGCAAGTCATGTCCATGATTAGGTATATCTTAGAAGATGACCCTTTAATTGAGCTTATTTATCTGTGATCAAAACTCAGCAGCAAACTCAGATCATTTGGGAGTGCTATGCCTTTCTGCATACGTTTCTATATGAAATTCATAACTTTACAAAATATTTTAAAATATTCCTCTATGTGGGAGGCTTATATCATTCATTCATTCATTCATTCATTCATTCATCATTATTCTTCTAGTCAACAAATATTTATTGACTTCTATGATGCTCCGGGCATACTTCTGGATGTTTGAGAAGCAGTAGTGAACAAAATAGAAAAATTTCTACCACATGGTGTTAACATTCTATTGAAGAGAGATACAATGAACAGATATATAAATAAATATATAATGAATGCTATATTATAGTTGGAACAATTCAGGTAACTTTAAACTTTCATGACATATATGATAAACAGATTGCTATAAAATATGTCATAAATTTTCTTCTTTTATTAAATATGGAAACTTTAGATAAACACAAGGAAGAAAATAAAATTAGTCAACTTGATAAAAAGCAAATTTACCTATAATCTCATCATGGTATCCTATGAGCTTATCAACTTGATTTGGGACAGGAGGAAAGTACTGTATTTGGTATCTTGGTTTTCTTTACCATTTTCTGAGCATTTTTCTTTGTTATTAACAGTTTTCAAAAATATGTTCTTAATAGCTGCAAATATTACAGGCTATACACTGTTTTAATGCTTTTATTATTTTTGACAAACTTTGTGATTATAAATTAATGTACATAAATCTTTATCTGCATATCTTATTATATCCTCAGCAGAAAGTGCGTACAATGGAATTATTTAGTCTATATGCATGTGTATTTTATGATATTTGATGTATGTTACAAAATAGACTTATAAAAGGTTACATTTTCTTACTATTATTGCAGTATTGTTACTACTGTAACAGTATGAGACATTAAATAGACTTAAAATCTCAGCCCAAACTGCACCTTGGTGCTAATCTTAAATTGTGTATATATATCTGTTTACTGGTGAAGTTGGTTTTTTAAAATATGTTTGTTATGCAATCACCTTTCCTCAGTGAATTGTCATTTGCTTTATCTCTCTCGTTTCTTCTTAAGCCATTAGAGTTTTTCTTCTGATATGAAGTATTTTCCATATGAAACATATATTTCTTGCAATTTTCCCAAATTGTCATTTATATTTACCCCTTTATGATATTTTTGCATTTGAAAGTAATTTTATGCATCCGATCTTATTGATCTTTTTTGGGAGGTGATTGTTCCTATTTCTCTTGTGCTTAAAAAAGCTTCTCTATCAGTAAAATATTTCGTTTTTCTAGTTTATTTTTAAAAATAATTTTACTTTTTTATTTAGCTCTTCAATCTCTGTGTAGTTAATTTTGGTATGATGAGGCTTAATTTGATGCTTTTCTAAATTGTTCATTTTCTCACTACCATTCGTTAATAAAATAATCCGTGGCTTCCTCCATAGGTCTGTAATACTTTTTTTCTCAGTTGTTAAATTTACACACACACACACACACACACACACACACACCCCACAAACACACACACACACGGGTCTATTTCAGAGGTTGCATTAATCTCTTTAAAAGGTTCTGTTTTTAAGATTGGTGGTAGTTGGTGGGGATGGGGAGTGATGGTTCCGGTACTTTTTGTCCCAGATGTTACAAAATTACAATTCTTGGTATTGTCTTGATGGAACTGGGCAAGAGCAGCGGTGCGGAGGCACTTAGGACCCAGGGGAAAGCCAGGCTTGGTATAGAAGGACAGAGTCTCCGGCGCACACGCCTCCTACCAAAATCACAGCCCCGCGGAGCCGGGGCTCTCATTCACAGCTTTCTAGAGAAATCTGAGCCCGAACCTGCCAGAATAGGGGATCTCACCCACTCAGCTCAGCAGCGAGGACACCTGCAGAAACACATTCCTAAAGCAAGGCTGAGCGGCTGTGTGAAGGTATTTGTTGCCTTTTTTCTCCCTTCTGTATTTGCAGCGCCTCCCCGCCTTTCCCCCAGCTCTTGCGATGCCATGGCTGCGGCGTTTCAGCACTTCGGTGCGTGGACAGCTCCCATCTGCAATCCCTCCGCACTCCATCCCTTCCGCACCCCACTTTCCACGCCTTCGCGGTCCATCCTCCTCCTCCCCGCGCCCGCTCAATCTGCGCTCCCTTACACCATCAGCACCCCCATCTCTCCACCATCACCGTCATGATCTCCACCATCACAAGCGCCGTAACTACAGTCAACACAACTGTGTCTTGTCACTTAGACAAAGCCCGAGGTCCGCAGGGTTGAGCAAAAGAATCCAAGTTTTCAGGCAGAGGAAGGAAAGTTCAGGTGGACGACACCCTTGAAAACAAAGAGACGCCTGCTTGAGAGAAAGGGAAAGTGAAGCCAGGATAGAGAGACCCAGGGCAGGGGGACAGATGGGGCACTTGTCAGACACCAGCAGTTAGCCAGCTGCCTTTCAGCAGATTAGGCGCTGTTTAGTTCAGGAAATTAACATGGCCTGGGGTATAGTGTTATTCCAGTAAAATAGATATGTAAGCTTAATTCGTGTTTCTGGTTTTCCAATGGAGAATCACCAGGAAGCAGGGCGGGGGTGACTGATGACTCATATTCACGCACACGTCAATTTTCCTTCCTAAGCGTTTATTACAGAAACTCTGAAATTAAGTTTTTTACTGAAATGTTTTGTAAAATGAGGACCCCCAACGATTAACAATGTGACCACAGTAAAAATTAAAATGTTGGTGATGATAACCTAACAAATGTGGCTCTCACTGGAAAGTGCTATTCGTTCAAATGTCTCCTCCTGTCTACTTATTTCAATTTTCCAATCTTAAACCTCTCTTTGAAGCAGAGAAGATAGATCTCTTGCCCAAAAGGCCAAAGTAGTAATGATATTCAGAGCAGATGGTCTGTCTTTGTTCATCACTAGTCAAGGACTGACTCGGATTTGGAAGGCGAGATTTTTGTGTGCTTTCTTAGTAATCAGGAGAAAACACCATTTTCCCGTAATAGTAAAGGGTAATAGAGTGCAAAAATTGAAAAAGCATTTCATGTAACTGTGTTCTGCCAGGCTCTGCTTTTAGAGTGCCATCATTTTCTGTCTTAGCTGAAGGGAAGTTGGAACATCTTTCAAATATCTTGAGGGTCCAAACCCAAGTCATAGCACCTCTTTAATTTATCCAGTCTCATTTGTTTTATAAGAGCTAACAAACAGCAGAAAATAAGTATCTGAGCCTGTCATAAATAAAAATCTTTCAGTGAGTACCCATTTAGTCAATTTTTACTGAACAGCAAAGTATTGGGTGGATTTTTTTTACAAATTATTTTTCACAAAATTAATATCTTAATTAAAAATGAGATGGATCATATTTTCATATGAGAATGGTGTCAGGTCACATGTCACAATCAAGTTTAAATCAGAGCACAGAAAAGCCTCATTTAAAAATCACTCTTGTACCTTTATCCTGCTTCCTTAAAAAGAAAAAGAGTCAGTAAAGCAAGTTTGGTCTAAACTGGCTCACTAATTTTGTCAAAAATAAAAAATACAAGCAAGTAGCTTCTGAAAGAAGTTTTGAAGGAAAATTCACACCAAATACCCTTCTGGAATGAGGGGTAGTTGCATTTTCTCAAAAGTTACTTACTGCCATTAATTACCAAAACATTGGCATAATTCAATTTGCCTCTAAAATTCACTCACTTTTGAACTCAAACTAAGAAAACTAGTGAAAGTATCTGGTGAAATGGATTTTAGAGAAGAAGAAAATTTGCTCCATGATGTACCATCCTCAGACTAGTGATGTCCACTGTAAACAAGACCCCTCAAGTCCCAAAGAAACAAGATTCTTAATAACTGTTCGCAAACAATGGTTCAACCCAGATAATTTTTTAAAGTGTACATGTTGCCAGTTCTGGTTGCTTCAAACCATTAACTCAGGCCAGGAATCCACTGTCTCCAAAGCTGCTGTCTTCCTGTGCTGAATACAATTTCCTGAGGTTGGGGAAATTTCAAAACAATGTTGCTCTGGTGAAATTTATAGGCATCTGTTTCAGAAGTGATGCCTTTCTCTGATGAAATACTATGCTGGGCTTATTAATTTTTATGCAGTGATACTATCCTGGCTTCTTCTTTATTCTTTTCTCTATTAAGGGCTATTTTATTTTTTTAATATTTTCAGTAACATAACTTTCTCCTTTTTATAATGGACTTAAAGGTGAACAGAAAACGTATTTTCCATCAGAGTGGCATCATACACTTTTGTAGACATGTTCACAGAGGGGCACATCCTTTTAGAATCATGGAGTATAAAGCTTGCTAAACTTTTATCTTCCAAAAGGGGGAATCAGGAACTCTTGAGAATTAGCGATGTCTGCTCACTTTTGCAAGCTTTACAAAAGGACATCATATTAACCCTGAGGAATCTATTCATGACTTTACACACTTCCTCAAAGCACAGTCATCCTTAGTAAATGGATTCTCTCCTTTCCTGTTACATGGTGACAGAGACAGGAGGTAACACAGTACAATGAGTATATAAAATATGAAGTTTGGTTCATGTCATCCGTTTAGAAATACCCCTCAACATTGCCAAGAGAGATCTTTCCTTATATTACGCCCTTCTCCAAATTTTAATTATTTTGATTACTGTTCATTTTATCCAGATTTCACTGGAATAAATTTATTTCAAGAGAAGACCCACAATGTGAATTACTTCAAGTCTGCAACCCCCTAATATCAATCCCAAGTATTATATTTCTCCAGAGAGAACCGTGCTTACTTTCTACCCAAGTTCGTCTCAGCGTAACAGAAGTTTGCCTTCTTTGGTTTGATTTTTTTCATGGATTGGAAATCAACTGGTCACTCCTCTTCCCTCCCCCCAAAAATACTTTTGTTTATTCAGTTAATAAGTTCATTATTCTTCACTACCTTTGTTGCCCCTCCCAGCCCTTTATCATATCTTCTCTGACCAGGAAACATAATCTTCTCCCCTTTCATGGACATGATATCACATGATAGGGAGTATCAGAGAAAGTTTTCTGTGTAGGAGGCTAATTTTCTATGAGCATTTCTTCTTTCTGATTTCTGAGCCAGCAGGAATTTTCCCTATATGTGTTTGAGATGATTGCTCTTGTCTTCTGGACCCTTTTAGCCACATCTCTAATTCATAGATATTATGCAAAGCAACTCCCCCATTTCTTCTCCTTAGAATAACATCATGTCAGTTCAGCTTCTGTTACTGCTCAGATGTCTTACATAAAGTTCCATACCTTTATACATGCCAAGGACACAGTGTATTCAGTGTTCATTTTTCTGTAGTTTGGGAGGAAGTGAAATTGTGGGCCTGGAAATGGCAGAGGAGCTCACATTATAGGTTTTATAAGTAAGAGAACTCTACTTCTGATGTGTGGCCGAATAAAACAAAATAAAACAAGTGAGATTCTCCTCTTTTTCCTTGCCCACCCTTCTCTTTCTCCCTCCCTTTCTCTTAGCATCTCTTGCTTCCCCCCTTCCTTTCTTCATTGCTTTTTGTTGACATATAGAGCACGCAAACATGTGTGTAATTAATGGAGTAATCTGATAAGCTTTTATGAGTGCTGGTATCCAAAAGGAGTAAGCACACTGGAAGTGTTTTTACTCTCCTGTTGGACAGAGTTGCGCTGCCGTCCACAGACAGTATGAGCTCTGACTTCAGAGATAATGAACCTACCTTCTCAACTCTTTGTATTCACTACACATCCTCTAGAGCAGGGCTTCCCAAACAATGTGCATACAAATTGCCTGACCACAGGTCTGGGTGAGTACTGACATCCTGTATTCCCAACAAGCTCCTGGGTACTGGTGATGGTACTGATCCAAGGAACCCACTTTGAGAAGCAAAGACAACAGTTTCTTTCTGAACAGTCCCACCTTAATGTCTGAGTAGTAAATAATGGCACTCATATTAAAACAAAACAAAAACCATTCCAGGCAATAATAGCTGAGAAATCACAGTTGTAGTCGAGGAGAAATGGATACCAATAACCCCTTTCTTCCCACCTCAGTCATGTACACCTCGTTGGGTTCCACTTTCACCTGGCAGTTTTCTTAACTGATTCCTGCAGTTGATGTCATCTGCCTAAGTACATCCGGAAGAAAGATCCCAGTCACATCAACCTGCTGGGGAAAACACTGAGAGGGAAAGAGGGCAAGCGGATTTAGTGGCCATCTTTGGGTGAGCCTTGCCTTTCTTACATCTCTCCAGATCCTTTTCCTCTAAAGAGTCTATTCTTAGAGAAATACCCTCTTCCCTTGATGGCAGAAGAATCACATGTTTGTTTGTTTTTTCCTTCCCCTCCCGCTGATACTCCTAAGAAGCACAACTGAAATTAAATTTTAAATTGGGGCATTGACTGCCAAAGACTTCTTATGGGGATAGTTTAATAGCACAGAAAAACATTTTAGTCTAATTTTCTATGTCTCAATAAATTTTTCCCTGTAGATTGTTTTCATTTAAAATACAGTGAGGTATAAGGTGAACACTACTTAAACTAAGTACTTTTCTACAGTGAAGAGGCAGAAAAATCTGGGCGCCTGGGTGGCTCAGTAGGTTAAAGCCTCTGCCTTCGGCTCAGGTCATGATCCCAGGGTCCTGGGATCAAGGCCCGCATCGGGCTCTCTGCTCGGCGGAGAGCCTGCTTCCTCCTCTCTCCTCTCTCTCTGCCTGCCTCTCTGCCTACTTGTGATCCCTCTCTCTGTGTCAAATAAATAAATAAAATCTTAAAAAAAAAGAGGCAGAAAAATCCTATACCTTCCTTGCCAATTGCCTTTCCCTTCAATTTGTATTATTTGACCCAAAGCAAACTAAAAGAATAAAAGTTGTGTAGGTTGTTCTAGAACACAGGACACCATCCTCTGTCAAAAAGTCCATCTTCAGAGTTCCAGACTATTCTAATTCTGATCTGGCATTTATTTTGGGTCAAATTTCTCAGTGTCCCTACTCTGATAAAAATCCTTCCAATTTACTTTTAATCTTTCTTAAGAACAAGAGCAAATGGGAGCAGATGACAGTGCTTAGTTGCTATTTTAAAGAGAGCCAAGGGAATCAACACAATTAATATTTATGTGGCAAGGGTAAGCCCTGGGCTAGGACTGAGTTAAAGGTGATGGACATTTGACGGTGAGCCAGAGGCTAAATTCTGGTCACACTGCATTTTCAGATGATTAAAGGTCTCCCCTTTATCCTTCTGGAATTCTCTCCCTGCCCCCAGTATACCTAGCTTGTATCAGCAAGTTGGGTAATGTTTGATAGAATGCTGATGGGCTGGGAACCAATCTGTTATTCACAGGATTTATACTCCTTTGCCAGTACTTATGCAGAGAAATCCTATAAACCCTCATGGTCAATTTCAAATTCATCATTTGGAAAAAACAAACAAAATAAAACAAAACAAAAACAACCTCTTCTGGTTAGCACCAAAAAATGTTGCAGTCAAACAACCTCTGAGGATTAAATTTAGGTACCACCAGCAGTAAAGGAGCACATCATCTTTCAGGAAAGATTTCAAATACAGTTGTACTTTAAAAAAAAATTTTTTTTTGCTTGTTGTGATTTTCAACTTTGGTTTAGATGTATCAGCAACATCTATTTTTATTTCATTCAGTATAAAAATTCCTTTCAGCATTCCTAAGGGAAAAACATATTCAGTTAAAATTTTTGAAGTGAAATTTTAGAAAGGTGAAGAGCCATCAGGGTTGACCTAATTCAATATACCTTTAAAATTTGGAGACATAACTTTCACATCTACTAATGGAGGACATAGTTGATTAGATTTTCATGTGGAAAGTTTTATCCCTCAGATTCATCTTTCATTTCTTTCTTATAAAACAAATACGGCTGTAGTTTCTCATTTTATATTGGTATTAATTTAAATTTATGTGTACTTAAAGTTATTCTTTTGTGTTGCTAAGAACATCCCAAGGCAATACACATTTGAGGTATTTTCATTATTTATTGGTGTTATTATAATTCAAAGAGTATCTAGGCTTTATAGATTTTATCTTCCTGGTCATGACAACAATATACTCTTTCCTTCCCAAATTTGGCCAATTTTACAACATCCTTTAAATGATCTTCCTTAGGACTTGTAGGCTGTGGGCATGTGCCTATTGTGTGAACGAGTCATTGGGAGGACACAAGTATCCAGAGTGGTGTAGAGAAAGTATCATGCTGAGAGATAGGGCAAGGTCTTTGACAGAACGTGGGCCGTAGGTCCGGGAGGCTGTGGTGTGAATCTTCATTCTTCTAACTGCAATTAATCTATCTAAATCTCAGATTTATCCTTCCATCTAATAATTAATAACCAAACTTTAAAGGTTGGTGTGGAGATTAGATCATAGAACATCAAAGCTGTAGGTACATAATAAATACTCAATGAATATTTGTTTGTTTTTTCCTCCCAATTCTTAACATTAGTTTATTATCTGACTTTAAGACGAGTGCTTAGTTGTTCTAAGACTCAGTCTCTTTTTACCTGGAAACCAGAAAACTATGATATCAATAAGATCACAGTAAATGTAAAATGGAGCTTTTTATTTCCAAAGCACTTTTACCTACATCATTTCATATGATCCTCAGGATCTCCCAGGGAATCCTTTTTCTTCTACCTACTGCAGGATCATTGTAACAATGAAGAAAGATAATTGATGTAAAAGGTTTTGAAATAATACTTACTCACGTACATATTCTGTAGACTAGGTGCGTTTGTTATTAGTCTGATTGATTCCCACTATATGCAATATGGGTTTCTGAAGATAATGAAATAAATGCAAATAACAGATTATAAAATAACCAAAATTGGTTTCATTTGAATTATTGTCTTTTCTGAAACTATTTTTCTACATAGATTCCTTAGTTTATAAATACTAGGATGTATGTCTTATAGGTGTGTGTATGTGTATGTGTGTGTACAAATACACCTTCTTAAGACTGAAATTTTTTTAAGGTTTATTTATATGACAGAAAGAGAGAGAGCGTGAGCCTGTAGGAGCTGGGTAGGGGAGGGGCAGAGGGAAAGAATCTCAAGCAGACCTGCTCCCCACTGAGTATGATGCCTCATATGGGGCTTGATCTCATAATGCTGAGATCGTGGCTTGAGCTGAAATCAAGACTCAGTTGCTTAACTGACTGAGCCACCTCTGAGGCCCAAGACTGAATTCTGTATAAGGAAATATACAAATAGATTTCTTCTAGGGCCACTTGGGTGGCTCAGATCATTAATCGTCTGCTGTCGGCTCAGGTCATGATCCCAGGATCCTGGGATCGAGCCACCCATAGGGCTCCCTGCTTGGCGGAGAGCCTGCTTCTCCCTCTCCCTCTCCTGCTCCCTGTGCTTGTGCCCTATAGCTCTCTCTGTCAAATAAATAAATAAAATCTTCAAAAAAAAAAAAAAGATTTCCTCTAACGGAAACTTGAGATGAAATGGGAATCTTGAATCTATGGATAACGTGATTTCAAATATCATGATATGAAGACTCTTCTTTCCTCTCTCTCAAACACTACTTAAATTTCTGGTTCATTAGAAAAAGCATGCATTAGAAGTTAGCTTCTACCTTGGGCTCCCCAGAGGGTGTGGTAAGTTACTCTCCATGTATTTGTAACAATGTCTAAATAAAGAATCATTTAGACCTAAACAGCAAAGGGAAAGATAGTTTCTGAGGCTCACATGAATCTGCCTAACATGGCCTTTTGGATTATCAAGCACATTTCAGTGCCCAGATCATGCTTGGCACTATGCTAGGCATGGCAAAGTATCAATCCTTCAAATTGAATGGCAGGTTCTTTGATATGGCATTTTAGCCAAAGGAAAATATGCAAAGGAAGAGCAAACATTTATGATAGCTGGAAAAGGCATGGACAGCTAGATTTTTAGCTTCAGTCCTCTTCTGATGAAGAAACAAGGACAAAACTGGACATCTGTAAGGTATGGCATTAGGCTACCTAAGAATGTCTGTGAACTCCTTCAGCATGTTTAGGTTTATGGAATGGTGAATCTAGAAGGAATTTTAGTAAAGGACAGGAAGGTTCTGAGAGGAAAGGAAACTTGCTGAAGGTCACATAGCTATTAAGTAGTAAATACTAGAACCTCTTTGCTGCACCTAAGATGTAGAAAAGCACAGTAGAAAAGAGCGCGGGACTGGAGAAAGTCGGTTTTGAATCCAATTTCTGCTGGTTAGTAGCTGTGTAACCTTGGAAAACTCATTTAACCTTTCTATGCCTCAGTTTCCTCATCTGAAAAATGGGGACAATAATACACTCATTCCATACAATTGTTCTAAAGATCATCAAATGATGTAATATATTAATAGAGAGTATATAAGTGCCTGGGATATAATAAGTATAGTTATAAAAAATAATAAGTTAAAGCTATGATTATTATTCATTCCACTAAGACAGAAAACCACTCCTACTTCTTCATGTGATACCAAGTCCAATGTATCTTTTCATACTTATTTGACCAATTCAGAAAAGTTGAATGAGAACCAAATCCTTCACATGAACAAAAGATGACAGTTAAGTAAGAGCACTACATCCTGGAGAACATCTTGAATGGCAAAGCATTTTTAGCCTTAAATATTATCAATTAAAGTTGTTATTTAAATAGCAGATGATTCAGACTTCTGAAGTGAAGCAGTTGCCTTTAATGGAAAATATCTATTTCATCTCAAGTGACCCTGGCTTGGGTATTCTCTCCATAAGCTTCTACGGTATGCTGAGGGCAGAATAAAGATGTAAAATTGAAGCAAATTTATTTTGATATTATAGATTGGAAGCATAGCTACGTGTGGAGGTGGGTCATGAAAAGTGCAATCTCAGCTCTCCTCTTGAACCTGTAGTAATTTATCTCAGACACATTGTGGAGTTCCCTGAACTGTAAGGTGTATAACTTGCTCCCAGAACCTTTAAATCTTCTGAAGGGGACAAGCTGTTACTATGACTTGTGCTCCGAACATCTTGTGCCGTGGCTAGGAACTGTGAACATCACCCAGCATGCTTCAGGGAGGCAATGATCTGAAGTACAGTGTGCCTAGGCTAAATTCTCCTGGGAAATTAAAAGTCAGCTGCAACACTATCATTTAAGGAAAATGGTTGCAGAGGCACCCAACAGCAGGGGAAACCAGTCACTCATTGAAACAATGGTTTGACTACTTTTTTTCATTTACTCTCTTACTGAGCACCTACTGTTTGGTAGACACTGTTCTAGGCACTGAGGATAGATGGAGAACACAGCAAAGTTATTCCACTCATGGTCTGACACTCTTTGTGCCAGGCACTATGTTGGAGACACACAGATGAGTGGGATCCGGCACTTCTCTGCAAGGAGTTTAGAGTAAAGAGGGAGGGAGGGAGATAGCAATGAAATTATGTGGTTGGGACTGTGGGACTGCCAGTGACCTGGGAAGGTCACTGAGGGCTTCCTAGAGAAAATGGTGTCCAGATGAGTCTTAAAGGGTGAAGAAGAGTTCATCAGAGGTCATGCTTTGTCAAGGCCCACAGCACTGAAGAGAAACTTCATGTGGCTCAGTGTGGCTGCATGGCCAGGTGGTGAATCTGGAAAGAGATAAAGACCAGATGATGAGGAGTCTTGGAAACCTTATTACATGGTTTTATACTTCATTTTGGGACAATCGGAAGCTATTGGTCAATGTCAGTTGAGGAATGACATGAGCAGATTTCAAGTAGAATCCAGGGAATAGACCAGAGAAGGGCAAGGTCGGCAGCAAGGGCACCATAGAGAGGATGTTGCAGGGCTAAACAGATGAAGACAGATGTAACCCAAACGAATACAGTGAAAATGGTTGGAAAAAACTGGGCAGATTTAAGAAATATTACGGAAGTAATTGTCTGGAAGTGGGTGGGAAGGGAGAGAGTCAAATAATAGTAGACTCCCAGGCTTCTAGAGTGGGAAAAGACACAGAAGATGATGTCAGTCACTAAGAGATGGAGGTGGAGGAGCAAATTCAGGATGAGGAAGAAGGATTTGCTCAGGCTTAAGCACATTGAGTTTGTTTTGTCTAGAGGACATCTCTGTGGGGTTGTTGAGAAGGCAGTTGAATGTGTAGCTTGGAGACCAGGAGAGAGCTATATACAGAAGTTATATTACATGTAGGTGGTCAAACCATGGGGCAGGATCCTGGAAACGCTACACTAAAGTGTTCACAGAAAGAGAAGACAGAACAGGAGTCGACAAGGCTAAGAGAAGAGTCAGTGTGTCTGGAGTCAGAAAAAGAATGGGAGAAGGGCAGAGAGAGTTTTAAGAAGGATGAAGTCATCAATATCAAATACTGATAGAGTTCACTCATAAAGAGTACTGAAATTTGTCTCCTGGATGTAGGAACAAAAAGATCATTCACTAGTAGGGTGACCATCTGTCTGGGTTTGCTGAGATTTGTCCCCGTTTATGGCTATTGTTCCAGCATTATTATTATTATTATAAGTGCCCCCTCATGTTTAAATTTAGATGGTAAATTATATGATCATTCTGCTCAAATGGTTGGTGGGAGCAGTAAAGACATATTGCTGTGGGTGTAGGGATGAATTAGAAGAGGAGAAATCAAACACGGGAACTTTCTGAAGGGGTGTGGTAAGGCTACTAGATAGGGAATTTTAACATCAGATGAGCATTGAGCTAGAAGAATTTGGAAGCTTCTTCCAATCCTGGGAATAGTTCATAGCATTATTTTCCATTTACCATTCTAAGTCCTTAAAATTAGTGAAAATCAAGACTTTTATTTCTCATTTTCACACGTTACAGAGATAGATGCTGTTTTCTTGCAAATTATTTTACAAAGCCAACATTTTATCCACAAAATTTCTATTATTTCATTATCTTGAAGATGAATACCAGTTACTTGAACTGTTCTTCATCTCCCCCATATCACAGTATAAAGCAGAAATATGCGAGTTGATTGTCTCCCTTAAGTACTAACTGATAGTTCTAAATTAAGCAGAAGAATAATTTTGTCTTTTAAATTATTTTGTATGATAAAACAGTACCAATAATAATTAGTTTGGGAATAAATATTCTGCCTCTCATCACAAATATCATAGACCTGGGGGGAAAAAAACCCACATGCCTTCAAGTTCATTTACGCCTTGTACATCTTCCGATTTTTGCAACTTCTGGGTTACACCAAACAGATGTCTGAGAGCATTTTATATTTAAAACGAGAAAGATACAAATAATATGGGTGTTCCTCTGTACAAAGGAGTGTAGAAGTCATAAGAGATGTATCTGAGGAGATTCAAACCATCATTATCATAAGTAAAATGATACCTCAGAACAACAGGAAAGTCATATAAAATGGGAAGATTTTTAAGCCTGTAGAGATATTGGGTCAACAGGGAGGCATCCTGGATTTCAAGTCCCTTTGCCTTTCCTACAGGAGAGTAACAAAGGCAGATAATAAAGCTGCTCTAATGTCCGCACATGAGCATTCTTTCTCACTGCCGTTGAATTTGATTACAGAAGGTCTGGTTTCCAGCCAAAAGGTGGCGGTCCACCCTCCCCCTTCCCCCAGGCTATTGTTAGTTCAGTTTTGAGTGATTAGGTACCTGTGGGGTTAGGTTAGGGTGACCTTTAACAGTCCCTTTTTATTGTTAGGATGCAAACGACTGCCTTTTAAGGGGGGCAGGGGATATTTCTGTGGAAGGTACTTCTGATTGAGAAAAGAGGGTAATGGGGAGCAATAAATTGTACAGCAGCCATAATTTCTAGGCCTGTGAATGCCCCATAAAACAGGCTGCAGCAGAGAGGGGATCTTTCCCTCTTCTTACAGTTTCTTAGAGTAATTAATGAAAGACCACCTTTAACTAATCTGACCATATGCTATTATGTTAATCAGTCAGTGTGATGAAAAAGTTGCCAAACGTATTTCAAATATTTGCGTCTGATGCATTCAGGATGTCAACAATAAAATTCTGCCAATTACACCATTTTAAAGACAATTTACCTTTCATTCTTTGGAGACCTCATCTAATCAAACCCACAGAACAATACTGCTTTTCTATCTCGGTTCCAATTAATTTGCCCAGACGTTGTATCATCACTGTCTTATCTCTCTTGTGTGCATTTGTTTTCCAGTAAGAAATGGTCTCAGCGTTGCTTCTTTTTTGGATGGCCCCCACCACATAAGACCTGAATGTCCTACTGCTTTTCAAGAACAGAAGGAAGACCATCTATTTGTCTGTTTTGGTGGCAACTAGGTAGTAACAAAACTATTGAATGGGCCCCGATTTCGGCAGACCATCAGGTGAATGGGACCAGTCTCCCTTCTTCCAAAATATCAGAAATTAAGCACGTGGAAAGGAGAATCGGCCAAGATGACCCATTTACAGGCCGGACTCAGTCCAGAGACTATAGAGAAAGCTCGCCTGGAACTGAATGAGAACCCAGATGTCTTACATCAGGATATCCAGCAAGTCAGGGACATGATCATCACCAGGCCTGACATTGGGTTTTTACGTACAGATGATGCCTTCATCCTGAGATTTCTCCGAGCCAGGAAGTTTCACCAAGCAGATGCCTTCAGACTCCTGGCTCAGTACTTTCAGTACCGTCAGCTCAACCTGGACATGTTCAAAAACTTCAAGGCTGATGATCCTGGCATTAAGAGGGCTCTCATCGATGGGTTCCCTGGAGTGCTGGAAAACCGTGATCACTATGGCAGGAAGATTCTTCTGCTCTTTGCCGCCAATTGGGATCAGAGTAGGTAAATGTAGATAGTGTTTTTACTTGGTTTTTCTTTTTCATAAGCGTCCTCACTGCATGTTTGAGTCTGTATGGCTTTCATTTTCAAAAAAATGCAAAAAAATGTGTGATGAGGGGGCTTTCATTAAAAAAAAATATATATATATATAGTCCACTTGGCCACAAAAGAAGGTTTAAGGCCACAATATTACCTGTCATCAAAAGGCAATCCCAGATTCATGGCGGTGGTTTGGAACAATAGAATCATAGTGTTAGAATTGTAAGACACCTTAGAAATCATTATTCTATTCATCAGGGTGGGTCATTTATTTTAATAAAGTTGAAAGCTGTTCTTCTAGAAGAATCATATATTTTGTCTTGTGTCTTCTCATCTCTAACAACCAAAACAACAAAAATGGATTCAGTAGATGGTTTTAAATCAAATGTTTTCAACACATAAATAATTTCTTGGATCCCCTCCATGACTTTAATATCCTATATTTCGTCTGAGTGCCAGAAATGCATCTCTCCCTGAAAATCCCATAAAGAACAGCAAACTCAACATGTCCTTAACTGAATGCACCATCTTCTGCGCTCTATCTGTCTTTCCATCTATCCAGTCTCTCCTGCCAGATATCTGAGTGTCAACCTGAACTGCTTCTTGCCTGTGCTCTTCACATCCAAGTAGTTGGCAATTAATCGCCACCGCTTTCTTCTTTAGAACCTCTCAAATCTCATCACCTCTCTTTGCTTTTGTTGTTATTGCCTTGATTTAGATTCTTATGATTTCTCACTTGAATTTCTGCAACAGACTCTTACCTAGCATCCCTGCCTCTGGTCTACTCTCTTCTGAGCCATTTGGGTCTACAGCATAACTGGAGTGACCCTTCCAAAATTCTGTGATGTCACTCTGCTGATTAAAATTCTTCAGTGACCTGCAAGGCCTTCAAGGTAAAGTACGGCCTTTTATGAAGCACCTTGTACCTATCCTGCTATGTGTCACCCTTTGGCCTTCCTGGTCTCTGGCCCAACTGGGAGGAAGTATAAGCCTTGCCTTGAGTAACTGAGGTTTTTCCATGCCTCCGAACCTTTGTACTTGCCTCATCAGGCACCGGAAGGAGAGACCAACCACTTCTTATCCCAGTTTCAACCATGCTGGACACAGTCTGCCTACTGATTCATACTCTTCTTTATGCTTCTTCCCTGTAGAGTTTTCATCCATCCTCTACCCCAGCCCTTCCCAGTTAGGTGCCCTTCCTTTGTTCATATTTCTGCTAAAGCCTTTGCAATAGGAGTGTAAGAACCATTGCAATTACAGCTATTAATTTGGAATATTTATATCATATACTCTACTGAGCATTTATATATATTGTCTCATTTAACCCAATGAGAACTTTTCATGAAAGATATTATTATTATCTCTATGTCACATTTGATGACACAAGACATTGAGAAATTAAGTAACTCACTCAGTATCAAATAACTAGTGAAATATGGAGTGGGTATGAAGATCCGGTGGTCTGACTTAAGAGTTGTCTTAACCTGACTTCACTAAATGTGTGTTTACTTGCATACTCTTTCTTAGGCCTCCTTCCAAGACTGCAAGTTCCTTGAGGGCAGGAGACCATCACTTTCACGTTTATCTCTTTGTCACATGGCACAATATCCAATAAATCTGAATGAGAAAGAAGGCATGACTCAATCTCCTGTGACTTTAGTCTTCACAGAAATATCATCATGGAAATATTTATGGTCCCTGGGGAGACACAGGTTTAAGTTTTAAAATATACCAAAGACTTCCTCCCCAATATAACTAAAAGTAATTTCTAGGATGGCCCTTTATTACTTCAAGGCATTCCTCCTCCTCTTAAAAATGATAATATTGTAAGACACCTTAGAACTACTGGCTATTTTCTGGTTGGGAAGTTGGGATCAGACAACTTAATCCTGAGGAGGTATTCCGGGGTTTTAACACTATGGATCAGTCTGGACCTTGGTCAGCTCTGCCCCCCTCTCCCGGCCAGAACGCCTTTCTCATTTCTGCTCTGTTAACACAAGGTCGCTGCCAGCAAAGAGCCCATTGGGCAATCCACTGTCCCTCAGTGTGCAAATATACAAAGGGCTGACTCCCATCAACCACAGGAGAATTCCTTCTGAGACACACACACACACACACATACACACCCATCAACACAGGGCATTAGGCTTATACCCAAGAAAACAGCCATCCTTTTGACAATGGCACATTAATATTTTGGAGTTTGGAACAGGACAATTTTGATGATTCTGGAGAATAATCATGTTGACTTCATTTGTGCTTAGTTGTAAGCGTTCTAGAACTTCCATCTGCTAAGATGCTAAGTATTTATACATAAAAAAATACATCAAGGCAAAATATCTTTTTTTTTTTAAAAGATTTTATTTTTATTTATTTCACAGAGGGAGAGAGATCACAAGGAGGCAGAGAGGCAGGCAGAGAGAGAGAGGGGGAAGCAGGCTCCCCACTGAGCAGGGAGCCCGATGCGGGCCTCGATCCCAGGACCCTGAGATCATGACCTGAGCCGAAAGCAGAGGCTTTAACCCACTGAGCCACCCAGGCGCCCAAGGCAAAATATCTTATTTTGTATTAGCATTTGGTCTGAATGTATCTCAAAATGTGTTAAAAAGTAAAAACAAATAGTAATAGTAAGAAGCGAAGCTCCGAGAGAATAATCCAAATGTTTATGATTATGATAACCTTGAACGAGTTATAGTCCTCTGTTCCTTAGTTTCCTCAAGTGTAAAATAAGAAGCTCCAGCTAGGTAATCCCTGAGACACCTCCGCTCTAATGGCCCGTGAATGTAAAGCTCATTCAGCCTGATCCTATGGATGGATGGAAAGGGATTTTAAAATTCACTTTATAGCTGTCTAACTCACTACACTTTTTGAAGTAACCTCTCTCTCTTTCTCTCTTCCTCCCACTCACCCCCACCCCACAAAGGCTGAGCTTGAGGCATTTTTTTTCAAACTATACACTACTATTTGTTCCAAATATTTTGGTTTCAACAGGAAGGTAAAGGATCAGGCTATCCCACTGACAGCCAAAGATCATTAGAAGCAAAGAAAACTCAGTTTGAACCTAGGTACTGCCACATGCTTTCCTGGTTATATCACTTGGGACCAGCAACCTCTCTGAGACTCAGTTTTCTCATCTGTAAGGTGGGGATGAGAGTCATGTCTATCTAATAATGCAGTGGGGAGGACTGAATGAAAAAATGCACTTAAGAAGCACAACTCATTGTTTGCACATGGTAAGCACTCAATAAATATTAGCTAGTATTGTTATGAATATTATAAAACACTCGCCTACAAAAATAATCGGCCACAGATGGTAGATAGATAAAGATAGACAGGAGTACAATACCTGAAAGTGAAAATGGGCTGGTGGGTGTGGTCTGCCTGTATGCCCATCTTAAATACTTCTTTGTTTTCTCCCGAAACATGTTCCCTGTCACACAGACCCAGCCTAAATGGGGCCCAAAAGGCCTGGAAGAGTTGGCGCAGCTTTGCAAAATGATTACTTCACTCTCATTGGGCACCTAAGATGACTGGGAAGCGATTTGCATGTCTCATATGAAAGGTTTACGGAGATTAAAATGGTTATTAATATTTATTAAAACTATGTAAATCTCATTCATCTAAACCCAGACAGCATGAACAAAAGCGCAGAGCGGTGAGCGATAGGAAACACTGTCCTCCAGATGCACACGGGGGGCTCTGTGGGCCTGGGCTAAGTGTGCCAACTGAAGGGCAGGAGTGCCGGGCTCTCCCAGCGTGACCTGGTCTCCCCCAGAAACTAGGCCTCCGCGGAGGGCTGTGTGGCTTCTGTACTTCCTGAGGCTGCCAGACTGCACTGAAATGAGTTAGAAGAAATCAGCACTCACCTAGTTATTCATAAAATGATGCTGGCACTTTCTGGGCTAGCAGAGTTTACGTTTTGGCTTGCCTGCTGGAGATGTAGGGAAGGAACACCATCGCTCAGTGAGCCCTTTGATCTTTCTCATCTAAACTCAGTTTGCCCCTTAAGAGCTGATAAAAAAGAAATCCACTTCTTGTTTCTTTCTGGTTCACATACTTGTACCTGGCTCTCCAGCCCGATATGCTCATACTCAGCTCAAGAAGAGTTAAACTTGGTTAAGTTATCTAACTTTCTGGAGTCTCCATTTCACTAAGTGGAAATGGGTGTACTATTTGGCAAGTGGAGCTGTTATAAAGATAGCCTCAATTGCCCTACTTTATGGTGTCCGAGAGGCAGAATGGAACAGTGATTAAATGTGCCCAGAAACTGAAGCCAGACAGCCAGCTTCATAGCCCCGCTGCCTCCTCACTAGCCCTGATTCTGAGCAAGTTGCTTAAGTTCTTATTATCCCGGTTCTCACCTCTAAAGTGGAGGTGATGATGATCATAGTTTAACACTAGTTGGTGTCCAACAAATGGCAGTTTTTTCTTAAGAAAAAAAGAAAAATTCCAATCAGGCAAATATCTAGGATACTGGGTCACAAGATGTACTTTCCAAATCAAAATGGCAGGATTTGAACCAATGATCAACTTTCCTCCACCCTGAAAAGTACAAAAAAATGCAATGGAGACCCCAAGCCGCCATGCTTCAGAGTGCTCTCGGGTGGTGGCCAGGAGTCTCTGAGAAATCATCTGGCCTTGGTGTCCCTCCCTATAGTGTTTATTACATTCTCAGACTATAAGAAAGGCACCTGCGAAGGTGGATCCAGATAATAAAAGCCCCACAATCGACTACAATAGTATACCTTAGTGCTCGGTGTAGACCAGCTGGTCCCCAACTACTTAAATGGGGGAAAAACAATTAGAAATGCATTCAATATCATAATATATGAAATGACACTGGATATTCTTCCATCAGTGTATTGTTTGTTTCTCACAATTAAAAAGCTCAGAAATCAGCAACGAGTTTGAAAACTAGTTGGTTCTTTCAGGAAGCTGGGGCGTCAGAAGGAAGAACTGAGATAGGGCAATTTAGTAGAGCGAAAAGTGGACCCATGGACAACTTGATCACTACCTTCAAGTATATAGAGTTACTACAAGAAGGCAGTGAATCTTGTAGGCTCTCGTTCCCCACCATATAGAACAGGGGCCAAAGGTTTGGACTGAAGGGCAACCAACTGGATGGAAGGTTAGGGAGCCAAGACCTCAGCACAAGGGTGAGGAGCTGCAGCATTTCCCAGGGGTGTAAAATTTAAGAGGGCACCAAAGCACTCAGTAATCATAAGAAATATTTTTTTCAAAAAATATTTTTAAATCAAAGTTAATGCAAAAAATCCATCATGAACAAAATGTCAAAATTTGAAAGAAGGCAGGATAAGATCATTGATTTTTTCCTTGTTCCTCAGACTCCAGAATGGCTCGGCAAGGCACTGCTTGGGCCAATCAGATTTCAAATGAGAAAGCCCTCAAGTTGGCTCCTGATCAATAATATTGCTGTACATAATACTGAATACCTATATACTCTAACAATTGCAGAGAACCTTAGGGTTCCCAAGCATTTCCATGTACATTTTCTGATTAAATGCTCATCAACCATTTAGGGAGTATCACTAAAGGACAGATGACAAAGAAGAGGTTTGAGGAGGACAAGATACTTTCTAATCAAGGAACTAAATGACTCATCAATGGAAAAACTTAGACGCAGAGCTTCTAATTCTAAGCTCCAAAGACATCTGGAGCCAATTGTTCAGCCCCTGAGTGATTAGATATTTCAGAACATCCACGCAGCTTCTGAAAGGCTGTGAGTGGATTTCTTGGTGATGGATACGTGTGTGGATGAGTGCAGTGAGTCATGGTGGATGGGATCTGAGGCTGAGTGGCAGTAATTCTCAAAAGGGGCACAATGGGTATTTGGAGCTGTTCAGTTCTTAATGCATAGGACTGTCAAGCATTGGGGAATGTTTAGTATCCCCTCTCCCAGGCACTGTGGCAATTGAAAAGGCCACCTGCACATTTCCAAAGCCCTTAGGGGAGCTGGAGTCCACTTTGAGAACCCCTGATGTAAAGTGTCTAGAAATGTCCTAACACCAATGTCAATAACCACCTTTTGTTAGGCACCTTTGTGCCCGGTGTTTTATATATATAAATATATTTTTCCCCCCTAATCCTTACCATAGACCCACAAGGATCTATGTGGTGTATAGGTAATATATAACAGAGATGGAATTCTTCCCTGCTTTGTCTGAACGTAAAGGCTATGCTTTTTCGCCAAGCCCTAGCTATGTCCTCATTCCTATACTGAACTTGAGATTCCAAATCAAATCAAAATCTGAATCACTGGTATGTTGCTAAGTGGTAGTGTAGCTCCAGGGTCCAAATTCTAAGTTTTTCACACATTCTTCTCAGCTCCCTCTTCTAGCTGAGAGACACTGCAAGGCTCAGGGTACACAACGAAGTCATTCCTTGTACATGCATTCCACTGGTGCTCAGACAGTGAAGAATGTACATTAGAAGCTGGGTGCATTAGAAGTTGAGATGATTCTGAAGGCTCAGTGTCAAGGGACTTCCTAGTCCCAAGTATGAGTAGGAAAAAAGGAAGCAGAGAGGGACTTACTACTTCAGTTTGAGCAAATCCAAAAGCAGCTGGAATGCTGATCAAGAACAAGTCTGGCCTGTTCTTCCGTGGGATGAACCCAAGCCTTAGTCCTTCCTTCACACACTTGTTAAACATCCCGGACAGCCGCAGTGGTCCAGCTCTGTGTGAGCTCCTGGGGGTCCAAAGGAAGCATTCCTGTTCAAAGCTCAGGCTCCCAGGACAGCTTCTCACACCAACACCCTCCCCCTCCGCCGAATCCCTCCAGACATTCAATGACTGGAAGATGAAGGCTACCAGGGAACTTGACCTTCTTGCCTTTCCAATTCTGAAAGCAAGGACACCGTCATATTTACTTTATAATGCAGAAAACAAGCCAGAAGCTGTCTGTTCTTAGGGACGGGTGCTTTTCCACTCACTTTTTTTTTTTTCTGGGAAGGCGCTCAGCTGCTCTGTGTCCCCTCGTGCCAGACAGTAATTTATTTGATGGATATGCTGGAGATAGTGAGTTCCTTCAAACGTCATGGCTTATTGCTGACCTGTGGCAACCTCCAAAGGGCTGACGTGGCAAATGTCCCGACAGTTGTGTAGCGTGATTTGGCAGTGGCAGATGAACGTTAAGTAGGTTCTTTCTTCTGATTAAAACCCCGAGGCAGTAGGTGGGATATAACTCTTCAAACTATAAATAAGCCAGTTGATTGAGGTTCACCTTAGCTTTTGCTAAAAAAAGAGCTTTTTATAAGTAGCAAGGGGTCTGCGTCTCATTCCGTTTGACTGTCACCAGTTTAAGAACTTGTGGCACAAGAAGGACAAGTTTCTAAGCCATGCAGAGCATTGGTGAGGTGAGAAGAGACCCGGCAGGCCAAGTGGAGGCCAGGAGTAACCCCAGATCCCAAAGCCTACTGAGAGAGATTCAAGGGAAAGATTTCACTGTTCTTCCTACAGATACATTCCTGGAATTGCTCTGGTAGTGATCAGCTTTCCAATTGTTGTGAGCTTGGAAATGAGCAAAAATGAACTGAGGAGGGTTATTACACAACCACCAAATCAAACTTGCTTGCCAAGTGCTAACCATGTGGCAGACGGTAATGCCCTTATGTAGGCACTATTAATGTCCATATTTTGCAGATGATAAAATTAAGGCTCAGAGAGGTTAGGTAACCTAGCCAAGATCACACAGCTGGGAAGGAGCTAAAACAGGCAGGATTTCAGACCTAACTCATTTGCCAAATTTGGGGACCACTAAATCAGACATTCAGGAGGGCTTTCATGGAGGTATCAGTAAGCAAGCAAGCTCACATTAGTCCCTTCCAGGTCTCGAAAGACTTGAAAAGGACTTCATAGCTCAACAGGCAAATCCTATTGCCACATGCTCCAATCCCGCAAACACTTGGCCAACTAAATGTTGAAAATCCTATCCACTTTCTCCCCTAATTCTTTGACAGTGGTAACATTGATGACAACTTTAATTGATGATTAATTGATGATTGCTTGGAATATGTTACAAAAGGGGTGTGGCAATGAGCTTGATTTAAGATAGTGACCGAAGGCTCCACGCATTCTTTGCATTGAAACAAGCATCCTACAGAGACTTCCGGCGGGCACAGAGAACCCCAGCTCGCAGTTTGCTAGCTCTGTGGCCTTGGTACTATAGGTACCCCCATCTAACCCTCGGTTTCCTCACTGTCTGGTAGTGTTCACATGTACTTTGCCGGGCTGTGAGGATGAAATGAGTTGTTAGGTCAGTAAGGGGTCTGGCCCCTAGGGACCCATTTCCTTTCTTAAGCATCATCCAAGTGGTTTTCCCACTTCTGTCTATGTAATCCACAGTCTAAAATGCCCAAGATACGATTCCTCATTCTGTTGAAAGCTCTTACAAGACAGACTATATCTCTGTTATGTCCTCCTAAAAAGCTAGTGATTGACGAGGGGATGGAGTGAGGCGAGTTTCTGTCACTTCCTCGCCCCACTGGACGAGGATATGGCTTGTCATGTGGCTCAGCTGAACAGTTCTTCCAATATTTCTTTTCAATCCCCTTCGTCCCCCACAAAACCCCTTATCAGACCTTCCACAGCACTTCCATGCTAATTCCACTCAGTCCTGGGGGCTCCACTGCTTTCTGCCCATTGCCCGCCACCCCTTTTCCATGCCGCTCAGGCCCTTGCCGCCTTGCCTGTTAGAAGCCATCTCCATATGGACTGAGCAGGGTCTCTGCTCGGAGATGATGCTCCTGCCTGATGGGGGTCTGGCCCTCGGAGACACGTCCGATGTCACAGGGCTCCATCAGCGTGTTATAAAAGCAGGGCAGCTGCGTGGTGAAAAGGAGCCCCAAGGACTGGGAGGGCCAGCTTTTACTGACAACATATCTTTCCAGGCCAGCTGTTCCTCCCAAATTCACACTTAGAAGCCCAGGAGAGTAAAAGACACGATGCTCATTACCTTGCAGATAAAAAAGTCGCCTCCGATGACTAGAAATTTGAGGGCCTAAGAATAACAGCTTCCTTTAGGCAGGCAACATTGAGCTTGCTCTCAATTCCTTCACTTGAAATCATGCTGCCGTCGGGGCATGACCTGTGTCTGCTCTCGTAAAGGCCAGCGTCAGTAAAAGAGGGCATGGGGAAAGGGCAATTTTTAAGCGTGGTGTTGCCTGTATGCTGTTGATTTTCTCATGAATAAGGCTGACTTCTCGAAAGCGCACCTTGCAAGGGATGTTGCCTTTTCCTGTACAATGTGAAGCTCTTCTGGGTGATGAACCGCTTTCTCTGGTTCTCAGTAAAGCAGGAAAACTCTTCTGGTCCCCTTTGCAAGGAGGATAATGTAGCGCTGAGAAGGAGGCCCTTTGGTATCTGCCGGACTTCAACCCCCCAATCCCTGAGCCCCGAAACTCAGCTCTTTAAGAAGCCACCAGCTCTCTTTCCCTTTCATCATGGTTCCTCGATAATCGCTCCTGAACGGGGATGTCCAGAACCTTGAGCAGCTGCTGGAATGATTAAATGCCTGCACTTTGCTGAGGTTGTAAATCAGGCTCAGAAGCCATTTATTGTGAGTGTACTATAAAGCAGTAGAAGTTATTGCTACTCTACTGGCAAAATGTAACATTGGACAGGAAAATAAAGAGATGGTAAATTTTGTTGTGAAGGCTTTAAAGTGATGTGTTGTTTTTTCTTTGCTCATTCTCTTCCTGTTTCTCATCATTTTTCTCTTCTCTTTGCCTCTAAGTCTTCCCTATCTCCAACACTCCCTGCTGAGTGTCTCAGGGATCTAATTGAGAAGGTGGCATTCCCACAAATAACACTGAGTGCCTTTCCGGATTCGAGAATGTTCATAGTCGTAACATTCCCAGGCATCGAGCATCTCCGTGTGCTATATTACTTAATTTAATCCTCACAACCATTTGTGAAGGACATATTGTTATCCTTGTTTTAAATAGAGGGTATTTCATCTGGACAAAATCACAAGGCTGGCTAGTGGTGTGAATATTTCTCATGCTCCTTCGTTGTGATGCGTGATTATATCTGGGGTCTGCTCTTGGGGATTGTGTCAAAGAACTTCTGCTCAGAATTCATTGCAGAATTCCCGCTTGGAAGTCTTTAATGGCTCCCTAACAAAGCTGGTTCAGTCTCTTCAACACACATGGTGCCAAATAAAACCTTAAGAATTTGGCATCGCTTTCCTTATCCAAAGGACACCTTCTGCTCAAGTCAAATGGCTCTCCCTTCTCTCCTCCCCCTTCCCTTGTTCATCCCAGCCCTCCCCAGCCTTTGCTTCTGGAAGTTTTTCCTACTCAGTCTTCATTCCTCTAATGAGGTGGGCACGGGCCTTCCAGGAGCACTGAAAAGAGGCATCTTGGGGGCATTAGCTGACTCAAAGGAGAAGTAAAATTAAGCAGGTAGAGGAAAGCAAATGTGAGGAAGACTGCTTGAGACAGAAAGAGCTCACTCTGCAGGGACCTAGGGTGAGAGCAAATCTGTCTCATTGGTAGAGCCTTGGTGAGCTGCATTGAGCATAGACTCTAAAGGCTCACACACAGAGAGAGGAAGCTGAAGAGGTAGGCCAAGGTCAGGAATTATCCTTGCTTGCCATAAGGAATTTGGGATTTAGGCTTAAGAACAAACCAAGTCCTACTCATCTTTCAAAGCTCATATTCACACTAAGAAGCTTTGCCCCTGGCTGGGGGAGCACTCATCTCTTCTTTGTTCTTCCTTGAATGCTTGTCACACTAATCTTTGCTGCACAATTTTTCAGTCTCCAGGGAAGCTCCTGAAGTCAGAACGTTATTTTTTTTCTTCCTGGTATCCATGGGTACTGAGTAGGGCTCAGTAGTGTCCCCTTGACTGACTTATGGGGAGAAGTTTGGAATGATGGAAAGCACAGAGAGGCTCTTTCTAGACTCTTCTCAATGACAGTACTCTTGTGGAGGGGACTGGAGCTGCATGTAGTTGAACTTGAGAAGGAAGGAGGAAGAGGCCAAGGTCCTCTGTCTACCCCATGTCCAGTGATTCTCAGCATGACAGAAGGGAGATCGAGATTATTGTAGAAGCATCAAGAGCAACCCAGGCCCAGAATCAGAGCCAATACTGTGGGCTCCCCAGGGGCTCCATCAACTGTGACTTGAGCTCAGGTGCCCATCACCCAATAATGATATGAAGTGCATGACTACCATCATTTTCTCTCATCTCTCAAATTCTATGTTCTAGCTGTGTCATTGTGTATCAGACCAAGTTAAGAATAGACTTCGCATATAGAAAGCATCACTGTTCATGGTGCTACCTTCCCTGCAGAGCTCAGGGAATGGAAACCTGATCCCCTGCCTTGTTCTTAGTGAACGGCTTCCTATTTCTACTCTGTGTCCTCCTCACCCAGATAGGTTTGTGTGGATTTTGTTCATCGCACTTTTCCTCATAAGTTTCTGATGAGTTGATCCATCATATAATTTTATAGCATGCATATTGATTAGTATATTACACCCTTGTAGGTAGAACATTGCAGTTTGATATTTAATCTGTGAAATCTCCCAGAATAATACTGTAATGCCTCATTTACCCTCTAGCTTTGTAAGGGAAGAGGGTATTCCAGAGGCATGAAATCTTCAAATAGTTGAGGGCTGATTCTAAGGGCCAATTTTAAAGTTTTGGTTAAAAAGCAAACACAATACATTTTATACTCCCTACCTTGTGAAATATAACTGAACACTTTCTTCATGACAAGTAGTGAGTACGATGCAAATAAGTTATTATACACTGGGCTAAGAAATAGCTATCAGGTTGGGGACTCCTGGGCCATATGGGCTTGCTCTTAGGCCACGTGGCCCATGCTGGCTTGCTCTCTGTGCTTCTTACCCCCCCCCCCACCTTTTTTGGGCATGTTTCCTCTTAGCTCTTAAGTGATGACTGTTAGTGGGCTTGCTTCAAAACCCTCTCTCCTAACTTTCTGTGGGCTAGGACATCAGAAAACTGAGTTTGTTGAATTCTATGCTTTGGGTGAGGATCTATGGGAAATCCCAAGAGATAAAGTAAGTGAGCTGTAGTGGGGCATGAATTTTATAACACCTCATCTGTATGCTCAGAAATATGGTTCTGCCTAAGGCACCAGCAAGGAGAGCATGAAGCCCCTTTCATTGTAGCATCTATTTGGAACTGTGCAAAACTGAAAACCTGAGCCATTTTTCTTCCAAGATATCTCTAACCTTGGATTCATGTACGACATACCACTTTGACTTATATATCCTTCTTCCCTATAATACTTCTCTCAGCCCAACAGGAAAGGACCTGTATCTTAATTTATATTTGGATTAAAATCCATTTTTACCAAAGTGGTGACTATCCTTTGTATTGACTTTCTTTTTTATTCTTTGTATTTTCATTTTTTGACTTTTCTAGCTGTTAAATATAAGCCTTTGTCTCTCATCAAGAATATACTGGGCAAAATAAAGGACCTTATTTTTCTGCTTATTTTTTTATTACATGCCTTGTCTTCTCGCCACACCTACTCTAGGTGATTCACACAGGTCATCCTGTTCAGGCCCTCACCTGAGCTAGTACTCTTTTCTCATATGTCACAGGACCCTGGCCACATCCCATGGCCATAGTTTTTATATTGACAGATTTGAAATTCTACTGTTTGGTCCCTTCAGAACCCAGTCACCCAGATGAAGGAGCAGAAGTAGGGACATTGGCAAGGATCATCGGGTCAAAGACACCTTAGTCAGGAAGAGAAACACAGGAGAGGCTTTCTTCCTTGTTCTTTGCAGTGGTCCAGGTAATTGAAGCTGTGGATAAAGTGAGGCATCTTAACTTGGGTCATTCCTAAGGGGGCAGGGACTTTGGGTCTACAATCGGCTACTGGGAAAATGTGAATCTCCTGAAATTTTAGACACTTGTATTTGGTGGAGAAGGGACTCAGTTTCCACCAGATTCTCAAGAAGTTCACAACCCAAAGAAGTTTAAGGACCACCACATTAGATTATCCATTTACAGATTTATGTGTGAGTACAATTGCATGGTGTACTGGGAGGAAAACATCCTACTGGGATAGTGTTATATAAGGGTTCTCAAATGGGCTGATGAATTTATCCTTTACATGAAGGGTTGTGTGGTTATAAGAGTCAGCATTTTCATTGAAGAAAATCATGAAAATGGAGAAAGTGTTAGGATATTAAAAATTATTCATAATCCCTCCACTTAGCTATAACCACTGACATGGAGAATTAAGGTATATTTTGCACAAACACGCACACACACACACACACACACACAATTGGCCTTATACTGTGCATAACTTTATGAATCTGAATAGGACAACACAGTGGTAAGGAGCTCAACTCTGCGGCCAGATTGCCTGGGTATGAATCAGAACTCTACCATTTACTAGCTGCCTGAGCCTGGGTAAGTTAAATACTCTGTGCCTCAATTTCTTCACCTATAAGATGATGATAATAATGACATCAACCTCCAAGTGCTATAATGAGCATTAAAGGAGTTAATATAAGCAAAACCTCAGAAAAATAACTGATCAGACTTAGCACTCAGTAGATGTCATCTATTTTTTTACTATTCTGCATTTTTTCACTTAGAATTATATCATGACTACTTTATTAGTTTATTGAATGTGCATTGGGCACAAAATAATGAATGAATAGTTTAAAACTCAAATAATTTAGACTTTAGGCTATTTTCAATTTTTAACAAGTATAAATCATGATATAAGGAATATCTCTCTATATAAATATTTCTCCACATCTTTACTTTCTCCCTTTTAGGATAAATTCCAGGAATTTGAATTAATAAGCAATGAACAATTTTATGGCTCTTGGTATATGTAGTTAAACTGCTTTCCAGAAATGGTGTTCCAGTCTCTCTGCCCATCAGCAGTCCATGACAGTCCTCACCTCCCCTTGCTTCAAAATGCAATGCTTTTTTAGCCTGCTTTCCTTAAACATTGCTTTCTGTTGGTCTAGTCGGGTTTTACTTTTTTCATGCTTTTTTTCACTTCTGCCCTTTGGGTTTAGAAGTTATCTGTTCCTATTATTTTACATGTTATTTTCTAAATTTCAATACAATTGTTTTACCAGTAGATTTTGCTAAAAAGTCCAAAGTCAGTCAATCTCTCCATTCTCATCCAGAATAATAGAAGAAAATTTCTCTCTGAACTTCCCCATCTTTAAAAACCATTGCTGTCCATTGTTTTAGTCCTACCACTTATTCAGCCCCACTGTTACTGTTGCTGTTATTGCTTGCAATTAATGCCTGTTTAAATCTACCAAAGTGTTTCAACAGTTTCTTTGGTCACTTTTGAACCCTGCACCTGATTTCTCTTTGTGACTTTGTCTCCTCCTTGCTGAAGTGAGGAGCTGTGGTCAGTGAACTTTCTTAACAACCTTTGTATGTTTGAAATGTTATTTCTTCCTTACTCTCAAATTATAATTTAGTTGGGCATATAGCTTGAGATTAAACATGATTTTCCCTCAACATTTTGAAGATATTAAATAATTGCATACTGGTTGTTTTAAAAAAGTGTGTTATCAGTCTAACTGACATTCCTTTACAGGTAATCTGTTTTTCCTTTCTGGTGGCTTTAAAATTTCTCTTGGTCTATGGTGTTTTACAGTTGTATCTTGGTGGTTTTTTTCTACATATTTTTAAATCCGGCTTGGGACTTGATATATTTTTTGTTTCACTCATTTTATTCATTCTTTCAATAAATATTTATTTTTGAGATGCCTGATGTTTTTCTAGATGCCAGGGACACAGAGTTGATAGTCTTACATTCAAATTTTTAATCTTAAGACTCATAAATTTATTTTTTGTTTCCTTTTTGATTTGCTATATGTATACATTGTAAAAGGTTTCCCAGCATTGAGTTTATTAACAACTCCATCATCTCAAGTACCCCCCCTTTTTTTTAATGGAAACACTTAAGTTCTACTTTCTTAGCAAATTTCAATTATACAGTGCAGTGTTACTAGCTATAGTCACCATGTTATAAATTAGATTCTTAGACCTTATTCAACTTGTTACTTTTTACCAATCTCTCCCTATTTCCCCCAACCCCTAACTGTTGGCAACTACCATTCTACCCTCTATTTCTATGAGTTTGAAGTTTTTTTTTTCTAGATTCCACATATAAGTGATGCCATGCAGCATTTGTTTTTTTTTCTGACTGGCTTATTTCATTTAGCATAATGCCCTCTATCTTCATCATGTTGTCACAAATGCCAGGATTTCATTTTTTTAAAAGGCTGAATAATATCTATACCTATATCTATCTATCTATCTATCTATCTATCTATCTATCTATCTATCTATCATCTATCTATCTACCTTCCTACCTCTATATATCACATTTTCTTTATCCATTCATCCAATGTTGGATACTGAGGTTGTTTTCAGCCTTGCCTATTGTGAATAATGATGTAGCAAACATGGAAGCACAGATACCTGTTTGGGATAATGATTTCATTTCTTTGGGGTCTATACCTAGAAGTGGGACTGCTGGAACATATGGTAGTCCAATTTTTAATCTCTTGTGGAACTTCCATACTATTGTCCATAGTAGCTGCACCAAGATTTACATTCCCACCAACAGTGCATGAGGGCTCCCTCTTCACATTCTCACCAGCATTTGTTATATCTTTTCTTTTGCTAATGGACATCCTGACAGGTCTGAGGAAATAGCTTATTGTGGTTTTGATTTAATTTCCCTGATGATTAATGATGTTGAACATCTTTTCATGTACCTCTTGATTATTTGTATATCTTTTTTGGAAAAATATTTATTCAGGTTCTTTGCCCACTTTTAATTGGATTATTTGTTTTGTTTTGTTCCTTATTGAATTGTATAAATTCCTTGTATATTTTTGGGTGTTAGCCCTTTGTTGCATATGTTGTTTGCAGATATTTTCTTTCATTCTATAGGTTGCCTTTTTATTTTGTTGGTGGTTTCCTTCACTGTTCAGAAAGCTTTTTAGATTTATGTCTTCCCACTTGTTTATTTTGGACTTTTTTTTTTTTTGCCTTGCTTTGGTGTCAGATCAAAAAAAATATATTGCTGAAATCAATGTCAAGGAGCTTACCTATCTTTCCTTCTAGAGTTTTATGGTTTCAAGTCTGCAAGTTTTTAATTTATTTTGAGGTGATTTTTGTGTATGGTGTAAGTGAGATAGGAGTCCACTTTCATTCTTTTGCATGTGACTGCCCAGTTTTCCCAGCACCATTTACTGAAGAGAATGACCAAAGTATACTTTTTGTGCTTTGTCTATAATAATATAGGCATGAGTGTATTCCTGGGCTTTCTATTCTGCTCCACTGATATAAGTGTCTGTTTCTTATTACATACCCTTATATAGTTTGAAATCAGGAATTGTGATTCCTCCAGCATTGTTCTTTCTCAAGATTGCTTTGGCTATTCACAGTCTTGTGGTTTCACACAAATTTTAGGATTGTTTTCTCTATTTCTATAGAAACTGTCACTGGAATTTTGATTGGGATTGCAGTGAATCTGTATATTGCTTTGCATAGTATGGACATTTTAACAATAGTGATTACTATAATCCATAAATACAGACTGTTTCCATTTATGTCTTCTTTAATTTTTCATCAATTTAGTGTGCAAATATTTCACCTCCTGAGTTAAATTAATTCCTAAATATTTTATTCTTTTTGATATTATTATAAACGGGATTGTTTTCTTAATTTCTCTTTCTGATAGTTTGTTAGTGTATAGAAATGCAAATGGGTTTTGTATCCTGCAAATTTACTGAATTTGTTTATTAGTTCTAACTTTTTTTGATGGAATCTTTAATATATATATTATCATGTCATCTGGACACAGAACACTCCTCCTGCACACCCTCACCCCCATGAACTGAGATGAAAGCCCCATTCTATGCTATGCCCAAAGATAGGCAAGCAGAATTTCCTTTCTTCTTATTACAACTAGGATTCCCCATATCCCAGGTGCTTCTTTTATGCAGGGAAACAGTTCCAGTTTCAGTCTCAAGACCTTGATTTCTATCTCATTGCTGTGGAAGCATTAAAGCCCTACCCATCAGAGACAGATCTGGCTAGTTGCTTCATAAGACTTCAATCACTTATTCCTTTGATGATTCCTTCTTCATTTGTAACCCTTGGAGATTTCCCTTTCTTACTTTTGATATCAGCTATAAATTAATAGTTTTAAATTATATTTACCTCACATTTCTTTGGGGGAAAAGTTGCTACTTTCTGGCAGCAGCTTGTTCTACCACATTAAGTAGAATTTTTAATGTATAATAACAACAATAATAGTTATGACAACAACAATAATATATGTGTATATTCACCTTACTTAAATTTTGTATTTGCTTGGGTCTTAAGCATATTCTAAAAGTATTGATAAATTTGTTCTTTATCAAACACTTTCATATCTTTATTTTTACCTGGGTATTCTGTCATAAATTGATAGCAGTGGGTCAAATTCTTCCAATAAAATTATATTTTTATCAATCTTTCTATAGTTTTGCTTCCTATAAGTATTATATTATTCATTATATCTTCAGCATTGATTATACCTTTCATCCATACAAAATAATGCTCTTTTAAAAAAAAAAGTATTTTGACTTATCAGATACTAAAATGTTTTTCCTTTGATGGGATCTGCTCTGCCTTTGGACAATTTAATTGTTTTAAGTTTTCCTATATTACTTTGCTGTGGCTGTGTTTCTTATTAGTTACAATTGTTATGGATGGTGCTGTTACTGCTTAACGCTTTTTATTTTTGTCGTTTATTTGTGTGTTTTTTCTTGGTTTGTTCATTTTTGCTTTATAAATTTATTTTTATTTGCTATTTTTTAGCAATAATTTAGAAGATAAACTTTGTGCTTTCAATTTTAATAGTGGTTAACTTAGATTTTTCAGAGACAATGTTAGACCTGCATTAACAGGCCTATAAGTAATAAGTATAGTAAGTAATAAATTAGTAATTTTTTCAGTGCAAGGGTTGGAGAAGGATTATAGTACTGAATTGGATGGTCAGGGTAGGCCTTACTGAGCATATGAAAAGAGGAAGGAGAGGAAACTGTCAGAAATATTTACTTCTCTAAAGTAGATTTTTGTAAGTAAAATTTATAGTAAGTAATACATTAGTAATTTTTTTCCTTTTTAAAAAAGATTTTATTTATTTATTTGGGAGAAGAGAGAGAGCACGCACATGGTGGGGAGGGGGGATCTAGAGGGAGAGGGAGAAGCAGACTTCTGGCTGAACAGGGAGCGGGATGTGGGACTGGATCCCAGGACCCTGAGATCATGACCTGAGCTGAAGGCAGACGCTAAATAGACTGAGCCACTCAGGTGCCCCAATAAGTTTGTAATTCAAAAAAGTATCTCTCATGGAGGATAAAAAGTGTAATACTGTTTCCCTTTACTCTCCATCATTCCAATCCTGTTTTCTTTTCTTTTTTCTTTTTTTTAAGATTTTATGTATTTATTTGAGAGAGAGAATGAACAAGTGAGAGAGAACATGCACCGGCAGGGGGAGGAACAGACACACATAAGTGGGGGAGGTACAGAGGGAGACGAAGAAGTGGGCTCCATCCTGGTACTCCAGGATCATCCTAGTACTCCAAGGATCCATCCTGGTACTCCGGGACCATGACCTGGGCCGAAGGCAGACGCTTAACCGACTAAGCCACCCAGGCACACCATTCCCCCATCCTAGTTTTTTTCATAATTCTGTGGTTATGGTTGCCATCATTTAGTTTCTGATATCTTACAAATAAAAGTGATCACTTAATTCACTTAAAAATACCTTTTAGTAGTCAGTCTTATAACCATATAAAACACAATTAAAACAAACATGTAAATTCATCTCTGCCTCTTATTCATTTTTCTGCTCAATATTCCTCCATTATGAGTTGTATTTTTATTTGCTTCATTGTTCTGGCATAGATTTTCAAATGGCTCATTCAGGAAGACTGCCTTGGTAGAGAATTCTGTGTGCTCAAGTAGCTGCATTTGTTATTTTCATGTATGAGGAATGGGCTGACCAGCTATAGACTCAGAGGTTTTTTTCTATAGTGGTTTGTTGGCTTGTCTTCTAGCACTTTGACTTAGGTAGTCTGACAACCTAATTTTGTTGTGGATTCTTTTTTTTCTGGGTGACTTAATGTTTTTCTTCTGGACTCCTAGAAGAGTCCCCCTTATTCTCTCTTTTCCTCATTCTCCTTTCAGATACTGAAAAATTCCTCCTTGTTATGCTTTGGAGCAGTTGTTATCATGACATTTTGTTTTCTTGGAACATACTGTGTGCTGTACATTTTCTAACTGAAATATTTCTTTGTATTATGAAATATTTCCCTTATTGCTACAGTTGGTTACTCTGCTATGGTTTCTTATTAATCAGTAGGGTTGTGTCCGTGCAATTCCTCTTACCAAAGTGGCCCCCTTCATTTTATTTCAGCTTCTTAAAGTTCCATAGATGCAATATTCTCTGGGATTTTTTAATGGATAAGTGAGAAATTTAGAAATATTTTCTCTTGTGTCTTGCAAAAATCTACTTTAGAGAAGTAAATATTTCTGACATTTTCTCTCCTTCCTCCTTTCCTTTTCTCAATAAGGCCTACCCTGACCATCCAATTTAGCACTGTAATCCCTCTCCAAAACTTGCACTCCAGATTCCCCTGTTTCTGTTCAATTTTTCTTTTTTTCCATACACTTATCACCTTCTAAAATATTTTCTAGTTTATTTGTTTAATATACCTTTTAATGGTTGTCCTTCTTTTGATCCTTCTCTAGCCTCACTAGAATGAGAATAGAGATCTTTTTACATTTTGTTTTCTGGTATATTCCCAGCACCAAAAACAGTCCCTGGCACGTACTCAGTGCTTATTAAATATATATTGAATGAATGATCAAATTCTTCACTGTGCCTAAATATCTACTGATTTATTTTCTGCTTGCTTGTATTTACAGAAATAGGTATGTTCTCTAATATTCATTAAAGTCATGTACAGTTGAAATGCGTCAGATACCTTCAGATTCTGATGTGGATTGTTGGAAAACTCTTTCAACAAGAACAAGAAATGCACATTTTCTGTAAATTGGCATCAGCATTCCAAGGATTCTCAGCCTGGGGAGAGGGATGAGAACTGGAATGATCGGTAGCAGAGAGTCCCATCTCTCCCTGCAAAACTTCTCTGTGTGTTTGATGTGGGTGCCTAGGAGCGAGTTTGCTTAAGGAATAAGTTTAATGGACTCCCAATGCCACACAAGTGGTGTCAAATTCTGCCAGCCTGCCCAAAGAGGATCTTACCCACCTTGTCTTATCCAATAGTAAAGATAAGGCAAACTAGTTATTAACTGAAATACAAAGTAGAGTAGCTCTTAGTTTCTTCTGGAAACAGGAAAGGGCTATTGATAAGCCAGAATGATTGTTCCCATTTTCCTTGGCCCATTCCTACTCCTTTTGGGAGCACTACTCTTCTCATCTCAACAAATCAATAAAGGAAATTAGGGAGCCTCCTCTCCAAGAAAACAAGATTTCTGTTTATGCTTCTCCTAAACTAAAATACTCTTCAAGATTCAGTTTAAAAGTTGTCTTCTTTATAGATATTCACCTATCTTTCCAAACAAAATTGAGTCTCCCAAATTTTATTTAATTTTTTTTAAGTTTTTATTGTCATCACCCAGAGCTCATCATAATAAATGCACTCCTTAATTCTCATCACATGTTTCACCCATCCCCCTACCTACCTCCCCTCTGGTAACCATCAGTTTCTTCTCTATAGTTAAGAATCTGTTTTTTGGTTTGTCTCTCTCACTCTTCTTATTCCCTTTACCTGTTTGCTTTTTTTCTTAAATGCCACATATGAGTGAAATCATGTGGTATTTGTCTTTCTCTGACTGACTTATTTCACTTACCCTGTACTCTCTAGTATCATCCATGTCACTGCAAATGACAAGATTTCATTCTTTTTAATGGCTGAATAAAATTCCAATGTATATATATAACACATCTTCTTTATCCATTCACTAATCAGTAGACACTTAGGCCGCTTCCATAATTTGGTTATTGCAAATAATGCTGTTATAGACATAAAGGTGCATGTATCCCTTTGAATTCGTGTTTTTGTATTTTTGGTGTAAATAGCCAGTAGTGTGATTACTGGATCATAGGCTAGTTCTCTTTTTAACTTTTTGAGGAAGCTCCATATTGTTTTCCTGAGAGGCTGCTCCAGTTTGCATTCCCACCAACAATGCAAGAGGGTCCTCTCTCTCCACATCCTCGCCAACACCTGTTTGAAGTCCCAAAATTCAGTGTTGCATCTCTTATGCAATCTTATGCATTTCTTATGTCTATACTTAGCACAATCATTCTTAAAGGCATCTTTAATTGAATCTGCATATCTTCTCTTTCATAACATTTTATAAGCACTGAAAGAACAGGAAACGCTCAGCTATCTTTTGCTGTATAAAACCGAGTGGCTTAAAAAAACCAGTTGATTATTTCTTACAGTTCCGTGATTTAATTGGGTGCTTCTTTCCTGGTTTTGTCTGCCCACTCATCAGGCAACATTTAACTGAGGGAGGATGGTGTCATTGGGCACTGGACTCAGAGGGCATAGGTGGGATGATTGGGCTCCTCCTCTATCTTTGGTTGCTTCAAGGCATGATATAGTCTCAGGGCAGTTCTCCAAGAGAGAAGAGGCAGAAGCTAAAAAGTCCATTGAGGCGGAGACTTCCAAGGTGTCACTCCTACCACATCTTATCAAAGCATCAAAGTGACTCACAAGCTAGTCCAAATCTAAGAGAAGAGGAAGTTGACTCCACCTTTTTATGGGAGGAATGATAAAGTGAGGCTTCACGGGGATATTCAGATTGAAAGAAATTATCGAGGTTTTGAGTTTTTGCAAAGATGTGTCATCTGGCCAAAATAATTCACATCCCTTTCAAATGCAAAGTATACTCACATCCTCCCCCAACAGTCTCACCTCAATTTTCAGCATCAAACTCTGAGTCCATAATCCCATAGTTTCTATCAGACCTGGATGTAGACAAGGCTCCTCTGGTATAGTACCATGGGAACACCAACTCTTGATCTGGCTATCTATGAATTAACATGTCGAGTTATCTGCCCATAGACAACCAACATACCACAACTGGATAACTGCAATAAACACTTATATTCAAGAGTGAGAAGAATACAGGGAAGACAAGAAGCATATGGTATTCACTTGCACATAACAGTTTTGAAATCCAATTGGATCATATTGACAATTCCCCCTATTTTAGGGACAGAGAATATTCTTTTGAAAACATTTTTTTATTAACATGTGATGTATTATTTTTTTAGGGGTACAAGTCTGTAATTCATCGGTCTTACACAGTTCACAGTGGTCACCATAGTACATACCATTCCAAATGTCCATCACCCCGCCACCCCATCCCTGCCACCCCTGCCCCTCCAGCAACCCTCAGTTTGTTTCCTGAGATTAAGAGTCTCTTATAGTTTGTCTCCCTCTCAGGTTTCATCTTGTTTCATTTTTCCCTCCCTTCCCCTATGATCCTCTGTCTTGTTTCTCAAATTCCCCATATCAGTGAGATCATATGATAATTGTCTTTCTCTGATTGACTTATGATTAGCATAATACCTTCTAGTTCCATCCATGTCATTGCAAATGGCAAGATTTCAATTTTTGATGGCTGCATAATATTCCGTTGTGTGTGTGTGTGTGTGTGTGTGTGTGTGTGTGTGTGTGTGTGTATCACATCTTCTTTATCCATTCATCTGTTGATGGACATCTAGGCTCTTTCCATAATTTGGCTATTGTGGACATTGCTGCTATAAACATTGGGGTGCATGTGCCTGTTTGGATCACTACATTCGTATCTTTAGGGTAAATACCCAGGAGTGCAATCACTGGGTCATAAGGTAGCCCTATTTTCAACTTTTTGAGGAAACTCTATACCGTTTTCCAGAGTGGATGTAGGGACAGAGTATTCTTAAATGAGAGCTTGTTTCTGTTTCCTTATATTGGAGGCAAGAAGAACTCACACACAGAAGTGTATCTCACCATATATGGTTGTATAAATGAAACTGTTAAGAAATGTAGAAAACATGAGAGAATTCAGAATGAGCCTTTTAAAAGAATGTAGCCAAGTTTTCCCCTTTAGTTAAAAAGAGTGTGGGGGGAAGCATTGTTTCTATATATTGCAATAAATGCTATCTTGACATAGTCTAAGTAACTTTAAAATTCCAATAATTTAAAATATGGTCAGCATGAGTGTAAACAAGTATAGATATCTGCACAGTTAGCATCCTAATCGTCACAATAGTGTTCTATTGTTTAAAATCCAGAACCTTGGGACACCTGGGTGACTCAGTTGGTTAAATGTCTGACTCTTGGTTTCAACTCAGGTCACGAACTCACAGTGATCATGAGATTGAACCCTGAGTCAGATTCTTCGGGGAGCTGAACTGAGTGTGGAGCCTGCTTGGGATTCTCTCTTTCCTCTTCCTCTGTTCCTCCCCACCTCCCTACCTGCTCATGCACTCACTACCCCCCTCTCAAAAACAAAACAAAACAAAAGTAAATTAAAAATAAATAAATAAAATCCAGAACCTTGTTTTACATTTCTACATATTAATGAATAGAACAATGAACAGAAAATCACCGATCACTTTTAGCACTATTATTTGTATGTAAATGTTTTATATCTTTTCTCCTAAATAAGTTCTTTAAAGTCAAAGACCATACATTTTTCCCTTCCTCATGTCTGGCTCAGAGAGTTTCATTCAGTCGGCCCTCAGTATTTGCTGAATTAGATCAAACTGGGCTTCTAATTCCAACTCCAACTATGACTTAAATATTTCAACTTTTCTTTATGATTTTATACTTATATGAACATTGGAAGGAAGTATTTTTCAGATATTTTTGAAGGCATTTTTCTCTTTCTCATTTAAATGTCATTGCAACATAGTAGGACCAATGAATTTATACCTGAGTGTCTTTGCTCTTGTGTCTGGATTAGATTCAGTGGCGTTTCCCCAACTAGCACATAGAATTACTCTTTTAATCAGTGGCATGGGATTCTCTGTGTATAAGCAATACACTGTATAGTGACCAGCTCTGTCTTCATCAGTCAGTTCAGATTCAATAGTATCCACCATGTGCTTGGCACTATGATCCCAAGGAAGGAAAAAGGCAAAGTCGCTGTTTTCAAGATACATACAGTTTAATTGACAAAAGACGATTTACATAAAAACAATAACCTCTGTAGTAATAATAGCAGCTACCGTGTCTTGCACACCTACTCCTTGACAAGGACACCAACTGCATCATCTCTCTTCTAAGAACATTGCAAGTTAGACAATAATTATGCCCAATTTCTAAGTAGGGAAACAGGCTCAGAGAGTTTTGTAAACCTGCCCGATACTGTAGCTGTAGCAAATGGGTGAAGCAGAAATTCCTACCCCTATTCAATGTTACAGGCCAGCCTCCTACTGTGTTGCAGGGAATTGCCTGAGCCCAAAAGCATGTTCTGTGGCTTAGGGGGAGGTGGAGTCTGAATTGGAAGGCGAGGCTTGTTTTGGACACAGAGAATGGGCGGGATTCGCAGGTTAGACCTGGTCAAGGGTGGCAGGGGTTCTATATCTTCAGCATTACTCGTTTGCTACCCTGTTTGACCTTGCCTTGGCCAATCTTACTCTTTTTGTCTCCTCCCTTACCTCCTTCCAAGAGCTATCTTTTCTTCCTTCCTTCAGCGCATCATACAAACCCATTACTTCCGTAAAGCCTCCTTTCCACTGCAAATTCGCCAACTCCTCGAAAGTTCTCCAATGTGCGTGTTCATTTCTAGCCTGCCCGAGAGATGGGATTTCTATGTGTTTATCATTTGTGTATTCATGTTTTCCCACTTACACTGGTTGTCTCTCAGTGGGAGGTAAATCCCCTGGAAACCAAGATTTATTCGTCTTTTGTTCTTAACTCCCCTCCTTGCCCTGCGGTCTATTTATGCTGGACATTTGGTAAATGCTACAGACAGACTAACTCAGAGGCATGTTGTGAGGAATAAATTAAAGCAATAAAATTAATGAATGACAATCCACGAAAGCTCTGCCGGATGGTGCACTGGGTCTAAAGTGTAATTTTTATTATTATGTCTGCAAGATGGATCTATGCATTCTTTCACTTTTTATTTGTCTTTATTTTTATTAAAAAAATTTTGTCCCTCCTTTCTGACGTTGCTATATTTTCTCCGTTTTTTTCTCATTTATTCCCCCCCCAGTATTTCCTTCTAGTGATCTCCTTTGTTTTCATTTAATTTTGTATCTTATCAGATAATAATGTAAATAGTTTTCAAAAGTCAAATTGTAATAGCCTTTGAAGACTAGGCAACATCATTCCACCTCTCTCTCTCCCTCTAATTCCCACATGCATAATTTAGTTTTAGTTACTATGCAGTAATTCTCTGAAAGTTTAACCCCACCTTGCACAGTAATTTTCCCTCTTCCCAACCTCCCAAAATAGTTAAAACACAATTTGGGGCTAAATCAATATTTAATATCTATATTATTATAATGATATAAACATTGTTCATAGCTGAGCCACATAAAAAATGATGAATATTTTAAAGGTTTTTTAAAAAGGAAAAATCTATGATGACCTTTTCTCCCTTATATAGCATTTCCTATCCCTTAAGTTAGTAATTGCCTTTGTAACAGTCTACTTGACATTCTATGCATCCAGTACTGCCCTTAGACCCAGGCAAAAGGGCCCCTTGCCCTATGAGCTTTAGACTCTGGCCTTCCCCCATCCTCACCCCTCCATGGTGAGGGATCCATGGAAGCTGAGGCGATGGGGACATGTCCACCAGGAACCTATGCCCCTCTGTCCTCCTAGACCTTCTTCTGAGACACTGGACTCCACAAGTTCCTGCCCAGATGGTCCCAATGCCCCTTTAGGGTCGCTTTTGGTAAAGCCAGAAGGTGCTGCTGTGTGCACGCTCCCAGACCAAGGACTGAGCCAGGGGCAGCTGTCAATGTCCACAGGTCTGTGCCAAGCCCCTCATGGTGAAGGAAAGAGCCAGGGCAGGAGGGAGCCGGTGGGAATATGGGCTGCGGGACAGAGGTCTCCATTGTACTCTTGGCTTGGCCTGCAAATGTCAGGGGCCAGTGCGTGTGCACCTGTCAGTAACTCCCCCCCAGCAGATGATGGGACTAAATCTCTCAGTTCCTTCAAACACAACTGCTAATATCTCTGTTTTGTTTTGTTAGGCAAGTCCCCTCTTTACAGTTGTCCAAACCTACCAGCTTGCTGGACTATTGATCCACATGACCCACTTCTCCAGTCTTTTTATTTTTATTATTTTTTAAAAGATTTATTTATTTTAAAGAGAGAGAGAGTGTGTGCACAAGTCAGGGGAGGGCAGATGGAGAGAGAGAATCTCAAGCAGACTCCCCCACTGAGCACAGACCCCAGTGCAGGGCTCCATCTCAGGACCCATGAGATCATGACCTGTGCCAAATCCAAGAGTCGGACACTTAACCCATGGAGCCACCCAGGTGCCCCTTTCTTCTCCATCCTTTTTAAAACCCCTTTTGCTTCTCCTTTGTAATGTCTCTGCTATTTTCTGGATCCCATGTATTCCTCTGAAATAAACCAGGGCTTTTTTTGAGGGTGCATGGGAGATACAGTGTAGGTGGAAAAATATTTCACTTCATCCTTCCATTAAGCCTGGTATCAAATTTGTAGGTTGGAAATTGTTTTCCTTCAGAAATTTGAAAGTATTGCTTTATGGTCTTCAAGCTTCCAATATTGCTGTGAAACCCAATGATATTTAAATTCTGTGTCCTATTTCTTCTCTCCTGGAGTCTCTGTCAGGAAACATGTCTTGGTGTTCTGTAATTTCATCCTGATGTGTGTAGTCTGGGTCTTTCATTTGCTTAGTTGAATACTCTATGAGCCTATTCAATCTGAAAATTCACGTGCTTATGTCCATGGAAAGTTTTTGTTTTATTATCATTTTTTGTTGTTAAATCCCCTCCTCCATTTCTTCTGATTTTGATTTTTCAAATTTCTATTCTTTGAATATTTGCTTAATAGGAGTTAACTTATAATTTTTTTTACTCTTTTCTTGCACTTTTTGAATTCGTCTTTTTGTTCTATTTCCCTTTTTATTTTTGAGATTTCCTTGATGTCACTTCCTCGTCCTTTTCTGCATTTTTCACATAGGATGTCATAGTTTTCTATGAATACCTGGTTGTTGTTAACAGCATCTTATGCTTTTTCCCCTGAGAGATGTGATATTTTTACGATCTCCCTGAGGATATTAATTACAATTTTTTGTGTGTTTTCTCATTTCCTCCAAGTTAGTTGTTTCCTCATTTGTCCCCAATCCTTGGCCAAGTCATCCTTCAGAGTGGGAGCAATAAAGACCCATTTGGAAGTTGTGCATGCACGGGCTGGGGGGAGGGGCTGCACCTTGGTGAGCTCCTTGGTGGTATAACAGGGGAGCAAGCTGTCTTCTTCCCTGGAGAACTCCCAAATGTCCGTGTCTGTAGGTCTTTTTTCCTTAGCAGGTCTGTTCTCCCAATGTCCTGACCAGGGGGGAAGGTGGCTTCCAGCTCTCCAGGAGCTGAGTGGGAGAGGGAGGTTTTTTTTTTTTTTGCAGGTTCAAATATAGACTTTCACTTAACCCCTATTTGGCCCTTGGCTGAAGCCTAACCTGGGCTTGGTGCCCTGAAGCCTGTCTCTGTTCCAACCCCCAGAGAGTAAAGTGTCCCTCTTCTGCTGAGTGGGCATCTGGGTGTCTAACTGCTCCCTTAAACTCATTCCATGGACTCCCCTTGTTTTCACCACCTGTCCCTGCCTTCAGAGGAGACTCTGTGTCCTGAGGGTTTCCAGGCAGTGGTGGTGCACACTGACTTCTGACTTGTTTCTTACTGGCTTCCTTTCTCTGGTCCTATCATGTCAGCACTACTTGTCCATCTTCTTGCCAACTTCCCAAATTTGTTGCTATTTCTCCATGTGTTCTCTTTGTTCCCTAGGTTTATGCATTAAGAAAAAATTCCTTTACTCTTACGTAAATGGAACTTAAATGGAGAAGAAATAAACTCATATGTTCAATCTGCCATGTTTATTTAACTGGAAGCTCTGTGACACTGTAGCTTTGTTTGTATTTTTTTATACTTTCCTGTGAGTCTATTATGAATAATGCAAGTTAGCATCTAAAATACCTATGAATTGTCTTTAATATCATTAAAGTTTTTGAGTTCTTTATTTTCATATGCATTTACTGATTATGTTCTTTTTTTACATTGCTTTAGAAGTAAAAAGAATTTTTAAAATATCCTTTAAATTAGGGCAAGAATAAAGTATGGGAAAATTTGAAAGTTTAATAAAGTATCTACATATCCAATGATAAATAAGTAAACGTCATAGTTAGGAGCAATTATAATCAGAAAATTTCTTTAAAAATCAAAGCCTCATCCTAATTGTGTCACCAAAGAGTCCTATAAAGATCACAAGGATAAAAGAAGATGCTGACTTAAGGGTTCATGACTAACTGAAGCCTGCCAGAAAAATAAAATAGAAAGGAAACTTTGGGGTTAATTATTAATTAAAAACACTGGTTTTCAGAATTGACAAAAACAGTTACCAGTTTAAATTTTTCCAAGACCCTAATGTATAAGAATATATTGTCAAATAAAAAAACAAATCTGGACTTATTAAGGAGAGACTCTATTCAAAAATATTATTGCAAAGTGAAGAAATAATTTCTTTTTTACAATTCAAGATTTATAAATGTTTACACTACTTTTTTTAAATTGCATGATGTTGAAGCCAATCTAAAGTAATTCAGACACGTGCAACTGCAAGATAATTCAATGAGTTTTTTTAAAAAAACAAATTTGTATAGCAAAAATAATTAATAAATTAACTAAATAATTAAAAATCCCCAGCACATGGAGTGCCTGGGTGGCTCAGTGGGTTAAGCGTCCAACTTTGATTTCAGCTCTGATCATGGTCTCAGGGTCATGAGATGGAGCTTCATGAAGGGGCTTCTAATGAGGTGTGGAGCCTGCTTAAAATTCTCTCTCTCCCTCACTCTCTGTCCCTCCCCCTGCTCACTCTCTTTCTAATAAATAAGTAAATAATCCCCAGCTCACAATTTATACCAGGCAATTACCCTGCTGAGTATGCAGGAAGCCGTGGGCATGCAGGGCAGGAGATGGGATGGGCAGCTCTACTCTGTCGAAGAAACTTTCACTTACAGGTGACATGTGAGGTGGAAAAATCTTGAGCTTCCTATTGTAATAGGATCAGGAGAATGAGCGCAGTAAGGAGAACACTCTGAACATGAACCTGCAAGTGTCTCAAGGATTAGGGCGAAAAGGGTTTTTTTGTATAGGGAAGAGCACACAATGAAGAACGGGGCATGGGGAAGTAGGATTAAAGTCTGCCCAGGATCAGTAATAGATCAGAGAAAGTTTTACCCTGAGATGAGGTGAGGATGATCCAAAGTTCAGGTCCTAGGGGAAGGAGGGAATCAAAACCAAATTTGGTTGATAAGCATTTTGCTCTACTGATCAGTGGGGACCAGCAGTTCAACTCATCATTAATGAGGCAAAGAGTGGGAAGATGAAGGGCGTGTGCCTGCCTTGTCACAGGGAAGTCAGGGGTGGGCATCTGTGTGAGTCTCACCTGAGTCTTATGGGAAGGGTGGTTCTTTGCCATCTGCCCTTGTTTCCTGGATCACAAAGGATGGGAAGTTTCCTTAACCTTTGCTGTTTTCCAGGATCACAGAAAGTGGGTAAATTTCAACGTTGTTGGCATGAAAAAACAAGATGGATACCTCTAGAAAAATGGTGGGAGGAATGGGGTGGTTTGGTTGGGTGATGGACTGGGGAGGGTATGTGTCATGGTGAGCGCTGTGCATTGTGTAAGACTGATGAATCACAGACCTGTACCCCTGAAACAAATAACACATTATATGTTAATAATAAAAAAAATAAGTGGCTACTGAGGGCAATATCTGAGCAAAGCAGTTCCATACACAGTGTAGTAGGTGCTGTGATAAATAAATATGCAGGTTGCCATGGCAATGCAGAGGAGAGGTACCTCACGTGGGGGGAGGGGCAGTCAGTGAGAACTGCACTGAGTCTTACTGGATGACCAGGATCTCTCCATGGCTGGAGCTGCGCATTGGCCTGGCACCAGGATGTAGTGGCAAAGACCATGAAGGTGACTGTGTTTTGTGAACTTTATGCAGCAAAGCCTGTGTTCAAGTGAACGGGGGGAAAATAGTCTTTCTTGGCTGATGAGAGATTTTTCTACTCCTTAAGGTTTGCTATACCAATTTTCTTCGGAGTAGGAGTCTATTTGTAAATATGTAATAGAAAGCTAGGTAATACAGATGGATTTATCTAGAGTTTATGTTCCAATTTAAGGCTTTTGTTGTCTTTCGGCATCAAACAGCACATTTCAAAAGTGTCAAACTCCTACATTACTCCTTTTGAGAAATAGACTGCGGCAAAGGCAAATTTCTTCTCTTGGACTCCAAACACAGAGCAGAGCCTTTAGGGGACAGGTAGCAAAGGGTCCAGGGACAGCATGCTTTTTCCTTGGCTTGTTTATGTCTGATTGTCTTGCTGGAGGAAAATCTGTTTGTCAGAACTCAACCAGGACAATGGAGAATGAAGGACACTTTGGGGACTTAAAGGGTTAAATGAAGGACACTTTGGGGGGATTCGGGGGGGTTAAAGGCCAATGTCAGAGCACAGGTAGACACTTTCTGAGAAGAGAGATGCAGTCTCCCTCAGCAGAATTCAGCGAGTAGGATTCACTGAAGAAAATGAGGGGGTGGGCTCAGGCTTCTATACACCTGCTGGGCCCTCCTTCCCGCGGTGAACTGCCAACCTGGATTGGGGACTTGCAGCAGACCCAGAGCTGCCCCTAGCAATTGTTATGATGTCCATCAAACTTTCCAACAGAGTGTAAAGTCTTGCCTTACATCCATCCTTGAGAATTTTCAGGATTTAATCCAATTTGAGACTCACATTTCCCTCTATGAATGATAGGGTTCTGTTTTGTTATTATTTGATCTCTGTAGACTTTTTCGTAACTTCTCAAGCACTGGAGCACATGTCACAAGATGGAAACAAAAGTAGCTTTACAAATACCAGGAGAGGAAAACACACGTCCTGAATTTAGAGTCTGGGGCCAGTCATGAATGTTTCTTTGGCTTCAAGTTTGCCATCATGACTTCTGAAGGAGGGGTCCTCACCACCAGTGAGTCTGTCTGCCCAGCATGCTGGGGCAGTACCGTGGAAGTGAGCATAACCCTCACTGTCCCATCATTCTGGTCTCTGTGGGAAGAAGCATGTGTATCAAAGGAAGAGGCAAGCAAAACAGAAAGAGGAGATTTAGGGGAGTTAACAGTAATAGTAATAATGAATAATCCCAGAGAATGAGAAAGGACATAAATGTCTAAAATAAGAAAAATAAGAAAAAAAACAAGGTGGGAGGTAGGACAGCAGATAAAAAAGTTCATGAACGGGCACCTGGGTGGCTCAGTTGGTTGAACAACTGCCTTTGGCTTGGGTCATGGTCCCAGAATCTCGGGATCGAGTCCCACATCAGGCTCCCAGCTCTATGGGGAGTCTGCTTCTCCCTCTGACCTTCTCCCCTCTCATGCTCTCTCTCACTCTCTCTCTCCCCCCACCCCCCAAAAAAGGAAAGAAAAAGCTCATGAACCTAGAGATTCATAAAGATTGACAAACGTAAGTAGTGCCGAATATAGCATCTAAGGAAGGGTAAAAATGAATGTGATCTACTGGTGATGAATAAAAAAAAAGTAGATTAAAAGTAAAATAAACTTCAGTAACCAAAAAATACAATGGGATAGATTATGGCAGAAATAGTAAATCAGGAAATGCATGGTGAATTCAGCATTGGCCTTAGTTGGTAATTCGTTCAATGTCCTCGGGGAAAGATCATGTGTCTTTCTTGGCTTCCATTTCTTGAACTGTGGAGTCAGTTTGTAATTCAGATATGGATGCCTGACTACAGTAACTAACAAAGGTGATCATCTGTACCACCCACACGTCCATGTTGACTACTGGATCAAGAAAACCAGGGATCAGTACTAGTGGCTCTTAATTCTTATCTACTCCAACCTTTTCCGGACCAAGGTAGGGAACACTTTCAAGCAGCAGAGTTAACCTGACCTGTGTCCTGGGGCAAGCCCAGGCAAGTCTGTTGGTAATTCAGATATCTCACGCCACAGGTGGGAGAGTTATGGAATCATTCCCCTTGTGATGGGGTCCTTGGTTTGCCCTACTACCCACCAGATTTGCTAGATGCTTTGGGGTCTTATTTAACGTATCACTGCCCGCTGCTCTTGGAGCTGGGTCCTGGATGGCGCTTTCATGCTGCCAGCCATGGACAGCTCCTCCTCCTCTAACTGGAGCCATTGCTTCCAATGAACTGCCCTTGAAACACTCCCCACCATCCCAGAAACAACAAAGACTCCTGCCATGTTTTAGAGATTTATGGGGCTATATCCTGCCTTGAAGATGGGCCTCCACCAGATGTGACCAGTTGTGAAATTGTGACCTTTTGTGTGGGCTTCTGTCTAAGTGTTTTTACCTACAGCCATTTAATCTGCAAAGCAGATAGGTGAGGCGGGCTGCTGTAGACTTTATTTTCAAGATGAAGAAACTCAAGTCCAGAATTGCTACATAATTTGCCCAAGGTCATGGACTCTAGATCCTGGCCTGGGTGACATCGAGAGCTGACCTGTTCTATGCCACCTCATACTGATGACTGGAGTATTTCCTCTCAAAATCTCATTTTAAAAATAATGCTAAAGAAAGCCAAGGATGCCAAAATGGATTTGCCTAAGATTATACATGTGGTTAGTGGCAAAATTGGCTTTTAAGAGATCTCCTCACTCCCAGACAGGTCACCTGAACAGGAGACCTTGAGACTCAGCCCTATAAAGTGGGCAGTTTCAGGGATTTTCAGTCTCTCTCTATTTCTTCAGGAAAAAGTCCAGACCCTGAGCTTGAGCATGGAGCCTGGGGCAGCCCCTCTTCTCCCACTGTGCATTGTACCCCTGCAATGCCAGGCACAGAGCTTCCATTTCTGCAAATATTTCAATTGAATTGAATTGTTAGGACTGTGTGCTTCTTTATTTCTGGATGGGGAAATGGAAATAAAGACTATCATTTGCTAAGTATTTGCCATTCCAGACACTGTAATAGGCACTTTTTAAAAATCGACCAGTGCACATCAGGATCACCTGGAAGGCTTGTGAAAAACAAAAATTGCTGGACCTTACCCTCCCCGCCCCACAGAACCCCCTGTACCCAGAATTTCTAGATCAGTAGGCCTGGGGTGGGGCCTAAATTTTGCATTTCTAAAAATTTTAAGGTGATGCTGTTGCTGCTGGTTCAGGGACTTCTCAGGATCTCAATCCTTTCAACTCACTAGAGTGCGATGATCCTCTTCACACTCGATAGATCCTCTTCGAATTTGATAGAAGAGGAAATTGTGACTCAGAAATGTCAAATCAATTCCTAAGATTACCCAGCTGAATAAGGATGTAGGATCCTCACACAGAATTTTCTGCTTCCCAAACTGGGTCTTTGTTCTTTCAAAAGTCATCTTTCTCCCCAAGATGCAGCAGAATTTTCAAGAAGCAGCTGGAGGGATGCCTTTCCTTCCTGTGTAGGAGCTGTACACAGTTCTCCCCAGCTGAACTCTGAGCATGGGAAACTGGCAGGAGGACCGCTACTCTGGTCTGATGCTCAGTGGAGAAGCACAGATGAGTCAAGTTACGACGTACAGACAGGTCAGCAGCCTTGGTTAATAAAAGGAGGTGTTTCATTCCAGTATGTGTATTTATTTTGAGGGCATGAGGATGCTTTGAAAATGAAGGAAGAGAGAGCTGGAGAGGCTCCCTCAGGCATGACCCTTATGGGTCTCCCTCCACTGTCCCTCCATCCTCCACACGTAGAAACAAGGGATCCATGGTGACCCAAGGAAAATGCACAACAGACCTCTCTCCTCCGTGGCAATCTGAGCACTTTGCAGGGTGAACACTGCCACATGGATAGAACAGAAAGGCAGATGGCCTGGGCATCGGCTCTAAGGCACTAGGAATTTTGCTTAGGAGGCAAGATATCTTTAGTTTCAAGCAATTAAGAACCAGGCAAGCACCTGACCACCTATGGGCAGTTATGAGCCCGGAGTGAGTTAGGAGCCCAGAGTAGACTGGCCAGAGCCAGACCTGTGACCTTGTCCTGTGTCCCAGGAAGTTCATTGTGCCTGCTATATGTCCCTCACAGGGCTTCAACTGAGAGACCCAGAATCCCCAGACATATTCGAGAGTTACCTTACCAAATTGAAATATTTGGCCTGTATCCCATCAGCAAACAGGTACTCGGAGAGTTACACCTCAGGAAAGTTGATAGACCATTTAAAAGAAATGAAAAGAGAGGACAGGAGAGGAGAGGAGAGGAGGAAGGGGAATGGAAAGAGAAGGGGGAAGGGAAGAGAAAGAAAGAAAGAAAGAGAAAGAAAGAAAAGAAAAGAAAGAAAGAAAGAAAGAAAGAAAAAGAAAAGAAAAAGAAAGAAAGAAAGAGAAAGAAAAGTAATGAACATCTTTAATTTTCTAGCAGTGCTGGGTACATTTCTAATTTGAATACATTCTGATATATTGTTGAAAGAGAGCAGAAATTATATTTCTGAATCTCTTTTTAAAAAAAGTGGTTCAATAATTTAAAAATGTTGGGATAGGATGTCAGGTTGGCCTCCTGGAGAATGTGAAGAGACTGTGTATTTCCTGGTTTCTGCTTTGTTTTGTTTGGGAAACCAGGTGTCCCTATGTCAGCTCAGCTCAGGCAAGATATAGGATGATAATGGTCCTCTCTTAAAAGTATTATTGATAAAAACATATACCTTAAAATGCACTGAAAAGGATAAATTATGCCTACTAGGTAGACAATAGAAAACATTTCCTTTTCGGCTTCTTGATGTTTTCAGTGTTTGTCATTTCTAGCCACCACAACAGAATGAATTCTGTTCCTCATGCTGATAAGTCCATCATTCTGTTTAGAGGGAATCGTGTCTGAAAATTGCTCTGGGAACTGAAATTAGATGGAAGCGCAAAGCTGTTAAAGATAATAGACCTGTGTTAAAACTCAAAAACCAAGAAGCCGTCCTCTGGCCCTGTGTTCATTGTCCTCCGTGGGCCGTTTTCCACATGTACAATGTGTTCACAGCTGGCTGTCCATTCTCTTTGGGAGCATTCGTGAATATGCATGCCCCAAATCCCAGGCCTGGCTCCTAGTCTGGGAACTCGTGTTCATGGCCATTTCCTCCAACATCTCTGGAGAGGACCCCTAACCACCCTCCATGTGGGTTGGTTATTCAGTGGGGAGGGGACACCTCTTCCAGGGGCAATCAAGCTGGTTCTGTTTGAGTGTCACTCAGATGGACTCTTCCCCAGGGTTCAGAATTTTGTCTCAGGATAAAACAACGTATACACAGGAGACAGTCTGGCAGTATTTTAAGGCTGGAGGTGAACGCCAAGGTTGTGCCGGGAGACTGGGATAGAGCTATCAGACTCTCATCCATGGCTTTGAACGGGATTTTGAGAAGCCTAGGGTGTGAACGCCCCTGAGTGAGAACAGCTGCTGCCTCTTCTCTTTGAATGGATGTTGAATTCACTGCCACTTCCGAGAGGGCTTTGAGGGCTTTTAGTGCTTGGCATTGAATGGCAGATTCAAAAAGTCATGAGAGGGATGCCTGGGTGGCTCAGTTGGTTAAGCGCCTGCCTTGGCTCAGGTCATGATCTCAGGGTCCTGGGATTGAGTCCCTCATCAGGCTCCCTGCTCAGTGGGGAGGTTGCTTCTCTCTCTCCTGCTCCCCCTGCTTGGGCTCACTCTCTCTCTGTGTCAAACAAATAAATAAAATCTTTTTTAAAAAGTCATGGGGATTACTCCCAGAAAAGGAAAAGCAAAAAGTCCTGAGAATCTGCTCGTTGACTTTCCAACAGAAATCGATAGGATTTTCAACCTTCGGCTAGCCACTTCCGAGCCCTCTAGATTCCTGAGGGGTGTTTGTTTGGAAGGAGTACGCTAGCTAGAGGCAGTTTACCCCAAAACTTTGTTAGCCCCAGGTGTGGTGAACTAGACCTTGCTTACTCTTCTTTCTGTGATTTACACAGCCTGTGGTCCCGGCTGCCTCTTGCCCAGGTACTACACTTCCTCCGTTCTGCCCCCTGCTGGAGGGAAAGAATTCTCCTCCTCAACCAGGGAGCTTAGGGCCCTTCTGATTGCGTTCCTGGCATGGTGGAAGGGGAGAGAAAAGAGAGCAGAGCCCTGCCAAGTGCAAAGGGGTGATGTGTGGGGAGAGGACTCACCTCCTACCCGGTGGGGAGGTCTTAGTATTGCGGTGGCTTAGCCTGAGAAATCTGATGGGAGACTTTATTGCCTCTCTCTGCTCTGCACGCAACTCTGTGAGGAGAGCTGCCTGGTCTGCCTTGTTGGTGACCCTGTTTGCTGTTGCACGGATCCCATGTGAGGGCCTGCAAGGTTTTCTTCTCTGCCTCGCCCTGTATGGTAAGCTTGGGAACAAAAGCCGTGCGACCTTTGCGCATTGTGTGGCACACAGAGTTTGGTTAACCTTTGCTGAAAGCGGAGTGATATTTATCGCATCTTGTCCAAGTTCAATTATAACAAATTATATTTACATGCTGGTTTGGGAAAGCAGCCCCATGTGTCCAATGGAACCGGGGAAGAAAGCATCCTGGTGTCCCAGAGCAGCAAATACCCACTTTCTGAGGCTTACAGGAAATCAGCATGTGTGCCGAGTGAATTGTTCAAACCAACGTGTAATTGTCATATGTTATAATTAAACTTTGAAAAGATGAAATAATGTCCCCCCCAAAGTGACGTGTTGTGCACCAAAATGATCAAAGGACATCACAGTAGGGAGAAGAGTGAAAAGCAGAGGAAAAAGTGCAGGCACAATATTTTTAAAATGCAATTTTTTAAAAATGCCCATCCAGTTTCAGGTATTAACATCTTAAGTTCTCTGTACTAGAGCAAGACAGAGACCTCACTGTTCTACCCCATTTAATTAAACTAACATGACTTCAAAGTATCTTTGGTTATATTTTATTTAGCGTTACCTGGTACAGCACAATTCCCTTAAAATACATGAAGTGCTTTCTACAGACTTTCTCATTTTCTGATGATTGGATTTGCAGCAAAGCATTTGTTTTCCAAGACAGGAACCTATATGGACTGCAGTTGTAGCTAAGTATTAGAATGCAAATTTTATTACGGCTTCTGGTGGTGAGTGGGGAGGTGGACCCACTCTTAGAGCAAGTCTCAAGAGGAGAAAGGAGTTGATTGCACAAGGACGGGTCAGTTATTTAACAACGATGGAGACACTCGTCTGTGAACTGGAATGGCCTGATCCCGTTAGTGCTGAGCTTCCCCAGAATTTTCAAGGCGGCATCTCTAGAACTAGAGATAATGTACCTGGACCACATACTTCAGTATCAAGTTTTTTTTTTTTAAAGTAAGTCTGAGTACTAATGAGCAACATTCACAAACAAAGAGGAGGATTAAAAACCTAAGACCCAGAAGTGTGGGCCTAAACAGTCTGAGCAAACTTTTTTTTTTTTTAAAGATTTTAATTATTTATTTGACAGGAAGAGACACAGCTGGAGAGGGAACACAAGCAGGGGGAGTGGGAGAGGGAGAAGCAGACTCTCCCACTGAGCAGGGAGCCCGATGCGGGGCTTGATTCCAGGATCCTGGGATCATGACCTGAGCCGAAGGCAGATGCTTAATGACTGAGCCACCCAGGTGCCACCAGTCTGAGCAAACTTTATAAACAACCTGGGGCAACACTATCCTTGGGCCAATTGCAAAATTCACGTCAAATCGTCTCTCAATGCATTTTGAATGCCTCTGATTTTCCCAAGCAAAATCTTTGGGATACCTTTTATAGATACCATTTTGGAGGTAAAGTATTTCCTGTGGGGGATAAATTGGAAAAAAAAAGTATCAACACTCTGACATTGTCCTAAAAAGAAAATGCTGTATAAAATAAAATTAAACATTTCTGCTATTATTATCTTCCAGTCACTTTAAACCTTAATGGTAGGATTTCGGAGTAGAAAGAAAACTCACACCCATTTCCTCTCTTGAAGGAATTTAGGGTACATGATCTATCTACATATGCATACACACATTAATATAAAGCAGAATATAATACTATGACAAAGATCAGTTTATGCAGTAAGAGTTGCTAATGTTTATTATTCACTTACTATGCTAGACCGTGTTTTAAGTTCTTAAAATGCATTAATGCTTTCACAAAAATCCTAGGGATTTGGCACCACCATTTTGATTATGCAGATGAGAAACTTTGATTATACAGAGAAATTTTTTTCCCTATTTTAAAGATTTACTTATTTATTTACTTATGAGAGAGAGAGAGTGAGTGAGAGAGAGACGGTGAGCATGAGCAGGGAAGAGGCAGAGGGAGAGAGAAGCAGATTCACCACTGAGCAGGGAGCCTGAGGCAGGGCTCCATCCGGGGACTCCAGTATCATGACCTGAGCCAGAGGTAGCTGCTTAAACAACTGAGCCACCCAGGCGCCCCTATAGAGAGAAATTTTAAAACGACAAACTTATCCAAGTCAAGCTGATGATTCCGAGGCAACATTCAGACCCCGCTGTCTGTCTCCAGAGTGCTCACCCTTAACCACTGTGCCACATGTCCCAAGGACTGTCACGAGAACAGTGTGAGATTAATCTCTCCTTAATTCAGTAGGACCAGGCCAGGCACGGTGCTCAGCCCATTATAATAGGGTTAGACGTCTCCAGGGAGTGGAGCAATCTAGTTGGGCTGAATAACCTCCACATCCTCCATGACCCCCCAACAATCTGCTCACCTCTCAGTTCTGGCATCTTGCAGTAGAAACTGGAATTTGTGCAGCTGTCCTTCTATCTGAGCTGTTCCAGCAGCGAACCCAGCATCAGTACATCATGAGCATTCCATAAATAAATGAATGAATGAATATTCAGCTAGGATCTGAGATACTCTTTCTGTTATTGAAGGAACCAGCTCTATTTTTTCATTGTTTCCAATACTTACCTTACTTTTTAGCCATGAGACATGCCTTCTTGGAAGGCACTGGTTCGGTCACCTTCTTAAATTGAGGTTTTGCAAAAAGCATACTATTTGGGGGCTGAACTACCCTATTCCAGAGAGAATAAAAAGCACCATATAGAATGGATAATATGGAAAATTGTATCCATGTGACCCACTGTGTTACTGAAAAGCAAAGGTGTGTTTTGTTACCTCAGATTTGCTTATCTTTGGCTTCTCCTCTCTCTAGTATCCCTTCAGTGGTCATTTTCTAAACCATCTTTATATGCAAGGTTTTTGTAATAAAAACAAATGACTTCTTAACCTATAGCCATGAGCATGTTGCTACAGAAGAGCAATGGCCCCTGGCAACACATGCATGAGAGCCAAGATAAAGCAAGTTGGACTTTCTTTCTCAAGGCCATGTGCCCTGGACACTTACCAACCACAGTTTTCTTTATTCTAATCCTTGTAATTATATTTTTCCCATTATTGGCCCTAATCCTTATGACAATTACTTACAAAATCACATTTGCATTTTTATTCTCAAAACAGAGTAGACTGACATTTGGAATATCCCAGAACTTTCATGTGCATGTACCACACTAGGATGCCTTGACATGCTGAAGGGCCACTCAGAAAGATCACAGAGCATGTGGAGGACACCCCCATCTATAAGCAAGGGGTACTCAGGGACAGAAGCAATGCTGAGAAGTTCTGGGTGAAAATGTCACTTTTAATTACATTTGGAGTACTTGATGTACCCCTCTTTTCCCTCTTCCCTGATTAGGGGTTTCTATATGTACATGTGTTTGACTTGATAGCATGTGTACGCAGTTTTGGCTGTTATAGGGAAAAACAGATCTTTGAAAGGCACATCCTTGACTAAGATGAAATTGAAGTAGAAAAAGGGAAGAGGGGAAAAGGAAGAGAGCCAGAGGAAAGAAGGAGAGGTGGAAGAGGAATGTGAGCAAACAGGCTCTTTTCTTAGCTGGGGATGGTGGTAGATGGTGGCAGCAGGTGTTTCAGCAGGTGAGAAATTGAGTCTGGAGGCTGGCAGTGTCACTTTGGGGAGGCCAGGGAGCCCCCTACTCCAGCTTGGGTTGTGTGGCAGGTGTTTCAGGAAACTCACTCGAAATCAGCTCAAATAACTCCACTGTTCCAAGCCCATATTCATTCTTGGTTGTTATAAACATTGAAGAGAGAGCACATTTAACTCCAGTGTGAAATACTTTTTAAGGAAGCATGCTGCTTCAATGGCCTAAGGTAAAACCATGTCCATCAAATCCTAAAGAAAACTTATTTAAAAATGAAAGAACTTCCAACTTCCCTACATGGGGCATTTCACTGAAGAGTTGTTCATGCCTGGTATGGGGTCTCAGTCAGTGTTCTTCTTAAACCAGGCTTCTGGGACCTGCCCCCAATGATGACATCAGAATCTTGGGGCAGGGGGCAGTGGACAAGGCCATCGGGATTTTGGAAAAACTCCTCAGATATGAAGCCAGGGCTGATACCACTCAGCCTCTGCAGAGAGAAATAGAGGGCACAGACAAGGAAACTAAATAAATAAAAATTCAAGGATGTGTCTTTCAGAGTCCCTTAAAGCCTGTGTGAATATGTTTATGCTCACTAAAAATATTATAAGGACTCCTACCAAATGCTAATGATAACTTTTTACATATTAGTTAAAAGGCAACATACAATCAATTCTCATTTGTCATCACTTTTTCACCAACATACCTTCAAGATTGAGTTCCCCCCAGGTTTCCTTGTGAACCATATCTGACCTTTTTTTCCCCAGATAATTTATTCATCTGACAAATCTTGAGTTTCTGTAAGACAAAGATCCAGGAGCATGGCCGTCCCACATTCACGGGGCTTCTGTTCTAATGGCAGAGACCTTGTAAAAACAGCTCACCACACAAATAACGTCTCACTTAATTTTTAAAGCGCAAGTTTGTTAAGAGTTCAGAAGAGAAGAATAGAAAGAAGTGGAAAACAGGGACCCTGGATCTGCTCTGGGGCAGGTAGTTAAGATGATACCTGAAAGAGTCAACATTAGCATCCCAGGCAACAGAATAGTCCGTGCAAATGTCCTTAGGGGTAAAAGTCATGGTAAATTCAGGAAACTCAAGGAGGCCAATGAAGCTGAAGAGTTAGAGTTTGCGTAGAGAGTGGTACCCCATTCTTGCAGTGGTGCCCCCCACTCTTATTAAATGTACACACAGTTGGGGCTGCTGAAGAGCTAACTCCATGAAGGCAGATCCCAAGAGAAGGCTATGGCAGCACCAAGAATGAACCCTGAGTCGTGTGAAATGGTATTGAGAAGGGGCGAGACAAAGTCATGCAGAGCCTGGTGGCCATCTTAAGAAAGGGTAGGAGGAGGCCATTGAAGGTTGTAAGGAAAAGAATCAGTTTTGTGTCTTAATGGATGGATTAGGAGTTTGTGAGAGTGAACACAGCAGAGACCAGTCCCAAGACTACCTCCTGTGGAGATGAAGGTGACTGGAGGGACCAGGAAGTGGTGGGGATAAGGTGACCTGGACAGATGGAAGAGCTCTTAGGAGGTACAACCAGCAGGGCTTGCGACTGACTGGAAACAGTCAAAGGAAGGGAATGGGAAAGGAGGATGAGGATGTCTCTCAGATTCCTGCAAACCTGTGTTTGGAGTTGTGCCATCCCTTGAGATGAGGGACAAGGGGAAGACCAGATTTGTGTTGCCAGATGGCTCAGAGCACATAGCAAGTCACTTTTCCCCCCCTCTTTGTTCCCCCATCTGAATACTCAGAACCTTCTTGATTTACCACTTGGAGTCAGTAGGAAGCAATTTGAAGTGATTTGCAATTCTAGTGTATTTGATTCCAAATTCCCAAACTCTCCCACTTTGAAAATTCCAAAGGGAAAAAAATATAAATCCAGAAGAAGCCTACATAAATTAAGTTTCACAGGGAAGGGATAGCCAGTTGGTGAGGACCACTCTAAGCAGTTGCATCAAGTACCTGGGGGCTCTCTAGCACTTTCCAAACATGACATGTGTGTGCACTATGCTACATGCGTCTTTTAAGCCCCATCCAAGTAATCCCTGAACTGCCTCATTGAGGCACATGCTCTCTTTGCCATGTAAGGAATTTTTTCAGAAAGCTTTAATCTTATCTCCTGCATAGACTAATAATTCTGTGGGGGTATTAAATTAACTAAAACACACTGAAATGTGGCTCCTCTCTACTCAGCCTCCTCCTGAGTGCTTTTGACCACTAAGGGAGAATCCGACGTCCCATATGCATCGTTGTTTACTTCGCTTACCAGAGGTCTAGTTAGCGTCTCTCACTCAATACATTTTCTTCACTTCTCTCTATTTCCCAAGTGAGCTATTTCTCTTGCAAGTCTGTCTATTTCGCATTATCTGATGTTGTATTGGAACATACTTCTCTCCTTATCGTATAGTATGGTGATGATACGTTGCAAGAGGGAACCATTTCAATAAACCATTAGAAGATTTTTGGTTCTTGAATGGTAGTTTTTATTACTCTGAAGATAAGCTAATGGCATAATCTACCATCTTGTTAAATGTGCATACACATTCAAACAATTGTCACACTCTAGGCAGCTTAGAAAATGCATGTTCTCTTCCCTCCCCCTTATATCATTATGTTTTTGTTCATGTGCACTGAAATCAAAGGTAAAGCAAAAATGAGCAAAGCAATTGCCATGTTGAGTAGAGAAAATGCAGCTGAATGGAAAGTTTAGTTAACTGTGTGATTCCCAATTATCCATGTCGTGGTGATGGTAGTGGAGAGCTGCAGGTGCATCTGGACCTTTTTTTGTAAAGCTTTCCTCACCTCTCTCTGGCTGTGGAGTTGAGTGGAAATGGCATACTGCTTGACTAGTGGGCATGGTATGCTAATGGCAATTTCTAGAAAAGTTTATGGTGTAATGAGGGGATTTGTGGAGAATAGATGCATGTCCTCATCTGTCTCAGAAAGATGTGTTTGACACCATGGTTGGTCCCTGTAAGCTATTTTATGGGGTACACTCTGAATCGGGTCCTTTCTCTCTACTTGCTCAGGTCTGAACTCCTCTGAGGAATCCTGTCTAGTCAAGAGTACCCCAGGAAGTTCTAAATTGAATAGGGTCTTCTCCATGAGGCTCTCACCCCATATTGTACAGTCTTCCTTCCCCACAAAGGGTTGTAATGAGTTAGTGTAGGCTCAGAAGGAAGTTCTGGGGCTGCTGCCTATTCTCAGGCTACTTTAGCTCTGAGACTGTTATTCACACAGATATTTACTGAGCGACTTCTGTATGCCAGGCACAGATGCTGCCCTTGTAGAATTTCCATCCTAGAGGCTCCCAAGGTCAGGGTTCTGACTGATACGCAGCCTCTGAGGCTTTAGTTTTCATGGGTGGGAAGGAGCCAGGAAAACCAAGAACCTTGCTGAGCCCATTCATGGAAACTTTTAATCTAGACATAGCTGGTGTGGCTGGGCAGCAGGCCCCAGAAATGAGGCCACTGTAAGAGCAGGACTTGATCATTTTTATCACAGTCTCCTTTGATACACATATGAAAGCTCCAGGATACAGAGTAAGGCAAATGCACATAAAGGCACAAAATACAACTTCAGGTTATGAACCCTTGCTCTGGAAACAAAAGGCCTTAAAAAAACAGTCTCTTCTGACTCCCTCTCCAGACAAGACAGCATAGATGGGCTTCTCTTCACTCCTCCACGCTAACCACAACTGTCATCTCTGGAAATAGCACCAGAGAAAACCAAAAGAAAAAACCAATAGGAATAAGGTAAACTGATTAAGATCACAAGACTAGAAAATGGCACAGTGACAAGGCATCTTATATCCTCACCCATGGAAGAAAGTGACCCAGGCCTGTTGCTTCCCGTCACCCAACCTGGCAGCAGAAAACATCCCAGGTAGGCTCATTCCTTTCCATGGGATTCAACAGTAATCTCTCCAGCAACATGAGGAGAGCCATGCACCATGAAAAAATAGAAAATATCCACAAAGGAATAGAAGTTATAAACAAACACCAAGTGGAAATTGTGGAACTGAAAAATATAATAAAAGAAAAAACCTTGCTCGACAGTCTCAGTAGTAGAATGGAGGGGAAAAAGATAGAGTCAGTAAACTTGAGTACAGATCAAAGAATTTACCCAATCTTAATAGACAGAAGACAGACTGGAAAAAAAATGAAGAGGGCCTCAGGGATTTGTGGGGCAATATTATAAGATTGTATATGCATATGATTGGATTTCCAGAGGGAGAGAAGAGAGTGTGCTGAAAGAGTGTGGTCACAGCCCTATTTTATTGCGTCTCACTTTATTGCACTTCACAGATATTGCGTTTTTTACAAATTGGAGGTTGAAGACTTCAGCCGAAGAAGTAATCACAGAGGTGGTGAAATTAGCAAGAGAACAGGAATTAGAAGTGGAGCCTGAAGATGTGGGTGAATTGCTGCGATCTCATGATCAAACTTTAGTGGATGAGGAGTTCCTTTTATGGATGAGCAAACAAAGTGGTTACTTGAACTAGGATCTACTGCCGGTGAAGATGCTAGGAAGATTGTTGAAAGGACAGCAAAGGTCTTAGAAAATAGCACAAACTTAGTTGCTAAAGCAACGGTAAGGTTTGAAAGGATTGACTCCAATTTTGAAAAAAGTTCTACTGTGGGTAAAATGTTACTAGGCAGCATGGCATGCTACAGAGAACTCATGCAAGGAAGAATCAATTGACGCAGCAAGCTTCATTGATGCCTGATTTTAAGAAATGGCCACAGCATCCCAACCTTAAACAACCACCACCCTCACTGGTCAGTAGCCAGCAATATGGAGCAAGACTCTCCACCAGCACAAAGATTACGACTCATTGAAAGCTCAGATGATGATTAGCATTTTTTAACAATAAAGCACTTTTATTTTACTTTATTTTTTAACAATAAGGCATTTTTAAATTAAAATATGTATATTGTTTTTTAGACATGATGTCACTGCACACTTAATAGACTATAGTATAGTGTAAACATAAGTTTTATATACATTGGGAAAAAATTTATTTGACTCACTTTCTTGCAGTATTTGCTTTAACTAAACCCACAGTATATCCAAGGCATGCTTGTATTTGAAGAAATAGTGGTTGAAAACTTCCCAAATGTGGTGAAAAACACAAACCTACAGATCTAACAAACTGAATGAATTATAAACAGAATGAAACAGATTAGGACAAATCGTAATTAAACATTCATAAACTAAAGCAAAGAAAAAAAGTCTTGAAAGCAGCCAGAGACACATTACTTACAGATAAATGTCAATTCAAATGATGGTGGGCTTTTTATCTGAAACCATGCAGGCAGAAGGAAGAGGTGCATTTTTTTCAGTGCTGAAAGAAAAGACTGTTAACTATGAATGTTATGTCTAATGAAATTATTCTTCAATAATTAAAAAGAAATAAATATATTATCAAAGAAAGGCTAAAAGAATTTTTTTCCTAGAAGAGGTATCAGGAAAAACTAGCTATAGACATTTCTTTAGACAGAAGGTCAAAGATGGGGCACCTGGGTGGCTCAGTGGGTTAAGCCTCTGCCTTCAGCTCAGGTCATGATCTCAGGGTCCTGGAATCGAGTCTTGCATTGGGCTCTCTGCTCAGCAGGGCGCCTGCTTCCCCCTCTCTCCCTGCCTGCCTCTCTGCCTATTTACGATCTCTCTCTCTCTCTCTGTCAAATAAATAAATAAAATCTTAAAAAAAGAAGGTCAAAGATGAAAGAATCTTAGAGTATCAGGAAGAAGGGACAATAAGAAGAAAAAATATATAGGTACATATAACAGACTATATTCTTTTCCTCAGGGGTTTTAGAAACCATATATGGTGAATGAAATACAAACTTTGACATCCAGTCAAGACAATGATATATAAAAGTGAGGAAGGTAAAGGGAGTTAAATAGAAGTGAGGTTGCCATACTGGAACTGGAAACTGGAAATAGTACAACGTTAATACCATAATCGTTTGTCACATATGTATATTGTAATACCTAGAACAACCAATATGAAAACTATACAAAGAAATATACTAAAAACACTATGAATAAATCGACATAGAATCCCCCCAAATCACTAAAGCAATCCATAGGAAAACAAGAAAGAAAAAAAAACAACAGAAGAATGATAATCAGAAAAAATAAAAAGAAAGGAATCAATAAGTAGAATTAAATACTAATGCTGATAATTATGTTAAATATAAGTGGTCTACATGCACCAATCAAACCACAGGGATTGGCACTGAATTAAAAAAAAACTCCAACAATATTTTGCTTGCAAGAAAATCAGTTCAAATTCAATAACATAGATATATTGAATGATATATATATATATATAACATATATAACACACATGCAAAGATGAACAAAGAAAGTAGACATGGCAATATTAGGATAAGATAGACTAAGATTATTACTATTACATCATCATAAAAGGATCAACTCACTAGGAAGACATAAAGATCCTAAGTGCATGCTCACCAAACAAGGGTCTTTAAAATACATGAAGAAAAAACTAAAAGAGCTGAAAGGAGAAATAGATAAATCTACAGTTATAGTTGGGACTTCAACATTCCCACTCAGCAACTAGTAGTACTACTAGACAGAAAATCAGCAAGAATATAAAAGATCTGAACAAGATAATCAACCAAGAGGTTCTAATATTTATAGAACATTCCACATAACAACAGCAGAATACACATTTTTACAAGTACTCTTGGAAGATTGATCAAGATAGACCATAAAGCAAATTGTAACAAGTTAAAATGTGAAATAAAATAGGATGTTCTCTGGCCATAATGGAATCAAATTAAAAACAGAAAGACAATAAGAAAGTCTTCAGATCCATGGAAATTAAACAACACACTTCCAAACAATCCATGGGTCAAGGAGGAAGTTTGAAAGGAAATTTTAAAAATTACATGCAACTAAATGAAAATGAAAAGACAACACATCCACATATGTGGAATGTAGATAAAACTGTGCTGAGAAGGTTAACTTACACCATGAGATGCACTATTGGAAACTATTAGGAAAGATCTCAAAACAAAACCTAAATTCTGATCTCGACAAACAAGAAGACAAAAGATCAAAATAAACCGAAAGCAACCAGAAGAAGGACTTAATAAATAAAAGAAATCAATGAAGTTGAAAGTAGAAAAACAAAGAGAAAATCAATGCAAAAAAAAAAAAGCTAATTCTTCAAAAAAAATCAATGAAAATGATAAACCTCTAGAAAGACTGACAAAAATAAAAAGAGAGAAGACACCAATCACCAATATCAGGACTGAAATGGTGATATCACTACAGATTCTACAGCCATGAAAAAGAAAATAAAGGAATACTTTAATAAGTTTATCTTTATAAATTTGACAACTTAGAAAAAAATGGAGTAGTTCCTCAAAACACACAAAGTGACAAAATGAGCCATTATTGACATAGATAATCTGAATAGCCCTGTAACTATTGAAGTAATTGAGTTCATAATTTAAAAACTCCTGAAAAGGAATCCTCCAGGTCCAGATGGTTCCACTGGAGAATTTTACCAGACATTTAAGGAGAATTAACAGCACGTTTATATAATCACTTCCAGAAAAAAAAAAGAAGGGAACATTTATGAATTCATTTTAGGAGACTGATATTATCCTGATGCAAAATGAGACAGTAGAGAAAAAACTACCCACCAATAACTTTTCTGAACTTAGACTGGAAAACCACCAAAGAATATTAACAAACTGAAACCCATAATGTATGGATGCCTGGGATGGCTCAGTCAGTTAAGTATTCAACTCTTCGTTTCGGCTCAGGTCATGATCTCAGGGTTGGGTTGTGAGATCAAGCCCCACATGGGGCTCTGTGCTGGGCATGGGACCTGCTTAGGACTCTCTCTCTCACTCTCTCTTGCTGCCTTGTCACCACCACCCCCTCCCACCCTGCTTTCACACTCTCTGTCTCTCTCTCTCTCAAAAAAAAGTAAAGCATAAAACTATAAAATATTTAGGAAAGAAGGCATAGGAGAAAAATCTTTAGGATCTAAGGCTAGGCAAAAGTTCTAAGACTTGTGTCAAAGTCACAAACCATAAAAGGAAAAGCAATGGTAAATTGGGCAACGTCAAAATTAAAAACTTTTCTTTTGCAAAAGTCTAGGTGAAAGGGATGAGAAGAGAAGATACAGACTGGGAGACAACATTTGTAAACCACATATATGACAAAGGACTAGTATCTAGAACATATAAAGAACTCTCAAAACTCTAAAGTAAACAAAAAAAAATCCAATAAGAAAATGGGCAAAATACATGGACAATTATGTTACTGAACAGGACAAATAAGCACATGGAAAGATGTTCAGCATCACTAGCTATCAGGGAAATGCAAATTGAGGCCACAGTGAGATATTACTTCACACATATGAGAATTGCTGAAATAAAAAAAGGTGACGATATCTTACCAAATACCAAATGCAGTTTCTCTGCATTCTTTTATCAATTTATCAATTATCAAGCTCATAGCAGCATTATTTGTAATGGCCAAAAACTAGAACTCACTTATCAATTTATCATTTATCAGTTTATCATTTATCAATTTATCAAGCTCATAGCAGCATTATTTGTAAAGCCAAAAACTAGAATCGGCCTAGATGTCTTTCAACAGGTAAATGGTTAAACAAGCTGTGGTGCATCCATATCACTGAACTCTACTCAGCAATAAAAAGGAACAAACTGGGGCCCCTGGGTGACTCAACTGGTTGAGCATGCAACCCTTGGTTTTGGCTCGGGTCGTGATCTCATGGGTTTTGAGATAGAGCCCCACATCAGGCTCTGCATTCAGTGGGGAGTGTGCTTGAAGATTCTCCTCCTCTGTCCCTCTCCCCACTCATGCACTCTCTCTCTCTAAAATAAATAAATTAATCTTTTTTTTTTAAAGGAACAAACTATATGCGCAACAACTTGGATGAATCTCCAGGTCATTATGCTGAATGAGAAAAGCTAACCCCAAAAGTTATATGACATAAAATTCCATTTTTGAAATGACAAAATTTTAGAAAAGAAGGACAGTTAATAGTTGCCAGGTTTTAGGAATGAAAGGAGGCAATTATAAAAGGGCAACATGTAGGATCTTTCTTGTAATGCATCTGTACATCTTCACTGGGATGGTGGACGTACCAACCCATCTATTTGATAAAATTATATTGAACTAAATACACATATGCACACACACACACACACACACATGACTATAACTGCATGTGAATCCACAACAATTTCAATTTTCAAAATATTCTTCCTTCTTCTTCATAAATATGAAATTTCACTCCCAACAATGCCAACAACAAATCCCTCTTGGTACCAGTTTTCTTCTGAGTTTCCATAGAGTCTTGGACTCTTTCTTAATGAGAGCTCTTGCAGCATCCATCAGTTGGTCAGAATTGATTGGCATGGGACACCTGGGTGGTTCAGTCAGTTAAGCGTCTGTCTTCTGCTCAGGTCATGATTCCGGGGTCCTGGGATCGAGCCCCACATCGGGCTCCCTGCTTGGTGGAGAGTCTGCTCCTCTCTCTCCCTCTGCTGCTACCCCTGCTTGTGCTTGCTCTCTCTATTTGTCAAATGAATAAAGAAAATCTTAAAAAAAATTGAGTGGCACATCATCATATAAAATATTCTCTTCAGAAATATTTAACCTTGATCTAACCAAGCCTGTGGACCTCATTCCAATTTAAGAAGAATAAGTTAAATGGCCTAAACAGAAAACAAAAGTGTAGAATATTCTTCTTCTTCTTCTTCTTCTTCTTCTTCTTCTTCTTCTTCTTCTTCTTCTTCTTCTTCTTCTTCTTCTTCTTCTTTATTTAACAGAGAGAGAGAGAGATCACAAGTAGGCAGAGAGGCAGGCAGAGAGAGAGGAGGAAGCAGGCTCCCTGATGAGCAGAGAGCCTGATGCGGGGCTCAATCCCAGGACCCTGACTGAGATCATGACCTGAGCTGAAAGCAGAGGCTTTAACCCACTGAGCCACCCAGGTGCCCCAAAAGTGTAGAATATTCTACAGGACAGTAACATGTAAACCGTGAAAAAATAATTTGATGTAAGGAACATTCTTTCAGCTGTACCCACACATATGTGCATATATGCATATGATACATAAAGAAACTATGTAAAATATTAACAACTGATAAATTGAATGATGGTATATCATTGTGTATTCTTCCAACTTTTTTATTTGCCAAAACATTTTCTTAATAAAAAGTTGGTGAGAAACAAATCTTGCTGGTTGTCTGGGGATTGGATGATCTTTTAGGTCCCTTCCTTCTGTGATATTCAGACACCAAAGTTCAAATCTTGGTTCTAATATTTATTAGCTGTGTCCTCTGGGCCTCATTTTTTTTCTCATGTATAAAGACGAAGGCTTTGGAACAGTTCTAAAATTCTATAATGTCTTAAGGTCACCAGAAGTTGATTCTAAATCTCTCAGTAATCTGTTCACATCATGGGCAATTGTCACTGCCAGCACATTTTTCTTCCAACCTGTATCTTTCAAACAATAATATAAGAACTTTCTTTCTTTTTCTAGACCCAATAAATAGAGGAGGAAGAGAAAGACTTCTTTAAGCATTCGAAAAATGTTCTTTGCCCCTCATTTATCTACTTTCCTAAGCCAGTCATTTTCCTCAAGTCCAATCAATATACAATTATATTGTATACTATATGCAGTTATATATACTGTCTGCAAGCTTCTTTAGCCTTTCCAGTATCTATATTTCATCATTTCTTACTTTCTTTTATACCCTTTCCAAAGTCTGTAAGTCTGAGGTCTAACTAATTTGCTCAAATCACTCTGAGCTGTCTGACCAGTATGGCTTCTCCAAGCATAAGGCCCAAATTTGATCAGAGTTCCAGACATGACACTATCATTCATATTCTAAGGTATGGAACTGAACATGATTATGAAGATTTGTGCTGAAAGTTGTGTTTACTCTTAATGCAAAGCCCAGCTTTGGGAGCAGAGAACCTAGACTCCATCTCCAACATTAAAGTCTGAGTATCCTCTGGAAAGAGGCTGCCCAAGTACATTATTGGAGGAAGAACAGAATAGAAATGATCAAAAATCTATGAGGCTAGGGTACGTCAGACACATGAATTTTAAGTTGTTCATCATGGCAAATAGAAGACCTTAAGAAGCATTTTTCTTTGGTAGTTGTTCTTAATAAAGTATACATTTTAATTTTTTAAACAATTTTTTAGAGTAGTTTTAAGTTCACAGCAAAATTGAGAAGAAAGTACAAAGATTTCCCATATACTCCCTGTCCTCTCACATGAAGAGTTTCCCCAATTATTAACATCCCCCATCAGAGTGGTACATTTGTCACAATTGTTCAAAGGTCACTGACACATCCTAACTACTCAAAGTCCACAGTTTACATTACAGTTCACTCTTGTACATTCTGTGGGTTTGGAAAAATGCATAATGACCTGTATCTGTTATTATAGTATCATAAAGAGTATTTTCACTGCCCTAAAAATCTGTGCTCCACTTATTCTTTTCTCTACCAAAGCCCAGTTGTTAGCAACCACTTATCTTTTTATTGTTCTTATAGTTTTTCCTTTTTCAGATTGTCGTATAGTTGGAATCATACACTATGTAACTTTTTCAGATCGGCTTCTTTCCCACATAAAAATAAGTGAAACATTCCATTGTCTTGGAGTACAACAGTTTATTTAGCCATTCATCTACTGAAGGGCATTTTGGCTGCTTCCAAGTTTTGCCAATTATAAATGAAGCTGCTTTTGATATCTGTGTGTAGATTTTTGTGTGGACATAAATTTTCAACTCCTTTGGGTGAACACCAAGGAGCTCGATGCTGGATCATATGATAAGAGTAAGTTCAGTTCTGAAAGAGACCACCAGGGTGCCTGGGTGGCTCAGGTAGTTAAGCATCTGCCTTTGGCTCAGGTCATGATCCTAGGGTCCTGGGTTTGAGTCCCACATTGGGCTCCCTGCTCAGCGGGGAGCCTGCTTCTCCCTCTCCTCCCCACTCACTATCTCTGTCGCTCTCTCTTGCAAATAAATAAATAAAATCTTAAAAAAAAGAAGAAGAAAGAAAGAGACCACCAAAATGTCTTCCAAAGTACCGGTAGCATTTTTCATTCCCAAAAGCAATGAATGAGAGTTCCTTCTGCTCCACATCCTCACCAGAATTTGGTGGTGCCATTAGGCCAGATTTTGCTTATTCTATTTTATCTGCTTTTTGTTAAAGTTATGTGTATGTTATCTGAGTATTTTCTCAAGCATTCTTGAAAATTTATAGTATCATTATATTTATTTTATTTTATTTTTAAGATTTTATTTATTTATTTGACAGAGAGAGGGAGATCACAAGTAGGCTGAGAGGCAGGCAGAGAGAGAGGAGGAAGCAGGCTCCTTGCCGAGCAGGGAGCCCGATGCAGGCCTTGATCCCAGGACCCTGAGATCATGACCTGAGCCTAAGGCAGAGGCTTTAACCCACTGAGCCACCCAGGCGCCCAGTATCATTATATTTAAAAGTTTAAGTTCTTTATATTCTTTACTATAGGCATATTTTTAAACAGTTTTCTTTTTGCTCAAAGTTATCTTATTGATACAAAGGAAATGGCTCTTAAATTTTGCTTTAAGAAAAATTTTCATTCTCTGATAATGGCTTATTATGACTATTATTTTAAAATCAAGTACTCATCATTTAAAGGACTAAGTTACCAACCACATTAGAAAGAATATTAGATTCTTGTAACTTTATTATGTCTATAGCATATGACCAAGTTTATAGACCCTGTAAACTTGGCATATGTTAAAAAATTGAAGAGGGAGAGATTGGTTATTTCTATAATATAAATATAAAGATGTATTTCTGTTTAATGATGCTAGAAAAGACTTCTATAGTCAATTTAGATATAGGAGCTCTGGATTCACTGTAAAAGGCACTTCATTTTACTAGGGTCAACTTGAGTCTTAAGAAGTTACAGAATTTATTTAAGTATATACACTTAGCCTATGGCACAGCCTGGTTTCCTTGTTCACAACTCAATGTTTTGTTTTGACCAGTGATAACTAACTGGTTGTGCACAAGCACTTGCATGGTCCACTCAATGATCTTCATATTTTTAAATAATTGGACAATAGTACTGTCCTTAGAACTTGGCAGAAATGAGCTCCTGTTCTGGATCTCACATTTTAGAGGAAATTCCTCTATTTCTAAAGCTGTGCTCATTTCTAAGAGGGTCAGAAGTTTGTAGGGCCAGGAGAAGTGCCCAACTGGAGTCTATATCCTCTCCTTCTAGACTGTGCTCTAGACTCCAGCAGCCCGGAGTTCCTTGCCCAAATTGTCCCAAACCATCTTCCAAAATCGGTGTGGATCTCTTCTCCAGATTTGACTTCCCCCAGGGTGTGAAAATGTGTACCTCCAGGCCTGAGATATAACCAAGGGAAACTGACTGTAGAGAATATGACTGGAGCTTAGATACAGGAACTGGGCTGTCCATCTCTTTGCATGTAAGGTCCCACCTACGTCAGATGGAGCCAGGGGTGAAAAAAAGCAGGTGGTGGGTGCACTCAGATTCTGGAGCTGACTTTCTCAGTGGTACTACAATTGGGCATGGAATTCTAAAGATCCCAAATATTCTAAATTAGAACCTTCCAGGTCATTGTTAGAGTAGGGGCTAGAATGTATTTTATTTAACAATTTGTTGACTTGATTTTTTTTTTAAGATTTTATTTATTTATTTATTTGAAGAGGGAGAGAGAGCTTGAGGATGAGCAGGGGGTGGGGAGGAAGATGGAGATGGGAGGAAGGGAGATGGAGAGGAAAACTCCCTGCTGAGCAGGGAGCCTGACGCCCACCAGCTGATCCAAGGACCCCAAGATCATGACCTGAGCCAAAGACAGACACTTACCTGACTGAGCCATCCAGGAACCCCAACAATTTGTTGAATTGGTTTTTAACGTTTAAATGTTAGGCATAAGGTATGTAAACCTCCATTTGCATTCTTATCTCAGGCTTCACTAATGGTAGAGGCAGACCTGTTTGTCAATGTTTAAACATTGAGAGATTCCCATTAGAAATCTCAATTTCTAGTTGTTCTTGTTGTTAACTGGTGATCTCCCCATCATCACATCCTGGGCAATGGTTCTGTGTCCCCCCAACCTGCTTCCTTCATTCACAAGTCCTGCCTGGACCTTATAGGCATTGGGGTTGTGAGCTGCTGTACCCTATCTCTAGAGCTGAATCAGAATCTCCCTTATTCTACTAGCTTGCCTACTACTAGTTATGAGCACTGTCCTGTAATGAACACTGAAGATGATACACATCTCAGATCTCAAAATCACTCTCAAGTCTGGAAAACCATTCTAGGCAGGCCGGGATGGAGTTGGGGAAGGAGCAGACTTGTGCAGAGGTGGGCAGGGATCTGTGTGTTGAAATCAGGAGGACAAGTCCAGAAAAGGACCACTTAATCATGGTTTTCAGCTAGAAAGAGCAAGTTTCTCACTGCTTTATCAGGCCTTCCTAGTTGCTGTGTGGGAATGGAGAGCAGATGCTTTTTAAATCCTTTAAAAAAAACTTAAATAGAGTTTTATTTGGGATGTAGGTGATACTGGAAACCTCCTTTCTCCATTCCTACCCTGGACATCCTTTAACTGTGGCAAGTATCCCACAGATGGAGACAAAATCTTTAAAAACTTGGTTGAACAAGCATTTTATGTGCATCCATTTAAAGCAGAATCATTCATCAGTCAATCACAGAATGTAAACAGCTCTCAATCCTTTGCAATTTCCATTGCAGAGTGGGAAGCACAGGAGAGAGAATATGAACTCAACTCCAAATACGGCAGGGACAAGTGGGGACCTGGAGAAGTGGGGGTTTGGAGGCCAGGAGGTTCCAAAAGTATGTCCTGGGTGGACCTTGTTTACTCCCAGACATTTGGGACAAAGAAAAGCATTTAGAACAGGCATCTTTCCAGGCAGCTGCAAATAGGCTTTTCTCTTTACCTTATATATGAAGATAGTTTGAGGGTCAAGACCTATTTTTGAAGGGAGTACTGGAGTCAGATTCACATACCCTGCTCACGACTCCTTGAGAACTGACTCTGGACTCTGCTATTGGACACCTGGGTTCTGATCTCTGCTCCTCACTTTGCCGTGTGGCTATCACTGACCTCATCAAGCCACGGTTTCTGCACTTTACAGGATTGTCATGAGAGTGCTAGATGGTATATGTACAACTGTGGCATATGGGATGTGACAGCTGGTACATGCTAAGTGATCCTTAAATGGCAGCTCCATTCCTTTCTTCTGAGATTAACCAAAATGAAAATTGGCTGGACCAAAACTGTGTCTTTGGCCTGTAAACCAGTAAGCTCTGTGCCACTCTGAGACGACTCTGTCCAAGTTACCAGAGTCCTAGAAATTGAGAAGTTTCTGTTTTGTTAAGTTTCAAGATTAGCATTAATTCACACTGGGCTAATTAAAGAATATGTGAGTTGTTATTGCATAGTATCTGGGGTGGACTAATGAACAGAGGCTCTACCACTGATTCTTGAAGAATTTGTGACTGCTTGCTTAAATAATAAGTAATAAATACTAGAGTTGACTTTTCTAACACATTTCTTTAGTCTTTCAATAATGACAAATGTGTCAGTGAAGAATGCATAAATCAGTACAAATGAGTGTCTGTTCGGTATGGAATAATAACCAAAAGGGTCTGTTCTACTTGGTAGTATCCTATCCTTTAATTTCATGCATGTAACCCTCAGGTACCAGATTATCTCTTTTGTAAATTGAATACCCCAAAGGATATTCTCCAAGCCTCAACGTGTTCTACCTTTTCCTGTCCCAAAGATTGGCAAAATGGGCTGCCCTGGCTGAGGAGAAAGCTCATTAGCACAAATGGATGGGATAGTCTTCCCCAGGTCTAGTCCCTGCGAGCAGGGGAGAGCTCTTCGGGGTCAGATTATTAAAAGAACAGCCCAGTCTTCATTGCAGTTGCCCTCAATTCCTTTACCTCATCCACCAGACTACTTTCCCATATGGGGATGCACATCTAGAGAGCTCATCTCAGGAATTCATCCATTCAACATATATTTATTAATACTATAAGAGAAAGATTATTCACTGGAACTTGTTAGCAATAACAACCAAGACTTTATTCAAGACTACTGCAGTAGCAGAGAGAGTTTGAACTCTGAACACAACAGGGACAAGTAGAGATTTATAGCTGATAGGCGTGGTGGGAGAGTGGATGGAACATTCCTAAGAGGAACTTGGTTAGGTGTCAAGAATGGGTGGTGCAGAGAGGAATTTGACGAGATATCAAGGCTGGAGAGAGATTCTCAATAAACTGGCTTAGCAGGGTTATTCACGAACACTGAACTCAGTAGGCCAGGGATGAGGCCTAGTTGAAAAGAGCTCAGAAGAGCCTGACTAAAGTTTATCCAAGGTGGGAGTCATTTTCTATACTTTGCTACTTCCTGTGGTAGGGAAGTCTCCCTAAGAAAGTGACATCTGACTTAGGATTTAAAAAATGAGAAAGGGTGAAGGGAAGGAAAGAATGTGTCTAGGCACAGAGGAAGAAAGTGGAATAGAGAAATAGCAAGAAATATTCTTGCTATGTTGTCCGGTCTCCTATTTGAGTTAGTATTTCTTCCTCTGTTCTGTGAGTCTCAGAGATATTGCAGGCACACTGGACCCAGGAGTCAGGAACCTTGCTACTACTGGGCAGCCAACTGCTGATGTGGTTTCAACTGCTGATGAGATTTTCTGGATCAGAATTTCATTATTTAAGATTTTTTAAAAATTGAAAGCATTTGGAATGGGATCTTATTCTGGGGCTGTACTACACATTGCAGGATATTTAACTTTATTGGCCTCTGTCCAGTAAATGCTGGTAGTGTCCAAATACTGTGGAAACCATCCACTCCTCCCATACACACATTACCAGATGTCCCCCAAATGGAAAGGAAGAGATCCTACCTTCAGTTGGGGATCATCATGTAATCACAAAGATTCCTTGCTAGCTGTCAGTTGCCTTATTCCATTTGAATTGTAAATCCATTCTGGAAGAACCAACCTCCGTCTTAATCTATTCTCCCTCCAAGCTTCCCAGTACTCTGGCTTGCTGCAGTCAGCATTACTTGCAGTACTTATAGGTCACCTCAGGATCCAGAGAATTATGTAGCTGTGTAAGTACCATCCCCAATTCTTGAATGTGGGTCAAGGAGACAGGAAGTTCCAGTGCCTTCTTCTGGGAATATTCTGTATGAACCAGAACTAGGAAAACCTTCCTTGTCCCTTGGTTAATAGAAAAGGGATGGATAAGAAGCCCATCAATTTATAGCAGGCAAAGTTTAAAAGGGAGGGAAAAACTTGAAATAGAACTTTCCACAGTCTGACCATTAAAATTTTTTCCTCTTTTTCTCTTTGGAAATTAAACTGCTGATCTTTCTAAGTGGTCCCTTACAACCTCTGAAATTTTGTTAGACTGAATTTAGGCACTGAAATCCTCCTACAACAAGGAAAAGTAAAATCCCAAGTCCTAAAATATTGTATTTTCTCTTTGTGTGAATATTTAAATATACAAATTATGCATCTATATACATATGTAACACATTTTCCAAATTCTGTTCTGCTATTCAGAGTAGGATATTTTGGACCTATGCTGAAGATAAATGTATGTTGGTGTTTTACAGTATCTCTTGCGGTGTAGCTACTAAGTGGCAGCAATAAATAATAACCACTGGCTCTAATTGCTTAGAGAATTGCCAAGTGATAATCTGTGATGTAATTAAGTAAAAGGAACTAATGTTGTCTTTAACCACCTCCATAAAATAATTCCCCAGAATTTCCATGCATAAAGTCACCTTGAAGTGCAAAATCAGCTCCAGGCACACTCTACCTCACATAGGAAAAGTTAACCAATTCTTTGGAGGTTTTCTGCTTTGTTTTATTTTGTATTGTATTGTTAAATCAGCTGCCGTGAGCTTATGTTTATTTTTTTATGAACATATTAAATATTACCTTTTGTTTTGCTCCTAATATCTAGAATTAAGTAGGGTGAAAAATAAGGGGTTCTTTTTTTTTTTTAAAGATTTATTTATTTCACAGAGGGAGAGAGATCACAAGGAGGCAGAGGCAAGCAGAGAGAGAGGGGGAAGCAGGCTCCCCGCCGAGCAGGGAGCCCGATGCGGGCCTCGATCTCAGGACCCTGAGATCATGACCTGAGCCGAAAGCAGAGGCTTTAACCCACTGAGCCACCCAGGTGCCCAAAATAAGGGGTTCTTGCTGAGCCTCAGTAAGTGGGTCCCTTGAAGCTCCCAGTCCACTGGTTTATAGAGCGTAAGGAAAGGGATCACCATTCTTTAGTGTCCATGACCTGCCTGATTTGGGCTGGGTGAGGTCGGGTGGGTATACATGTGGATCTTCTTCTAGGAGAATTCTAGAAACTCCCATATCTCTATTCTGTCATGTCTGGTCCTGCCAATTAACTATTATAGTTAGTCACAGGACTCCAGATTCCATGTTTCATCTGAAACCTCCAAAGGGGATTTTTTTTTCCTGCTGAAGTTAAGCACATGTCCATTTGTAGAAGTATAGGTGGGATTTGCAGAAAGCTTTTTTTCTCTGGGCCATGGGAATATATTTATCCTGGTTTCAGAAGCATGCTCAATCCTCATCATTATTGTGATTTGTGAACCATCACTAAGCATTATGGGAGTTGATCAAGACCCCAAATTTTTCCCATTAGGCTTGCCTTACTGTACTCAAACTCAGAAAACTATAAACAGTGTTAAGAGTCTCTCTGAGCCTGATAGCTGTGAAGACACAGCAACCTTATATCCTTCTCTCTCCAAGAATCCAATAACCTTAAATTGTCTTAAGGAAGACAAAATAGTTGAAGGTTAGTAGCCAGGTAGAAGGATGTCTACCTGAAAATCAGCCAACAAGTTGCATTTCTGTCAGGGTAGATAATAAATATATAAAAGTACACTATCTCAGAAAATAGGATTTTCCTTTCTGTTACATAATGATTTCCTGTGGCTCTCTCCTTTTAATCTTTCATGAATTTGATTGCTTGCTGTTGTTTCAGTAGCTTATGATTAAGGCTAGAATTTTTAAAAGGGGAAATGATAAACCAACTTTGAAAACTTCAATTAGATTGTAGACTCCCGAAATTCAATCAGTCCCTATTAAATCTTCTGATGTGAATTATCCATATTTTTCAGGGTTGTGACTCCTAGTTACAGGCAACTAATTTTAGAGCATTGGGAATTCTCAGTTTTAGGATATTGTTAACCTCTTTATTAAGCACAGAGATTTGGAGTTTTCATTGGTGTAGGCAATTTTCTGCATCAGTTAAAATTATGAGAAGTTGCATATTTCCAACTGAAGTCACAGGTGTGCTTTCCATGAAATGTAACATCTATAGAGTTGTTTTGCTAATGTACTATTTAATTCAATATTAACTGCACACTATTGCCAGGGTTTATGATTTTGGAAAGGAACCTCTTGATTCCAATAGTGACAGCAGCATATCACCAAAGTGGAAATGCTAAGGAGGTAAAATCATTCAAAGCAATGTAGTATTATGAGATGGACGTTTTCCTAAGATACCTTTTCATCTTATTGTCCAATTTCTTTTTTTTAAAGGTTTTATTTATTTATTTATTTGACAGAGAGAGAGAGATCACAAGTAGTCAGAGAGGCAGGCAGAGGGAGAGGGGGAAGCAGGCTCCCCGCTGAGCAGAGCCAGAGGCAGCGCTCCATCCCAGGACCCTGAAATCATGACCTGAGCCGAAGGCAGAGGCTTAACCCACTGAGCCACCCAAATGCTCCTTACTGTCCAATTTCTTATCCTGAAAGTGATGTTATTGTTATAAGAGCCAGGCAGACTTACAGGAAAGAATATTCTATTTCAAGTATTGACTAGTGTATCACTATGAACCCTATGCAAGCTTTACAAATGTCACTTAAATTCCATTGGAAGTAAGAGTAATGTGACCATCCACATTAATTTGCTCACATCAAGGGTGATCTTGCTGTCTCTGACCTCAGTTAGGCTGATATGATCCTAGCTCTGAGCCTAGTATTTAACATTAGGTATTTATTTGCATTCTTGAGACTCTTCCTAGTTTTTACTTTCCTGAAGCTCCTCAGCTAGGGGAGTTACCAGAAGAGACAGGCATGAAATTAATTTTTCATAGTCATTTAGTAATGGATGGAATGCTCGTAACTCACTTCCACTGGGGTGGATTTGAATCTTTTTCTGTAGCTTCCTATAGACCTCGGATCAATCCCCATCTAGAGAGCTGGATGAAATAAACCCTTTCCTCACTTGCATCTCAGGCCGTCTTAAAGTGTTATTTAGGGACCAGTTCTTTCCCTGTGGGCTAAGAATCTCACAGTATACCAGACTTCTCTCTAGAAACATTTCCATCTAGAGTTTATTATTAACTCTTCTAGACTCTCATTTTCTGGGTCTTAATTAATGATGTTACTAACGTTATATGAATGCACAAATGACTCTTTCCTAAACCAAAGTCAGATCTTCAAGCCTAGTTTCCTTTCCTCCTCTTGGATACATGGTGCTCAGTAGCACATTATTCTATAGATATGAGCCATAATGGCAAAGGTCACATATCTGACGCCGCTACCCTTAGCAATAAGTATAAAAGACATTGAAGAGAAAGAAAATGTACCCAATGGTGTTCCCAAAGTGGGTTTTGTCTATTTTTACTATTTCAGAGCATCCAACAGGTTTGTTTAGCACACCACGTTTCTTCCTAAGCATAATTTGTCGAGTATCTACTTTGCGCAGGGACTGGTGATTGCCAGGGATTCAAAGACAATATTCTCCCAGCTCTGGTGAAAAGCTCATAGTCTAGGCTACAGAAGCAAGTGGTCTCTTATGAATAGGACAGGAAATATTCTTGCCTCCAGACATGGCATCAATTTAAGAAAGGATTTCATCACTTGTGCGGCAGGAATACAGACCCCACATGACCATGCCCTTCTAGGCACCCTCTTTACAGCCCTGATGTCAAATCACATTAATACTAACATCACCACTGTGTGTCATTGTCCCGGGTACTGATTCTTACTTCATAAGATCATTTTTGTAAGATACAACTCCAGCATCTCTGATTCGCTTCGTTGACAGAGTTCCTTTTGTCTTAATTAGTAGCACGGTCCTTCCTCTCTTAACACCTCTATCTAATCTGTAACTAAGTCCTGGGTTCTGTCATCCACAGTTCTTCTCACATCTCTCATTTCCATTCAGTTCTTACCTAATGTCTTGTAGTTACCTCCTCCTAATTGGACTGTGAGACTCCAGTCTCCCAATTGCCAGTTCACATCTTCCTAAAGCATGACTGCTCTTGCCTCCCTGCTCTGCCTAGCCACTCAGTGGTTCTCCCACCAAGCAGAATGAAGACAAGTCACAGCCCCATTTAAGACCATATTTCTGCATTCTTTTCACTTTGTTCCATGGCATAGGCAAACATGCTATTGCTCCCAATACATAGTCTCTGTGCTTTCCACTCTTACTATTGTTTATATGGCTCCTTTCACCCTTTCCCCTTCTATGTCCAGTGTTTAAACCTTCCCATTCATCACTGCCCAGTTGAAGATGTCCCAAAACTTCCCCAGCCATAAGTGATCTCTCTTTCTCATTATTCCCACTTGCCACCTCTATTACTTTCTATCTGATATGGTATTCACTTATGTAATAATGAAAACCACCATGACCATTAGCACCTTCTATGGATTGTCATGAGCCTGTTGCTGTGTAGTGGCTTTTTTATGTTATCTTACTTTACCATTGCAAGTGGGGTACGTGCTGTGATCCTCCTTCTGCAGATGAGAAAACTAAACCACAGAGAGATAAATAACTTACTAAGTTCACATAGAACATCCAGGATTTGAAAGAGAGTCTGCCTAATTCCAAATCTTATTGTTTTTAATGATTATGCTTCATTTGCCTCCTCTATTCATATTTTTAAATATCCCCTACCAGTTTCTATCTACTAGCAGAAAACGGAAAAAAATCCTTTTATCTTCTGTGTTTCCCATAAAGAAGAACTTTGTTTTATCTTTGAATAAATGCCTCCTGATTCCTTATCCAGTATCAGGTACTTCAAAAACTTTAAAAGAAGACTTTGAATGATAAAAATTTGCATTGCATTATCTGAGGGCGCCTGGGTGGCTCAGTCAGTTAAGCATATAACTCTTGATTTCAGCTCAGATCATAATCTCAGGGTCCTGAGATTGAACCCTACTTTGGGCTCTGTGCTCAGCACTGAGCTTGGAGTTGGCTTAAGACTCTGTCTCTCTCTGTTCCTCCCTCCCCCTCTCAAATAAATAAAGAAAATCTTTTAAAAAAAGAAATTGCACTATCTATTTAAGTGAGCGAATAGTTGCAATTGGTCTTAATTTCATTCTTTTCAATTTTGGGGAGAATTTAGAAGCTCTTGGATCAAATGCAATGAAAATATAGGTTTTATCTATTCTAACCATTTCTTCATTTAAGCAAAAAGTAACTGAATGGGATAGAAGACTAGTTCTAAGGGAATTAACTCTAAACTTTGAGTTATTGTATGTGTACACACACACACACACACACACGATTTATAATCTTGTTTGCCACAGAAACACAAACAAGGAAGAACACTAGCAGATTGGAATTTAAGTGCTTTAGTTTCAGTGTCGGTTTGTATGGGGTGTATGAAAGCTTTACATCCTTGTGTATGTATCAGGAGATGGATAGGCCTGTCAGGATTGGCCTACAGAAGTATAACTTCTTATCTTCAAGCTTTTCTTGAATGACAAAACACTGATTTCACCATTTTCATCTTTATTTTCTCTATACTAGTTCTAAATAAGGGTCCTGTTCTTAGACAAGATCATTACCCTTTTGTGTTCTGTCCTCTATAAGCAAATGATTGGGTGGGAGGTGGGTTTAAGCCAAGGATGAGTGTCCCATACTCTTTCCATATATTGTTGTCATTCTTAGTAGAGATACACAAACATTAGAAATGACTGTACTTGTTTTTATAAGATACAGTCTATTTAAATTGAGAGTCTATGACCTGAACTGAACTAAAAATTCAGAAAGCAGATGATCTGCTGTAGCTTGCCCCTTATCTAAAACTCCACACATAGGAACTGGGCCACGTATGTTATGTTTGAATGGTATTGAATACGTTATTCCTTTTTCTGATGCTGAGGCTTTGAGAACCAGATATTCTCATATTACAACTAATAAACCAAGAGGAAACTCATTATTCTGGTGTTACAAGGAATTGTATTTTTATGTTAACAAAAATCCAAAAGTTTTCTTCACTGACGGGAATAAGATGCAATTAATAGAGATAAAAAAATTAATTGCAAGGTGTTCCCTCTTTCTTTTTTCATTCATTCTTTCTCATTTCTTTCTTCCCTGATCTCTTTCTCCCTTTCTCTCTATTCCTGAGAGGATGAATGAATCTCATCAAGTCATGTGAGGCAGAGTTAAAACCAGGCCACTGTTCTCTGGGTGATCATCCCCGCTGAGAAAAGTAATTGTCTAATTTACTTTCTAGCTAACATTCAGGAAAATAAATGTAATATTAAGCTCTTGAAAATATTAAGTCTTCTACAGCAAAGTTAAACATTTTTTAAAGACTTTATTTGTTTTGAGAGAGAGAGAGGACAAGCAAGGGGGAGGGGCAGAGGGAGAGGAAGAAGCAGGCTTCCAGTGAGCAGGGAGCCCAATGTTGGGCTCCCTTCCTGGACCCTGGGATCATGACCTGACCCAAAGGCAGATGCTTAACTGATTGAGCCATCCAGACTCCCAAAGTTAAACACTTTTGTTAACATCTTCCTTGCACCTAGTATTTTTAAAACATGGTTGTTGTTTTTTCTTACTTTTCCTTGATTGCCCCATTGAGAAATATGGATTCATTTGCTTTGATGCAAAGGGACACACAGAGACTGTCCAGCTAAACCTTGATTCATATAGGCATTATTAGAACTCGTTTAGGAAAATATATCACCAGAATTCCCACATCAGACCATGTTTTGAAAACCCTCGGCCCTAGAAGAGGAGAAAATAGGTTCCCCTTGGATAGGACACAATTGAATTTTGTACAGTTAATATCATGCTACCATCACCACCATGCAAACAGTAGGACCAGGAGGGTTATCCCTATAATTCATGCAACTACAAATACTGCCTCCTGTTGGGATGTGCTTTCCAATTCACGAAGCTTCTTCACACATTTTTTTGCATATTTCTCACAACAACCCTCTACAGGGAGGAGCAGGAAATTAGCCTTTAATGAACTTCAGCCTTCTATGAGTGGTCCCTATTTGGTGAGGGGCAGAGCTTGAATGTCAAGCCCTGGAGTACAAGTGCTTTTGCCACGTTACCAAAATAGGGTTCTTCCCCTGTCCAGAGACCAAAATACATCAGAGGACATACAGATGGAGCACATATTCCTCTCCACCTTGGCTTGTACATCATTATCAGTAACTATGAGAATCATGCCATGATTATTTATTTATTTATTTATTATTTTTTCAGTGTTCCAAGAGTCATTGTTTAAGCACCACACCCAGTGCTCCAACTTTGAAAGAAGTCCCAATGGGATGAAGAGATAAAGAAGCATGCCTAGACGCAATGTTTCTGTATCTGTGAATAAAACATAGATATTTGGTAGTAAGCTATTTGCAAAAGCATTTTGTAGCTTAAGGAGGTTTTTTTAAAAATTCCCAAGGAAAAAACTGTAAACTCGTGATGATATTGAGCATGAAGTTAAGAGGTTTTTAGATAGAGCTGCCCTAGAAGTTTTAACTGCTAATATTAAGAGACTTTTTGCTGCAGCAGAAAAATTAGAATAAGAATATGCACTGTGATTTCAGAGTGATTAAGAGGCTTCTCACTGCTTCTTTTAAGAAGCAGTATCATTGGCAACCCCATTATATCTCTACATTGTTATCTGATCACATATCACATCTTTTTCTTATAGGAGTCTAGGATCTGGGTTCTAGCTTCTAGAATCTTTACTAAAAATTTGAGGCACAAAGGAGTCACTTCTTGAAGTTTAAATATCTTCTCATTGGTAAAGGGCTTACTATTTTCCACTGTTTTGCATTTCATTTGTGTTATGCTGTTGCTAAATTTTAAAGCCTCAGGTGAAGATACTGGGTTCTCCACTCATAAAAACAATAGAACCTAAAAATGAGCCACTATTTATAATCTCTAAGTGCTCACAGTATAATGATGAAAACCCTTAGGTAAACCATGAATAAGTCCTAATGAATATAAATGTATTATCCTTTGGGGGAGAGTTGAAGTTTTCTACTAATTATTTAATAATATAGTTCTTTACATTTCATTGGCTATTTGTAGTTCATATAGTACTTTCATATATATTATCATATTTGTGCTTTTAATTATCAATCAAAAACTGATACAGTCCATAACTGACTATATAAATGTTATGCAAATTATAGAAAAAATGTCAAAAACTCTAAATATCCCTTTTTCATCTGTTCCTTTTGATATAAGTGATAAAATACTTTGATGGAATTGTAATTATAGACAATACAGAAAATAATTTTGTTCTATGAGTTATTAATGTAAAAGTCTAAATAAGTTAGTAGAAGAACAAATTCTGGAAATGTGTTCTGCTCTCATTTCTACAATTTACTTAAAGTAGCTGAATTGTTCATGACCATTTTGGTTTGCTTAGAAACCTTGACAGAAGATTCATGGAAACTTTCCATGACAGATAACAAACTCTAGTAAGCACTTAAAAAATCTTTTTATTTAGAGCAATTTTAGATTTACATAATTATTATGAACATATCATAGAGGGTTTACCATACCCAGCATCCAGTTTCCCCTATTATTAATATCTTATATTAGTATAGTGTATTTATACTGTACTGTACTTATATTAGTATAGTGTATTTATAGTGTACAATTAATAAATCAATATTGATACATTTTAATTTACTAAGTCCATAATTTATTCAGATTTCCTTAGTTTCTATCTGATATCTTTCTTCTGCCCCAGAATCCCACAAGATACCACATTACATTTAATCTTCATGTCTTCTTAGGCTCCTTTTTGTTGTGACAGTTTCTGAGACTTTCCTTGCTTTTTAATGAACTTGAAAATTTTGAGGCATGTTGGTCAGGCATTTTATAGAATGTTCTTCAACTGAAATTTGTCTAATGTTTCCCTCTTGATTAATCTGTGGTTACATTCTTTTGGGAGGAAGATCAGAGAGGTAAAGTGCCATTTTCATTACCATATCAAGGGACAATACTATCAACACAAGTTATCTCTGTTGATGTTTGCCCAAATCACCTACCTGAGGTAGTGTTTGTCAGGTTTCTCCAGGGTAAACTTACTTTTTCCCTCTTTCCATACCGTACTCTTCGGAAGGAAGTCACTATGCTCAACCCACACTTAAGGTGTGGGGATTTATGCTCCAACCTCCTTGAGGGCAGAGTATGTCCATAAAGTATTTGGTCTGAGAGGTATTTTTAAGTTATAAAAACCTGCAAGGATTTCACAAGTCAAAAGTGTTGTAAGGAGGAACGAAGAAAAAGATTAGGAAATCTATGTGATGAAGCCAAGAAGTAAGGAATTCAAGATAATGATCATAACTCAGGTATGAGATGAGGTTGGTCTCCTCAACAGTGACTTGAAATACATTCCATTCAACTTTTTTCCTGCTCATCCAGTTCCTTTGGAAAAGTGAAGCATTTGAACATTTGGAAACTATAATGAAGTCTAGAATCCTTTCACTTTTCTCTTGAGATCATCCCATGAGTATAATATTTAATTCAATGACAATGCCTATCCTGCAGTAAGGTTCTGGTGTTGAAAATGCATAAAATGTTTTCCACATTTCCAGACGGAGCTCCATATATTTTCTTGGGAGTGGATATAAGTGGATTAGTGATGAGAAGAGGTGCTAGCTCTAATTTGTGCTATTGCACTTGACTCAGTTAACTTACCCTCTGATACTGGACAGCTATTGCTGTGTAACAAATCATCCCCAAACTTGGTGGCTTAAAAAAGTAATCATTTATTATTCCTCATGCATCTGAGTTAAGCTGGGTAGCTCTGTTTCTCATGATCTGATCGTTGGCTAGGGGGTCACTGATTTGTGTTCCTCAACCTTTTCTTCAGTCCAGCACACGAGCTGTAGCATGTTCTTACCATGGCAACATTCAAAGGCAAAAGAACAAGTAGTAACATTCTCAATCTATCATACCCTTATTTCTTGAAACACTTTCTCTCTTTTTTTTAACCCAATACTGCCTTGGTCCTCTTATCTTTTATTTCTTTAATTCTTCTTCCTCTGACTCACTACTATAAATAAGCTCTACCTAGGGCTTAGCTTTTTAGTCCTGACTTTCTCCATGTGTGTGCTCTTCCTAAGAAAGCTTATCTATGGTCAGATTTCTAATTCCTTAATGGCCATTTCCAGTTTACTATTAGGCGTTTCTATATTTTCATTATCTTTAAATTATCTTTAGTTCCCTGCTCCACTTAATGTTTCTTCCCAGTACAAAACTGTACATTTGAAAAAGACTTTGGTCTTTAGTTCATGTTCAATATGGATGCAAAAACAAAAACAAAGTCCTAATGAAAACCTATCTTACAATAATAGGAATTTGATATCTCTTAAAGTTAGAATACATCTGAAACAGCTAAAATAGTAATGATGAGAAAAATATTAAAAACCATTTCCTATGAGAAATGGTTAAAGTTACTATTATTTTTAATCAAGAAATTATCTAGCGCATCAGGGGTACCATGTTTACATGGTTGAAGCTATGTGACATGGGAAGACCTGAGGTTTTTCTTTTGTAGCAGAACTACACCCAATAGGTAGATTTGGGGGGGAGTGGATTTTAGCTTGATATAAAGAAAAAAAATTACTAAACAAAACTGTACAGAAGCAGAATGGGCTGTATATCTTTATTTTTCAATTGTTGTCACTCATCTTTCCTGAAATATCTTGCTCCCCCTTCTCCCAATTACCCATCAAAATCCTATCTGTCTTTCAAGATTTATCCCAAGCTTTCATCCCTCCATAAACTCTTCCCTGACTACTCAAATTTTATTGATCCCTTTCAACTTGTATTGCTAATTTCCTAGCCCACCCCAAGTAAATCAAGGGCTCTCTGAAAATAGAAATAGAAAATACTATTTTATAACCTTAAGTTTAAAACACAATGCTGAGCTTATAATAGACATTCAGTAAATTCTTATTGATTTACTGTTCTATCACAAACTTCCTGATTTCTAATCTGGAATCACTGGAGTTGGTTAGAATTTGAACCAGGCTGAAATGCCCAAGAACCTGATCAATTCTTCTATTATTATTATTATTATTATTATTATTACTATTATTACTTTTAAGATTTTAAATTTATTTATTTGACAGAGAGATAGAGAGCAAAAGCAGGCAGAGTGACCGGTAGAGGGAGAGAGAGAAGCAGGCCCTCCGCTGAGCTGGGAGCCTGATGCAGGGCTCTATCCCAGGACCCTGGGATCATGATCTGACCCAAAGACAGACCAACTGAGCAACCCAGGCGCCCCTGAATCTGATCATTTCACAATAATTTCACAGAGGATATGCCTCCTGATTTTAGCAGTAAACCTGAAGGGAATAATGAGTTTTGCCATTATTTGCCATCCAAGCTTATATTTTCCCATTTACCAAAAAAGACACAGAATTTAGAGATCCTCTAAGACCGTAGATTTATAGCTCAGCTAATTTGTTGGGGGAATTAACAGAATGAAAATCCCATCATTTCTTCATGTCTGAATATTGACACAAAGATCATCTGATGAATGGGAATATGAGACATGGAGGAACACATACAACAGTTGAGAACTGTTGCTCTCGTTTATATTCAGGTCTGCCTGTTGTCATAGTTACTGATGTACTCAGAGCGATTTCCCTCCTGAATCACACTCTGCAAACCCTCAATGAAAATAAGCTCTTCTTCCTGCTTTATTTTTCTCTATCCAAGAACAGAAGCTATAAATAAATAAATAAATAAATAAATAAATAAATAAATAAATAAATAAATAAATAGAATACCGTCCATTACATGGATGTTTTTATACTTTCAGCAAGCTTTTAAACATACAAAAGGAATAAGGGGTTTAATCAAAATAAGGGCTTCTGATTGAGGTCTCACCTCATTTGTTCAGCAATGATTCACTGAGGAGCTCGGTGCTGAGCACACAATCATGATTATGGCTCAGTCCCTGCCCTCAAAGTCAACAGAGCTCTGTGAGGGAGACAGATAAGTAAGGGTTGCATTTTAGTGAAATCCAATCAGTTTTGTGCCAGAAGCAGAGTATGGAAGACAAAGGAAACACTAAAGAGAGATACCTGTTAAAGTGTACCTCTTAAAATCCGACTGAGGCAGTCGGATCAAAGGCAGACTTCCATCCAGTGAATCTCGAAGTGTAGTTCCTATGAAGTTTAGCAAATGTATTTTTGGTCACTCTGGATACGGGACACCGATGTTACCCGGCAGGTGAGGTTCACAGAGCAGTGGCGTGGGGCACCCAACTCTCTAGGCATGTATCACCTGCTAATATTCACACCCAGTGTCTCCATTCTGTTTTGGCTACAGGAACTCCTTCACAGATATCCTCCGCGCCATCTTGCTGTCCCTGGAAGTCCTTATCGAAGATCCGGAGCTTCAGATAAATGGCTTCATTTTAATTATAGACTGGAGTAACTTTTCCTTCAAACAAGCCTCCAAACTGACCCCTTCCATCCTCAAACTGGCTATTGAAGGGCTGCAGGTATGTTCAACAAATGGACAGTACGAGCCTGTGGGATAATGTACTTTTTTCTTATTTCAACCAAAGTGATATTTATCCTTGGGAATAGTGAGGGAAAACTTAGATACAGTTCACCTGTGAATCTTCCACATTTTCACTTCAGCCTGAGTTAGAGTTGTTTTTTTTAATTAGTCTTCATTTTCATTAACAGCTCCAAATTACTGTTACCACAAGCACAAATTACCTACTGTAGCAATTATGAATAAAGCTCAGAGATGTTTAGCTTAATCCATTTGAGAGCTCACAAAAATTAAAACTGGAAAACATCTGCTCAATGAGCATGTCTTATATAGGGGGTGGCCTTCCCTGGTTTCTAGAAGCAGTTTTGCACTGAGGAAATGCGTCCTGTGGGTCCTCACTTCCCAGAATGCACTGTGCTTAAAGTATTTATACCAACAGAAATCACTTCAGCTCCAACAAAGGAAGCGGACGAAAGTCTATTTCCTGTTCGTATGACCAGTTGTCAGGACTTTGGAGAAGGGGATTTTGTTCAATGTGGAGACTAGGGGTAGTCAGTCTCTGGAGTCCCTTCTGTGTATAAAAACCAGTGATTCTACGAAAAGGAACAAACTCAGAAAATCCCACATAGCTTCCTGATGACAACGTTATTATAGTATAAGGTATAGGCACAGTTTCAGAAGAATAAAACTCATGTCCCTTCATAATTTTGTAGGAAGATTGACTCAATGGGGTGATCCCCCCCCCATCGATGACAGTTATGTGTAGAAAGCAAAATATTTGCTAATTCTTAGATCAGCAGCTATAACTCATGTGCTTCAAAGTGCAAAATCAGAAGACCCATTTCCATTACGCATCATTCTTTAGTGTGATTAGTTATTGATGGGTCTGTTTCACAGAATAAACTAGGGCTTGTTCGTATTTGGCCTCCAACAGATATCTAGCAGCATGTGGGTCTGTGATAAAGGTGCTTACTGAATGGATCTTATTTTATTGAAATAGTTTCCTATTTCAAGGGTAGGTTTCCTATTTCAAATGGTTTCCTATTTCAAATAAAGCAGGCATTTCAGAAGAGGAGGAACTCTTCCTCAAATGCCCCAGTATCCGGCAGTGTATTGGGGGCACATTTTTGAAGTTGCTTTTGCATTTCTAGACTACATGGAGTGTCCTGTCTTGCCTCAACCATACCAATCATAGACTGGTCTGTCCTTTATTGTCAATCATTTTCTTTCAACTTTAGCTCCTTTTCTCCAAACTTCTCTCATCTGAATCTCTGAAAGTCTGACCTCTCTCTCCTTACAGTTTTTATCAAAAGTTGTTGAGTAAGCTGCAAATTTTATTTCATGCCCAATAATTATGCTGACCATAATTCCAGGATCCTCTATGGTAGTACAAGCTTCATTTAATTTTATCTTTTTTTAAAAAGATAATTCATTATATGTGTAAGGAGCTGTGATTCAAGCTCTGAGTATGTATAAGATTTTTTTCATAAATCAGGAAGAAAAATGTCCTTTATCCAACCCTGTGTTCCAATTTTCTTTCTGAAAATGTGTGGATTATATAATATGTCCCTTGCTAACTTCACCCGGCTGATGTGGGTCTTACTGAGTTAATGCACCTGAACGTGTTTTAAAAGGTAAAGCTATACATAAGCTTGTAAGATATTTTTTGAGAGAAATACCAGATGACATTTTGTGGGCAGGATGGCTCCCATCTGGGGCTTTACTTGTGCCTGGGATGATTTGCACAATGTCCTGTAGCTCTGGTTAAGGAATAACTTCTCCTGGAGGAAGGGGAGATCCATGAGGTCAGGGTCAGAGTGGAGAGAAGGTACTTCCTCCCATCATCTCACAAAGCAATGGCCTGAACCTCTTTACTACTCTCCCCTTATATAACCTCCCTTGAGTGTTGGAAAGTATCGGACCAATCTGGAGTCAGGCTATCTGGTGTGGAATACAGCTTTTTCTGGGAATTCTGCCAGTGAAGACCTGGGAACCCTGAGAAGGAAGCCAATGTTCCCAGGGGAAGCTGAGCTTGGGTGAAGTTCCTCCATCGAGGATATTGGTAGGCTCCCTAGCTGTTGTCTTGGCAACTGTGAAGAATCCCTTGGGGTCACTGCAGACAGGTGCTGCTTTCACCTCACAGAGGGCAGTCAGATCTGACCAACCACTGGTGACTTCTCATGCTAGGCTATCCTCTTTCAGGCTTTGGAGACATCCAAGTACCCCCCTCCCACCCCCGCCACTGGCTCTCCCAGTGATCTGTCTTCATTGCAGATTGTTTTTATCCACCTAGTAGCCATTAAACCCCTTGACATTTAAAAAAAGTCATAACTGGTACTAAGCAGAATTCATGCCTTCATGCTTACATTTGTTGGACAAGGAAAATCCTATACAGGGCTCCATTTGTCACCCATGAAGATTCAAGAAATTCTACAACACTGCTGACAGGGTAAAGGCACAGACTTTTTGTGGAGAAAGGGAAAGTGATGCAAGGCCAGTGTCAGGGAGAGAAGAGAAGCCCCTGGTCTTCCTCCTGTGTACTCTCTGAGAGGCTTGAAATGGTTCGAGGGTCTGATAGACATGTGGGGCATCACAGGGAGGCGAGGTCCTATGTTCCAGTGAAGAGAACTTGCTCTTTCTGCTGTCCTGCCTTCTGTAGAGTAGATTTGAGACAGCAGCTTCATCAGGGGGAATAATCAAACCACTTTTGTGCTAGGCCATCTGGTTTGAGGTTTTAGCTATTTATAGGAATTGTCTCAGATTACCTGCTGCTCAAATCCTAGATAATTTGGGGCCCTGGGATATGATGGTCCCCACACATAGGTAATACAACACCTCCCACAGGGAGAAGGGGGTGGGAGCTCACTGCTCAGGCAGTGAGAATTTAGAACCATTTTTGCTCAGTCCCACACCTTGTATCACAACCTAGTTCCCAAACCCTGAGTTTTCTCCCTTTTACCTCCATTCTTAGTTCTCTGTAGACAGTTGTTCAGTGCAAGCTTCAATTACTAATTGTTGTAGGCTGAGTTCTTGAGAAGCAGATTCTGACAGATTCTCAGGCTGGGGGTTTATTAGGGAGTGCTCTTGGGGTCAATTCTTGTGGAAGGGAAGCTGTGGAAGAAAGTTTGCCAGCAGGAGAAGCTAAGCTGTGGTTCAGTCATTTCCTAAGAAAGCGTCAGGTGTTGTGAGGCTAAGATGACCCTTTGGATTTTTCTCTGACTGGGACCAGAAGGTAGGAATTTGGTATTCCTATATTGTTCAGTCATTGGGTACTGGCTACCCTGGGAAATTGTTGTGAATTTGGGCAAAATGACTCTCTTCAGCCTGAAGTCCCAGAGGGCACTGTTATCTGGCAACTTTCTGCTGGCAAAACCCCCAGCAACTGGAGAATAAGTCCTCAATCCTGAATGAGGCATGGCAGTGTATCAGAATCTCTTCCATAATAAGCAAAAGATATTTGAATATCCTGTATGTAATGTCAAGGAGCTTCCTTTAGCTTGCATCTGGGTGCTTAATTGCTTTTTTTCTTGGTTACATACAGTCCTCAGTCATACCCAAAGTGGAAATAATACCTAGTAATATTGAGATGATGGACACTGGGCTGGCAAATCAGTGTCAGCCCCCTATTTGGGTCCACTGGTTATATTTCTATGTCTCAAAAGTCAATTATATATATTCAGCTGATCCTTGACAAAGGAGGAAAGGCAATGCAATGGAGATAAGAGAGTCTTTTCAACAAATTGTGCTAGAACTGGACATCCATGCACCAAAAACTGAATCTAGATACAGACCTTATACTCTTCACAAAAGCTGCCTCAAAATGGATCACAGACCTAAGTATAAACTTCAAAACTATAAAAATCCTATAAGATAACATGGGAAAAAAAACCTATGTGATCTTGGTTATGGCAATGATTTTTTTAGACACACCACCAAAGGCACAATCCATGACAGAAATAATTGATAAGCTAGACTTCATTAAAATTAAAGACTTCTGCTCTGCAAAAGACTGTGTTAAGAGAATAAGAAGAAAAGTCACAGACTGGGAGAAAATATTTGCAAAGATACATCTATCTGATAGAGGACTATTATCCAAAATGTACAAAGAAATCTTCAAACTCAAGAATAAGAAAACGAACTGATTAAAAAATGAGCCCAAGACCTGAATAAACACTCACCAAGAAAGACATATAGGTAGCAAATAAATATTTGAAAAGATGCTCTCCATCATATTCATCAGAGAAATGCACATTAAAACAACAATGAGATGCCACTATATACCTAATTAGAATGGCTAAAATCTGGAACAACAGTAGCACCAAATCCTAGCAAGTTTGCGGGGCAACAGAAACTCTCATTCATTGCTGGTGAGAGTGCACTTTTGGAAGGCAGTCTGATGGTTTCTTACAAAACTAAACCTACTCTTACCATATGATTCAGTAATCCCACTCCTTGATATCTACCCAAAGGAATAGAAAACTTATATGCACCTGAATGTTTATAGCAACTTTATTCATAATTGCCCCGACTTGGAAGCAACCAAGATATCCTTCAGTAGGTGAATGGATAAATAAACTGTGATTGAAGACAATGGACTATTATTTAGTGGTAGAAAGAAGTGAACTATCAAACCATGAAAAGACAGGGAGGAATCTGAAATCCCAATCACGAGGTAAAAGCAGACAATCTGAAAAGGCTACATACTGCATGATTTCAACTACATGACATTCTGGAGAAGGCAAGGCTATAGAGACAGTAAAAAGATCAGTGGTAACCATGAGTTGTGGGTGGGGGTGAGGAGGGATGAACAGGTTGGGCCCAAAAAGGCTGTGTGATGTCATAATGAAGGATACTTGTCATTATATATTTGTCCAAATTTATAGAACGTACAGCAACAAGCATGAACTGTAATGTAAACTATGGGCTTTGTGTAATTATTATGTGCCAATGTAGGTTCATCAGTTGTAAGAAGTGCTCCATTCAGGGGAGAGGGGAAGGCTGATAATGGGACAAGCTACGTATGTGTGGGAGCGGGGGATATGTGCGAAATCTCTGTGCCTTTCCTTAGTTTTCTATGAACTTAAAACTAATTAAAAAAAACAAAAAACCTTGGGGCACCTGGGTGGCTCAGTCATTAAGCGCCTGTCTTCAGCTTGGGTCATGATCCCGGAGTCCCGGGATCCACGCATCGCATTGGGCTCCCTGCTCAGTGGGAAGCTTGCTTTTCCCTCTGCCACTCTCCCTGCTGGTGTTCCCTCTCTCGCTGCCTCTCTCTCTGTCAAATAAATAAATAAAATCTTTTAAAAAAAATTAAAAGAAAATTTAAAAAAATTAATGAAGAAAGGGTGATTATATTGCCTCTAACAACAATTATCAAAAAAAATGGTTTGTGCATAGAACTTTGATTATGTGCTTCATAGGCTGAATTAATGAGTTGTAATAATCATCACATAGAAGACTAGTCTTTAAGGGATCATCAGATTTTTAGATCAAAAGTTACCCTGTATCAGCCAGTCATGAAATTCTAATAGTGTATGTATTATACATTCCTCCTGTTACAGCAACGCTTTGAGGAAATGTCATTGTTTAGAATGTTAAGTTGTCCCAGTTACATAAATATTCTATGAATATTAGTTCAAAGAACTTCGGTTAAAATACTAATTTTGAGAATGCCCGGAAGTCATTTCCTCTCGCTCGGCTGTTTGATCTCTTAAATGCAGTCAATAACGTCTAAAAGAGCCGTTGTAGCTGTTCATTACAACTTGTTTAAATTTTAATCAAACTTAAAGTAATATTTATGCTACCATTTTAATACAGCTCAGCATTATTCTCAGTTCTGCTGGGGAATTCTGGCAGAATGAGCCACACGCTGAAGTCCTGTTCTGGAGTTTTGTAATGTCTCCAAAATCAATTTTTGGGATCATTTCTTGTAAATCACTGCGGCCCCGCCATTACAATCAACACATTGATCAATGTTCAGCCAACCCCGATCCTTAAAGGGCTTACCGTGCTGAAGTGTTTTCCTTGGGAAGAGCTTGAGCCTTGCGCCCCGCAGGCTATTTACAAAATGTTTGATTCCCTTAAGGACCCAGGCATTTGTTAAGGGTTTAAAGAAGCTTACTTTTCACTCCCTGGAGGAGACCCTGGCAGCATCCTTTCTTTTTTTCCTCATTTCTGGGCTTAAGTCATTTTCCCCTGGCCAATCAGACACCTTTTCTATTCATTAACTCTTCATTCAAAGCTTACAGTGTGACTGTTTTGTTGTTACAGATGGTTTTAGGATATTTATCTCATAAATATTATAAATATTTGATTTATGCTGTTACAAATATTTGATTTACACTGACTTTGCCCCAGGCACTTTTCCCGTACTATTTAATTTCTACCATAAACGTATGAGGTAGTACTGTTTTGACACCACATTTTACAGATGACAAACCTAAAATCTAGAGACTTCAATGCCTTGCGTGAGGTCTTTAAGTGGCAGAACCAGGATCGAAGCACGAAGAGTTGGACTCCGCTCTCACCTACATCAAAACATGGTTGTACCAGCAGCGGCAGTACCTGAAACCAGTTTTGAACATTCAAAACGTTCAAACGCTTTTAATAGAGTTATCTCCTTTTCTCCACCTCCCTCCTCAAACTCCCAACAGCTCTGAGCCAGTGTAGTGAGAAAGGAGGTCCACTGCTTTTCCAACTTCTAGCCTGAAAGTGGGAGGGGACTTGGAACAACGCTCAGAGCTCAGAGGCTCAGCCAACTGCAAATCATCTGTCTCCCGAGCGTCCCTTTTTGTTACACTGCTTCCTACCTTTGCCCATCTCCTCTACCCCGTTCCCACGTCTTACTGTTTCACCACTTTTCTAAAACATAGGCTATGTTCGCTTGCCTTTGGAGTATAAGAAGTGCCCTATTCAATTGAAAGACTAGAACGGTAAAAAGTCTGTCAAGTCAGTGGGCAGCATGACGGTTCTCAAGGGTGAACGAATGGGTAGTGTGATTAGAAATTTGGGAAGGCAGGTTGGGCAAATGCATCCCAAGTTCGTAGTAGGTTCACACTGAATCAGAGTCAGTGACTCAGACATGCTGACATACATGCAACACAGAAAGTGGGTCTAGTACTCTCTCACTAAACAGGATTTACAGGAGCAAACGGAGCCCACCAGGCTTCCCAAAACCTACAGGCAAGGTTCTATTATGCAAAGTGCAGTCCACACATGAGCAGTATCAGTGTCATCAGGAGCTCGTTAGAAATGCAGGATCTGCGGCCAGTCTGCTGAATCAGAATCTGCATTTCAAGGAGTTCTCCAGGAGCTCCGCATGCACGTTTAAGTTGGAGAAACATTACTGCAACAGATGGTATTACAGTATAACTCGAGCTTGGCCTCAAGAGCACCAGATTCCCCTGGAGGACATGATACAGCCCCCGTCACTGTACCTCATTCCCAGAGTTTCTGGATCCACAGATATGGAACAGAACCCATGAGTTTACCTTTCAGGAATGTTCGTGGGTGCTGCTGCAGCTGCTACAACCACACTTCAATATAGGTGGGCACCCACCCCAAGTATTTGGGCTTCCACCCTGGTTCTGCCACTTAAAGACCTCGGGCAAGTCATTGATCTCTCTAGGTTTTAGTTTCGCCATCTATAAAATGTGGTGTCCTAGCCGCACTACTTCCTAGGTTTACGGCAGTGATAGAATAGTACGTGAAAGGTGCCTGGGACCAAGTGTCATAGTCTGTGCTCACTGAATGATGGAGCGTTGCTGAAAGAATGAAGAAGCCAGTCCTCAGCCATGGGCTCCTGTGGCCCTAATGTATGGATTTAAATGAGATTGCTCTCCATTGTCCCGGTTTTGTCTGTGTGGATCCTTGAAAATGAGATCTTACCAAGCCACTCCCTGGCCCTGAAAAGGGGTTCCCTCTCCTTGCTCACCTTAGTTAATGACTTAGGTCCGGATTGTTGCCACCTGCCCAGGCTGTGGTACTGGAGGTGCTGCTTCTGTCTATTCAGGTGGTGTGATCCTTTTAATTATCACCAACCAGTCTACTGCCCACGCTTTTGTGGCTGAGTGATTAATGGGGTCAAAGTCACCTCTTTCATTCTCCAGGAATCTTTAGCAGTAACAATTATAGTGTTTTTTATTGATCCTTACAGTTTTCATGTATTAAAGAATAGTAGATAGAAAAAGACTGAGGGAAAAGGATATTTGTACTTTGCCAAGAAGTTTCTTAATTCATGCTTCCTAAGCACTCCAGGTATGTTTGAAGAACACTTTCCCTCCAGAAAACTGCTTTTTGCCTTCTCAGCCACAAAGCTGTAATTCTGAATTTGCAATATGTTATTATGGAAATATTAGAGGAATAAAATATCTCCTTTAATGCTCTACCTTGTTAAGTATCAATTAAACTCAGGAAGATAATTAGGGCTAATGACACTCTGGTGATCCTGCTGGCAAACAGGACGGCCTATTTAAAACAGTTCCAATTAAATAGGTGTATCTCTGGCATATTTTTGATAAATAGTTTTTCTGGACTCTCATGCATTATAGATCTAGCCAGTGACCTGAATTATCCATTTAAGAAACAGTTACTAATTCTTCCCTTTGAGTCAGTCACAAAAGTAAACAGATGCAGTCCCTGCTCTCAAGAGGTCACGATTAAAAACAGAGGCAGACCCATAACAAATGATGAAAACAATGAGCATGTGAAGAAAGGGGGATATGCTCCAGGTTAATAAAATCCCAACCCAGGCTGGAGGTGTTAGAAATGGCATCCTAGGGGTGTCTAGGTGGCTCAGTCCAGTTAGGCATCCAACTCTTCATTTCAGCTCAGGTCATGATCTTGGGGTCTTGAGATCAAGCCCCACATTAGACTCCATGCTGGAGACTCAGCATAGAGTCTGCTTGAGATTCTGTCTCTCCCTCTCCCTCTGCCCCTACCCCTCTCTCTCAAAATAAATAAATAAATCAAAAGAAAGAAAGAAGCAGAAGGGCAAACACAGATTTATATTCACATGGGATCACTTTAGTGGGTATGAGTAGGGAAGATTCAAAGGCAGGAGAATAATTAAAAGGTAAGTGCAATAATTCAAATGAGAAATAATAAGACTCTAAATATGGGTGATAGAAGGGATTTGATAGCTACCTAGGAAGTGAAATAAAGCAGTGCTTGGTGGTTGGATGCTTGGGAATGGGAAATGGTGGAGTCAAAGTAAGAGCTTAGGTGTGCAGCTAGGGTGAGGGTTGGTTGGTGGTACCAACCAATGAAACCATGCAGACAGGAATGGCAGGTGTAGGAATATAATGTCCATTATTTGAATGTTGAACATGTTGCATTTAGGATCCCATGAAATATTTGAATTGTTTGTATTAAGTTTGAACGGAGGGGAGAGTTCTACATGGGCTCTAGATTGTTGGTGGTATTTGAAGTCATAGAAAAGGGAAAAATCATTCAGAGAAAAGCTAGAGTGATGAACAATAACGGAGAAAAGAACCCAGGTGATGAGCAATGTAAATGAACACGTCAGATGAAGAGGAGCCCACAAAGGAGAGAAGGGAGGTTGAGATGGGGAATTGTGAGAAGAACCACGAGCTCATCTCCTGACAGAAGCTGAGGGAGTGGGGCTTCAAGGAAGGAAACCATTTCAGTGTGGTGGTGGGAGTGGCATCTAGAGAGCTCTGGTTTGAGGAGGAGGTGGAAAAGTGCAGACAACTCTATCAAGAAATATGTCCAGGAAGCCATAGCTGGTGGTGGATAGTGGAAACTGGAGAAGAAGGAGTAGGAAGATGGTAGTGGAAGAAGTATTCCTTCTTCCTTTTCCATTGGACAAGACTTTCAGCAGCAGAATATATTCAGGACCTTCACACAGCTGTGGAAGATTAGTCTTGACAAAGGATTGACCTTTGTGAATTGTTTAGTTCCAGGTTAATATTTCTCAATTCACCAGCATAGAGATCTCTGCCTTTCATTATTATGAAATGAAGTGTGACATGGCTATCTAGGGACTCTGTTCTGAATATATTATGTATTTGCAGGAATACAGATTACTATGAGTTTCTAGTCCTGTCAGTGTCCAAAGGGACCTTGTGCCAAAGAGTTAATCAGTATTCAGCAGTCTTGAAGGGCCCCCTGTTGAAAGAACCTGTGTGGAAAACCTTGCCCTGTAATCCCCATTCTCTGGTGATTAAGCTTTAGGTATTAAAAATATACAAATTTCCAAAAAATCAATCAGAGTTCTTCGGTTATATGGGATGGAAAAGCAATGCGAATCTGGCTCAAACAAAGCAAAAACGGAGGGGAGGGACATTTACATAACAGAAATGTTCAGGGCTAGTCTATCTTCCAGGCTTGGCTAGTCTTGGAGGTGAAGTTGAAATAATGCCATCAGACCTCAGTCTTTTTTTCTCTGTGCATCTCTCAGTTACACTTTCTCTGTACTTGCTTCATTTTCAGAAAGGCTTTCTCCACTGAATGACAATGAAGACTTTGACAGTTCGGGACACCTGGACACAAGTGACCTCTTTTATCTGCATTCTTGGCAGAGTGAGGGGATGGGAGGTGTCCTGACCAGACTAGATTATGAGTCCACTCAAAACACTACACCTGAACTGCATAGACTAAGAATGTTGGAGGGGTGGCCCCCAAAAGATACTGAGAAATGATGAAAATTTTTACTTAGAAATTTAAGGTAGGAAATTAGAGAGAAGGGCGCCTGGGTGGCTCAGTGGGTTAAAGCCTCTGCCTTTAGCTCAGGTCATGATCTCAGGGTCCTGGGATCGAGGCCTGCATTGGGCTCCCTGCTCGGCAAGGAGCCTGCTTCTTCCTCTCTCTCTGCCTGCCTCTCAGCCTACTTGTGCTCTCTCTCTCTCTCTCTCTCTGTGTCAAATAAATAAATAAAAATCTTTAAATAAAAAAAAGAAAATTAGAGAGAAGTTTTATTGCAGTTCTTTACTTACTCTCTAATGTAGCAACTAGGAATTAGGAAGTTGAGTTTGTTTCTGTTTGGCAACTAATTCCATGGATAACCTTGGGAAAATGACTTAATATCTGTACACGTTAAGGCTCTTTATCAGCAAAAACCGACAGGATTAGGCTAGAGTGGTGGTTCACAAACTTTATTACACACCGAATCACTGGAGGGCTTGTTAGAATTCTGGTTACAGAGTCCCAACTTTGGAGTGTCTGGTTCAGTTGGTTGGCAGAGGTAGGTGAGTGGGAAAACATTTCCAACAAGTTCCCAAGTAATCTTAATGTGCTGGACTGGGGACCACTCTTGACAACACTGAACTAAGTAATTCCTTACAACCCTTTTTATCACTTAATGCTACAAATCTATTTTACCTCCATGGATGACCTTGATACCTACGTTAAGGGTGGGAAATAGGCTTTTCCCACAAAACAAATCTAAATACAGTTGACCCTTGAACAACACAAGTTTTCAAGTGTGTGGGTCCCTATGTGGATTTTTTTCAATAAATACAGTACAGTACTATTAATGTATTTTCTCTTCCTTATGGGTTTCTTAATAAGGATATTCTTCTCTCCAACTTCCTTTGTTGTAAGAATATAGTGTATAATACATATAACATATAAAGTATGGGTTAATCAACCAACAATTTATGTTATCAGTGGGACTTCTGGTGAACAATAGGCGATTATGGCTAATCCATATTAGCATATAAACTAAAACAGGAAATAGCTGTCAGCCAGGGAAGAAATACAAATAACATAAAATTTTACTAAGGAAACTAGAAACACTGAAGTTGAGGCCATTTAGCGTCGAGGTTCATGTCCTCTGAGGGCATCAGCATACCACAGAGACATATATGATATACACACCCATGATCCTGAGCTATTTGGAATAGTCACTCTCACATTCAATAAGCTTTACTGAAGACACTGTGAAAAACAAAATTGTAGAGAGATTTTCTCTAAGATATTTATGTGATCTAGAGAATTTTATGGCTTAAGAGACAAATTCTTAGCCACTTGTATAACTTGGGAATCCCAGAAATTATTAATTGTTTGAGAGTTTTAGAGAAGTTTTCTTACATAGCAAAAACAGTTTCCTCATTGCCAAGACAGATCCCCTTAAAGTTTGTCTTTTAGATTCCTTGAAATGGAAGAACCGTGGATGCTCCAAGTGCCTTTAGCTGGCTGAAATCTGTACAGTAACTTTCTCTAAACTAAACTTCCACTCCCAAACACCACTCTCGAGGATTCATTATACATGTTCAAGATAAAAAATATTTTTGGTAATACTGATATATAAAAATAAGTGCAAATTTCACAAAACTCTACTCAGGAATAAGCATTTTAAATCTAGGCATCTGTTCTTTTCACTACAGTTTCCAGTGAACAGTATTCTAGTTTTTTTTTTAATTTTTGTAAATTTTATTTATTTATTTGTTTGTTTGTTTATTTTAGAGAGAAAGAGAGCACGAGCGGGGGTGGGAGAAAGGGCAGAGGGAGAGATCTTAAGCAGGCTTCATGCTCAGGGCAGAGCCTGATGTGGGGGCTTGATCTCAGGACCATGAGATCATGACTAGAGCTGAAATCAAGAGTCCGACGCTTAACTGATTGAATCACCCAGGCACCCCAGTATTCTAGTTCTTTAAATCTTTTGCCTCAACATCATTCATAATGACTGCATAGTATTTTATTGTTTAATTATTTGGCAATGTACTAACCGACTCCCAACTGCTGAATGTTCTCATTTTTTTTTTTCTGTAGTGTGTACAATGGTGACATGAATATCTCTTTACCTAAATTTTGGCCACAGGATTTACTTCCTTAGAATGAATGTCTAGAGGTAAAGCGTATCTCAGAGATGCTGTGTGGAAGGGTTTTTTAGTATTCACCAGTAATATACAAGAAGGTCTGCTTCTGAACCAAAATCAACCCTAGTCGTTAACTTAAATCTTGGTCTGTTTGTAACCTCCCATGATGCCTCCACCAAACAGCCACTTTTTGTTTTAATTTGCTTTCATTACTTTGATTAGTAGTGAAGCAGAACATTTTTCTATATGTTTATGAGCCATTGTGTTCTCTTTTCTGTGTCTTGCTTATTAATGTACTTTATCCATTTTTCAGGTTTTTTTTTAATCCTGTTTTATTACCGATTTGTAAGAGATTTTTATTACATAAGGGAATATGCCTTTTATCATACTGAACATCTTTCCACAATTTTCATCTATAATGAATAGTGTTTATTTTCAATATTCTTCTTTAAAGGGGTTTAAAAAGTTTCTATGATCAAGTCTGTTAAGCTGACTTTGATCTTAACAAATCAAGTCTGTTAAGCTGACATAGAAGGTCTCTTTCTTCCCCCAAATATTATAGCAAATTCACTAGTGTTTCCTTCTAGACTAAGATTTTTTTAACTTAGCATATTTATCTATCAGAATGCATTTGAAAATATGTGAGAAAGAAATTTAACTTAATTTTTTTCTCTTACGTATTTCAATTAGTCCTAATACCAACTACTGGACAATGCATCATAAAATGCATTTTAGAAGGTGGATAAATCAATGCTTTGGGAATATGAAGAAGAAGGAGAGTAATGACAGAGCTAGTTCTTCATTGGATGCTCTCTGTAAGAAATTTGAGTCAATTTTTTATAAGTGTGAGTTATGTGAGTTAGCAAAGGTTAGAGAGATGAGACTCACTCCAATTCAACAACTATTTATTCAACTTACTATGCCAGAATTCCAAGCAGGCATAGGTCGAGGGACAAGTTGGTCATGTCCCCAGGACAGGGCAAAAATTAGCTCGGTGTTTCTTGGAGCCACATGGAAGAAAAGGAAAAATGAGATGGTTCAGCCAGGTCAGAGCAGCTGTTGTTGGGCCCAAGAGCTGAAGTTTAGAGAACACTTCACTGCTAAGGAATTCTGAAATACAGTCATAACAATGATCTCTCCTGCTTCAATCGTATCAGAATGGAGTTTAGTAATTTAAAGATGTTTAATGGAATGTATTAACATTGTGAAAAAGACTTAAAAGATTAAGCTAATGCCAGCTCAACTGGAATGTCATTAATTGAGAGGAGTAATCCCTAATGCTTCAATCCGTAGAATCATTAAGGATCTGAAGGAAATTATGAATAACTTGTTCCATTAACTGAATGAAGTTTTAATTAAGATATTCTTGGAAAAACAAGAGTACAGGGCAACACTAAAGTGGATTTTAAGACTTGGGAGGGGGCGGGACTCAGTTCTGAAAGAGATCTGGAGAAAAGGGAGCCTGACCTGGGGCCCTGAAAGGAAGAGCAACTTGATAATAAAGGCTGAGAACATTCTGAAACACTCTCTCAGGTCAGGGCATGTTATTATTGTACTTTAGTGCAAAGTTCTAGATCTAGATCTTTATTGTTCTTGTGTTTTGTTCCTATTATACTCACATTTCTTTAAGTTTACAAAAAGAAAATCGAGTCTCTTAGTACATCTTCCATAAGAAAGTTAACTGCGTGTAACAATTCTGTTAACTCCAAGGATAACAGAGACACAGAAAAAATAATCAGCTCTAAATATATAAACCTAATATTCAATATGTAAGATCTACCGTACACGACCCTACTCTACTGATCGAACTTTATTGATCAGTGCCGCCTCAACACTACCCTCGTTTTCTGCTCCACTTGCTTGATCTCCCTGATCACAGGTAAATGATAAAATTCCCATCTCTCCATTCCCATTCCCACTGGTCCCTTAGCCTATAATGTTGGTCAATCCCCTACTCTTTCACATCTTAAAGTCTTATCCATCCCTTATGATAAGTATGGCATGGCAGCATATGAGTAGATCAGACCTCACCTCTTCTATTAAGATTTTCTCCAGATTTTCTAATCCTTGTCATTTTTTTAAAATTTTAAGTAGGCTCCATGCCCAACATGAAGCTTGAACTCACAACCCTGAAGTCAAGAGTTGCATGCTTTACTGAGTGAGCCAGCCAGGCAGCCCTCTAATTCTTGGTGAACTTTTTGTCCCCTTAAGTCTTCAAGTGAGTCTCAAACTTTAGAATGCTTCGGAATTCACAGGAAAGTTTTAAAACTGAAAAAGATGGCTGAACCCATCCTCAGAGTTTCTGATTCCCATAGGCCCAAGTGACCCAAGGGACCATCTCACAGTGTAAACTACATCACACAGAACTGCTCACAAGTGTTGTTCCTTAAAGGCTAAGTGGTGGCAGAAAACTCCAGAGACTAATTGGTGGACCCTAACGTGAACAAAACCCTGCACCACGTCTAGAACATGTCTAGACATGCAATAGATATTCATTCCCCTTTCTAAAACTTGGCTTATTGTCTGTAATTTCACATTAAAAAAGGACATATGTTCGAGAAGAAAATGGTCTTTCTAAAAAGGGATTTAAGGGCGCCTGGGTGGCTCAGTGGGTTAAAGCCGCTGCCTTCGGCTCAGGTCATGATCCCAGGGTCCTGGGATCGAGGCCCACATCGGGCTCTCTGCTCGGCGGGGAGCCTGCTTCCTCCTCTCTCCTCTCTCTCTGCCTGCCTCTCTGCCTACTTGTAATCTCTCTCTCTCTGTCAAATGAATAAATAAAATCTTTAAAAAAAAAAAATAAAATAAAATAAAAAGGGATTTAAGTCTCATTAAAAAGCACAGATAGTATTTGTATTTTTAAATATAACTAATTATGTCTGTAGGACCATTAAATTGTAAATATAGCCTTGTGCTTACAATTGACTAAACCAACACATCAATAAACTCTAGTTATTTATACAACTTAAAAATCTATTTTTATATTTATAAAAATGACATTTGAAATCCAAATAAAATACCTAAAGAAATATTGCATTGTTCATGACAAAGAATTTTGTGCAATTGATTTTTAAATCAGTCATCAGAGGAAAAATTGATTCAGTTTAGGACAAGTACCATTGATTCTCAAGAAAGAAATTACATGTATAATAAATAAGTCTGCTGATAGTCACATAGCCTTTTAAGTTAAATAAGCCTTTTTTAAGGCATATTAGAACTTCTTAACAAATACTGAAAGTATAAGAGAAGGCTGTCTTTTTTTTAACTAAGAATTTCAGAAATCTCAGTAATTGTTTTAAGTATGATACAAGAGTCGTCACCAAACAAGCAAGTGTCAATCCAGAATCTTTTCTTTGCCAGATTGAGTGTTTTGTCCACTCAATCCACAAAGGCAATGTCCATGTCTAATGGAGAGTTCACCTGAATTTACTCATTCACTGAATGAGCATTTGTTAAATGTTTTTCATATGTGAGGTTTTCTGTACAAAACCCCATCAGACATGGACCCTAATGTCTATTTATTCATATAACAAATATTTATCTTATAATGGGTCAGCCACTGCTCTAGGCACCGAGAAAACGTGGGAGGGCAAGACAGACCAGGACCCTGCCCTTCTGTAGTCTGTAATCTGTTGGGTGGTAGAGAGAAGAGGAATGGTAAATGATACACAAGTAACAAAAGAGCAATGCCAGTTCAGACAGTGATTAGTGCTATCAAGGAGATAAGCAAGAGGAGGTGATTGAATAATAGGGGGTGTGGGGAAACAATAGAAGTATATTTCAAGAGGTAAATTGGAACTTAGTTCTAAATGACGCAGAGAAGATAAACATTCAAAGATACAGGTCAGCAACTTCTGAGCAGAGGAGACAGAAAGTGCAAAGGCCTTTAGAGGAAGAGAGTTAAAAGAAAAATCAGATTGGAAAGATAAGCAAGTAGAAGCTTCCTCCTTCTTCCGACTCCCCACCTCACCTGCCCCACGTCTGTTTCACCTGACCTTAGAACCTCACCCACCTCTCTTCTCTAGACCTAGAAATCGACCCATCAGATTGGGGGATTGATGGCGTTTCATATGTCTACACAAGTTACGGACAGACTTTATTTTATTTCATCTACATAGGTGCATTTGGGAATTCTTATATTTTGCATGGATGCATTACTAAATCAAACAATATATAAACCACTCTTTATAACTGGGGAAAATTAGCTCTGGCATATAAGAGCAACACCTGGAACCCCAGTGCTACTCATCTCAAGGTGAGAGACGTTGCTTTTACTTTCAGCCACTCTTGAACTGAAATATCACAGCTGTTGATCTACTTGGGTGTTGCTAGCAGGTTGTGAACAGTGATCTATAGAGTAAAATACTCAGTGCATTAAAAGAGCTGGTGTCTCAGAAACAGATATCCATATCCAGAGTTAATGAGGAAACAGTGGTTTGCATATTGTTGATAGAATACTCCAAATCCTCAGGACACTCATCAGAACAGTTATTTATCTTCTTCTCCACGTCAAAGGAAGAAATACATCAGGCTTAAAAGCCCTAATGGGAACAGGGGAAAAAAAGAATGGAAGAAACAGAGTAATTTGTAAGAACCAGTTTTGAGTTTTGTTTTGGTTTCCCTAAAGAAGACTTTTTGGGTGATACTATTAAAATCAGACATATTTCAATATGACTGACATATATAATATATGTAAGTTTTGAATAGTTAATCCATTCATATGGCATTAAATAATAACAATATAAAGAGGTATTCAGCAAAATGTTTCTACTTTATTCTCGTCCTTCATTTCCACAGGGGTAACTATTAGTTACTCGTGTCTTCGTTTTTTGTGTAACAAAAACAGAAGTATATATTCTTGTTTTTCCCCTTTTTATACAAAGGTTCTATATTCCTTACCGTGGTATACACTTTGCTTTATTATTTAAGCGATATGTCTTGAGGATTCCAGCAATCATTTCATAAAAAGGAAAACTTTCCTTACCAGCACATATAGAACAATCCCCTCATTTTCTTGTACATTTGCATAGTATTCTAGTATATGGATGTACCACACTTTGCTAAATACATTCTTTTATAAATGGATATTTCACTTAATTCTAGTCTTTTGCCACTACAACCAATCCACCAACTAACAAATTTGTATAGACATCATTTTTTTACAACGGTATCATTATATCTGCAAGATAAATTCCAAGAAGTAGGATTTTTGTATAAATTAGAAATTACCCATTTGTGATCTGTGTAAATATTCAGAATTATCTCTCCATGGGGAATGCACTACTACAATATTCACCATCAGTAATGTATGATAACACCTATTATTTGAGATCTTGCCAATAGAATTATCCTCAAACATTTGGATTTTTAAAAATTTATTTTTATTATTATTATTTGCCCCAGGGGTACAGGTCTGTGAATCATCAGGCTTACACCTTTCACAGCATTCACCATAGCACAAACCCTCCCCAATGTCCATAACCCATCCACCCTATTCCTACCCTCCCACCCCCCAGTAAACCTCAGTTAAACATTTGGATTTTTAACAGCCTGATAGAATGAAAAATGTTGTCTCTGTGAAATTTTAATTTGCATTACCCTAATTATAATTGAGATGGGACATCCTTTCAGATGTTTAAGTGGAATTTGTATCTCCTTTTTTGGGGGAATTTTCTGTTCATTTATTTTCCCCATTTTCTTTATTGTGCTATTGATCTTATGAATTTTTATTAGGGAGATCAGCTCTTTGTGATATGAATTGCAAATATTTCTCTTCTCATAGTTTTCTTTAGATTGTCTTTTGATTTTCCTTGCAGGAATTTTTTTTCCCAAAGATTTTATTTATTTATTTGTCAGAGAGAGAGAGAGAGGAAGACAGACAGCATAAGCAGGGGGAGCAGCAAGGAGAGGGAGAAGCAGGCTACTCGCTGAGCAAGGATCCTTATGTGGGACTTGATCCCAGATCCTGGAATCCTGACCTGAGCTGAAGGCAGATGCTTAATCTACTGAGCCACCCAGGCATCCAGGAATTTTTTTTCTCTGTTTTGTTTTTGCTAGATAAGAGGATTTTTTTACTGTACTATTTGTCATTTTTGTATGGCTTCTGGAATTTCTTCTAAAGTTTTATGCTTTCTTTCTATTTTACATTTAAATTTTTCACCCATTTGTAGTTTATGGTAGTCTACAGTGTGAGGGTTTTTGTTTTTGTTTTTCCCAGAAGGCTACCTGGTTGCTCCAACACAATTTATGGAAACTTTTATTTCTCCCCTTCTGATCTCTGTCTTCGTCATGAACCATATATACTTGGGTCTCTTTATTCAAAGATCCCACACTGTTTTAACTATTGAGGCTTAAAAAGACATTTTAGTATGCAGCACATCTACTTCCTTGGAATAATTCTACTCAATATAAATTCATTGGCTGTGTAAGTAAAGAGAATAATAGAATAATATATGATAAAATAAAATAAAAAATGAGAGAGGGGAAGAAAATAAATAAATCTGGCCTCCTGCCCCAAAATGATTCACGCTTTGGGAAAGTGTCAACATAATAACTACAACTTGCAAAATAAACGAGAAGTATGAAAATAATGGTATGTTCAAGATGCTATGAAGTTCAGAGAAAGAATTGCATCACTTGGGAGTTTATGCCATTAGACCCATAAGTGAGGTGGGACCTGCAGTGAATTTTGAACAATTCACTGGAAATAAAAGACTCAGAAGAAAGACAGGGCACTCAAACCTCATTTGGAATTTATCAGAAGCTCCCTCCCCCCCATATTTTCCATTCTTTTTTTCCCTCTACTTCTAGTGGGGCTGGGATATTTTTATGACACAAACTGGGGACAGAATGAGGTATCTTCAAGGGAAACATTATCGTGACCTGCAGGTTTCAGAGATGTTTCCCCAGAGACAGAGAAATGGCCTCCTTCTCCGCTGGGGCTGGAGGTGGGGTCTGAGGCTTCTGGACGGGTACAAGGAACCTGCTCTGACCTTCGCCTTCACTATTACCAGCACATAATCCATGGAGGGAAGCTGTAGGGGAAAGAGAAGTCTGCACAGAAAGAGAAGCAGCACTGTGGTGCTGAGAGTTATCATGACTCCAGTGACCCATCTGAGAGTCCCCCTCAGGCAGGGCCCTTGCCCCAGGCCAGTCTGATGAGGTGTCAAATACTGCTTATCCTCAAAGCACCTGCCTCTGCTCTCGGTCTCCAGCTGGGACAATCCACCCGCTTATCAAGCAGTGTATTAACATATTTTATAGATTCATAAGACTTTGCTAATTCTCCACACCCCACTGTGGGCCACAGAGGGAGGGAGCAGTCAGGCACCATCTGAGGGCTGGTAAATGGAAATAGTTAACCGAAGTTCCCCCACTCCGAGCAAACAGGAGATTGTAGGGCTTCCCTGGGTGAAGGCCCAAGGCTTTTGGCTTAATTATCCTCACTGGTTCCTGCCTTATCTACATTCAAGGCCTTTCCCAACCTCTCCAACACCAAGCCACTTCTCTGCATTTCTTTGCTCTCACAAGCTTTGTTGCTTCACATCAGGCCCCCCCCCCTTTTTTTTTACATTATTCAGTTTTGCCCATTAACTCTTTCCTGTGGGCAGGAGCCAAACGGGTGGTCTCCCAAGTGGTAGCCCAGATGGTCACTAAGCGTAGGCTCATGCCGGAAGCTGGCGCACCTGCCTTAGACACTCCTAGTTTAGGGCTGCACTGCTAGCCCTTGATTTCTACTTTTCAGTCCTAAACTTGTGCTGGAAATTTACCTATTTAAAAAAAAAAAAGGTAAAAGATGGTCTGTAGGAGTTTTTGTTGTTGTTGTTGTTGTTGTTGTTTTTTAAGAGAGAGAGCATGTGCATGAGCAGGGGAGGAGGGGCAGAGGGAGAGAGAGAGAGAGAGAAAGTATCCCAAGTAGGCTCCTCAATGCAGGGCTCAGTCTCAATTCCCCGAGATCAGGACCTGAGCTGAAACCAAAAGTCAGCAACTTAACTAACTGAGCCACCCAGATGCCCCTCTCGGAGATTCTTAATTGTCTTTCATGATGATGGCTAAGGTCATCTCAAGATATAGAACTTTATTCAAAGGCATCAAAATCTCACCAGTTCAATAGACTTCCCCCTCTTGTTCATCCAAAAATGCTGGGTAACTATGAATGGGAAGGATGCAAAGCTTCTGAAACAGCAACAGAACTATAGGATTCCAGGAACCTTAGTGGAGCACTGGCTCATATAGTGCTTTTCAAGAGGGTCAGTGCATGCTCCCTGCTGGTTGTTGTCCAGGAATCAAAGCATTTCCAATGAGTGGCCGCCTATCCTTTTGATGAAGCACACATGTTACGATTAAGTATGGGACAGGCTAGTGTCCCCCAGATGGTACAAAACATGATCCACTGATATATAGGAAGAAAATTTTCTCTTTTCTATTTTCATTGATTTTATTCAGGTGTTCAACTTATACATAAGTATACACTATTGAAAAGTTTGGAGACCCCTGGGCTTGACCCTGGTCAGCACGAAACAAAGCCTGGTGAATTACCTGCACCATGTGGACTGACTGGGTATTCTTAACACTTGCACTAGAGCAAAGAGGATCCTGGCAACTCTGCAGACAAGGAGATGTTCATTTGGATAACAAGGTCATGGACATTGTAATAGGAGAAAATAAGAAATAACAATCTTCTTTGGCATAATATTTGGGATCCACAATTATGGTTCTGGAGCTACCTTCAGACATGGAATTTGAGTATTACACATTTATTTAAAATGGTGTTATTTGTCTATTGTAAGTTTTTCTTCTGAATTTCATCCCTGGTTTCCTAAAAAGCTCTACTTGGACAAGATAGATGATGATCGCAATCACGATCAGGATGAAGACAGATAGATACATATATAGTTATCTAATGTGTAGAATAAATATGAGAAACAATAGGTGGAACAATACTGCATTTTGCATTGGTTCATCGCAAGTCGATCTGTCACTTGTGTCCAAGGTCTTGATTCCTATTATTGCTATTTTACAAAGTATGAAATATTTATGTGACTTATCTGCCAGGCCTACATGGAGTGGGAGCAATATAAGGGCCCAGGGGCTGAGCAGGAAGAACACCAGGGCCACCTGGTCCAGGTTTGTCCCCAGGACCAAGCCTGATACAGAGTAGCTGACCAATAAATGTGGGAGGAGATGGCAGAGATATCAGAAGAATTAATGAACGAATCTATGAATTTAAGAAGGAGGCACAATCAGGACCATTTCTTTAAGAAGTTTTATAGTAAAAATAAAGAAGAAAATAATGAGGGGAAACAGGGAATATTCTCTAAGAGATTTAGGGATATATTTGAATAAGCAATGAAAAAAAAAATGCTGACACGCTGAAGGCTGATGGCAAGGGACCTGTAATTGTTTCACCAGCCAAGGGAACTCCAAAGCTGAATTGGAAATCAGGCTTCTCTTACCCTCTTACATTAATACAGCTTAACATAATTCTTTGGAGCTTCCTCAGGGAATCCTGCCTCTGGAAGCAGCTGACTCACAGAGCTGGATGCCTTAGTTATACACTTTATCTTTCTTAATGTCTCCATAGGCTCTCAGGCTTTTTGAGCATAATTTGCTGATTCTAGAAGCTTCTGGACTTTGCATGTGAACTTAACTACTTCGTTGCAAACCACTAGTTAAAGATGTAATGTCCAAAGGACTCAAGACAGACTTCTAGAGTTTCTAAGAATAATTTCCTAACCCCTTGTTACTTGTTACTTACCCATTAGTCATGCTAAATAAGCATGCTATACCTGATGGCTCACTAAGGTAACAGACAAGTAACCTATCTGTTACTTACTCAGCATCTGGAACCTTCAAATCTGATTATTTCAAATATATCTAATCTATTTCTAATATATATCTAATATATTTCAATAAATTTTTGGAATTCATATTCCATAATAGGAACTCTGGAGTCAAATTGCCTGGAGTCAAATTCTGATTCCAAAGTGTATTGGTGATATAGGCCAGGGGGTAAGTTAGTTAACATCTCTGGACTGTGACTTTCTCATTCCTAAAATGGAATAAATGATAATGTCTTTTATAAGATTATTATGGGATTTAACTGATAAGCTTATAAAAGCATGTAGCAGAGGGTCTGGTACATGGTAAACACCCAATGAAGGTTTGAAAAAAACTTTGCAAAAATCACTGTTGTTCATTTAGGAATTGTGCATATTAATCATTAATTTATCTTTATATTTAATACTGAAAATCATATACAATAGAGTAGACAAGAAAAATAGGAATTAAAACTAGCATCAAATATAGGGTCGTTTTTGCTTTTTTTTTTTAAAGATTTTATTTGACAGAGAGAGAGATTACAAGTAGGCATAGAGGCAGGCAGAGAGAGAGGAGGAAGCAGGCTCCCTACTGAGCAGAGAGCCGGATGCAGGCCTTGATCCCAGGACCCTGGGATCATGACCTGAGCCGAAGGCAGAGGCTTTAACCCACTGAGCCACCCAGGCGCCCTTTGCTTTTTTGTTCGAGGTCATTGGTGTTTTAGTTGGGATGCAAATTCTATTTGGAGGCAGACTCTTTGTAATATGAAAAATAGCTGGCAGGACCTCTAGGACTCAGGCCCTCAATAGCCCCCAGCTGGATGCCACTGCTCAAGCTATGTCACTATGAACATCACTCTCTGTTTAACATCTGGTAAATGGGGCTGGGGCAGCAAGCAAGGCATGGGGAAGGGGTGGTGTAAAGCCACACTCCATGGGACAAAGACAGAGATGAAGCGATCTTATGCCTGAGCTGAGGACCTGCTCTGGTCTTCTCAGAGTTAACAGGAAATCTTTGGGCTGCTTCTTTCAGGGACAAAGCCATCCTCCACAGACAGGATAGCCTGTAACTGGCTGATTCTGATGAAAGCAATTCTAAGCACTGCTGAGTGGAATTAGGGGTGGCTCTGGCTTGAGCTAATTATAACACCCTGGGATTACGAAAAGACCTAAAGTTTCTCAACCTCTGATTACCAACCTGTAATCATTCCTAGGCACTCAGCGGGTGAGCCCAACTCCGGTTGGGTAGTATCCAGCAGAACAAGCTGCCAAATGTTCCCATCCATTACAGGACCAGTTCCACAGCCCCCAGTCAGTTTCTGTTTCTTTCTCTGGAAACAAGACAGTAGGAGATGTTATTGTTGGCTTTTCATAGCAGAAGTGCGTTTTTGCAGTTAAATGTGAAGAGACAACCAAATGTTATTTTATTCCTCTGTGGTCATGCTAGAATGCCTTTGCTCTGGAGTGAAATGGAAGCATGCAGCTAAGGTGGACTCCTTCACGGGGCGAGGATCTCACAGTGAAGCTTCCTGCTGTGTACCCACAGACCGAAACACCAGACCCATAAAAATGGTGTGCCTTAGTCAAGAAACAGGGTTCAAATAATGAAAGAGGAATTTCTTGTTTGGGAAATAGTGTGGACTGGATGATTCCACTCCAGTGTTGAGTGTGTGATTCTTTTTTACCAGCTTAGTTTTTTTTTTCTTTTGAAGAGCATTTCTAGGTAGCCTTAAAAATAGAGTAGATTGTGTCCAACTCTCTAATTTGAAGCAAGGAATAGAAAGCCTCAAGGATTTTTTAAACACCTGAAGAAAAGTCAATGGAAATCCGCATATATATGTGAAAGAAGGTGACACATCCACAACGTAACATTAGTGTATTCAGTCACTGGCTACTTACCAAGCCCCTTCCACATGCCAGACGCTGAACTGGGTGCTGGATTTGCAGTGTGCAGAGCAAATGTGATCACCAAGTCCTGGGGACAGAGGTTCTGAGGAGAAAACAGAGAACAAATAAATATGTAACTATAGGTTATATTCAGTGTCATGAAGAAGAAGGAAATACACACATGTAATTTGGTGTAGTAAAAGAAATTCTCCTCAGCTAAGCATCCTTGCTATTTGTCTTAGTTGTTTTTGCTAATTGCTTCCATTTTTTTCTTTTAAAAGCCTAATGCACACCCAGCACTGGGACGCCTGGATAGCTCAGCTGTTTAAGCATCTGCCTTCAGCTCAGGTCATGATCTCAAGGTCCTGGGATCAAGTCCCGAATCAGGTTCCCTGCTCAGCAGGGAATCTGCTTCTCCCTCTCCTTCTGCCCCCTCAACTCATGCTCTCTCTCGCTCTCTCAAATAAATAAATAAACTCTTTTTAAAAAAAGATCCTATACCAGCACCTACTTTTCAAACTGCCGAAGTTCCTCAGGAACCATTTATAACTTGAGTAAAGTTAGCTAGGCTATAGAGGAAAACAAGGGATGGGGTAAAAATAAAACACAAGGACAATCCTACAGTGACTCTTCATAACTGGAAAGCACCTTTAAAATGCATAATCGGCAGTGTGTGTTCTGGAAGACTAAAAGAAGAAAAGGTAAGGAAACCTGCTTTACCAACAATACTTCTTAGTCTACTCATGAGTTGAAACAACAGGAGATATTTAAAGAAGGAAAAGAGGCTTATTTACAGGGGCAGAGGTCAGAGAAGACAGAGGGAGAAGCAGCTCCAACCACCCATCAGCCTGTCCTTCAGCCCTGTCCCAGGTTGTGAGATTGGGGGGGAGGGAATGTCCTCTGACTAGAAATGCTCCCTTAGGAGGGCTGGCAATGGATGGGTGATGAGGAGTGAGCCATCTTGGATGATGAACTGACCAATACTAGCCTCTAGTCTCCAATGATTTGTTCTTAATGGGAAGCTACGGAGAGCAAAATGAATCTTAAAGATTTGCCAGAATGAGCAAACTGTGCCCTGTACCGTGAATTTTCCTCCTCTGGCCCTGCCCTGTAGATAGGCCACGGGAGCCACTGGTCCATTTCCCTTCTCCCCCCCTCCCAGGCCGTGGCATCAGAACCAGGCACTTATTCCTTTATTAGCTCATGCAATCCTAAAACTCATGTAAGTAACTGGTTAACCACTTTAACTTTATCAGAATTTAGTAAGACTAAAAATGAAAATATTCTTGAAGCCAGGCCATATAGAAAATCACCGAATTCACAGAGCATGTAACTAATGATGTTCATTAGCTTATTCAAAACAGATTCATTATGACTTTACATCTTTTTTAGGGCAGGACACGCATAGAGAATATACTGTAGGGATTTCGCCCTGCAAGGGACACCTGTTTTCGTTTCTCACCTAATTATAAATATCCTCCAAAATGTTATCTGTGTGGTGTTATATAATTGCACTTAGAAAGGTTTTTCAATAAGAGGATGACTAGTAATGAGGAATGTGTCCTAAATCTGACCAAAAATATGCCAAAAAAATAAGCGTACAATTATAAACCTGTATAGGAAAAATTGACAACATATCCATGCTCCAAGTTCTACAAAATGAGCATATGTATGCTTCCCACATAGATTTTATATAGGTTTTTAACATCCTGTAAAGTCTATTTATTTCCCACTAAAACACATACACAGAAGCAAAACCTCGTCTCTAATGATCCAATGGGTAACAGTCAGTTTCCTTGCCTAATTGAATTTAATAGAATTTCCTTTTCAGTATTTTTTTTTAGAATAATTTGTCTTATCTAGATATCCTTAAAGTGCTATTCAGGGAGTTTTCAACTATGCCCTCTTTTTTTCTTGTTTCTTACTAGCAGCTGGTATAGGGATTCCAAATAATTGTACGTGGTTGCACCTTCCAAAAATGACCAGCATATTCCCTTTCTACTACTTAGTAGCAAACCATGTTTGACCAAAGTGTCTCTCAAGTAAAAGTAGACCGAAGTGAGGTGGAAGTGTTACTTGACCTATTATCAAAAGATTAGAATGGTTAATTTCCGAGTATGAGAACACTGATCTTTTTGTATGTAGCAAAGGTGTCTAGTTCACAAATTGAGAGTGGTCACAGAGACTTGGAAACATTTACCAATGATTTATAAGATTATTACATGAGACTCCAAAATGCAGACAAGCTCCATCTATCCACATCTCTCCTTCCTTAAGTGTGCGCATGCAGTGCGCAGACACACACACACACACACACACGCATGCGCACACACACACACACACACATGCTATATAAAGCTACCCTATACACAGACACTATACACAGACACTCTATATCACAGAGAACTCATTAGTGAATTCATCAGTTAGCTCATGTTTTTTTCCCCAAAGGTGTTAGCTGTAATAATTCATTTGTTTTCCCAAATACTCTGTCATTATTATCATTAGTGCGTCTCCGTGAAAACTTGAACTTCACAAAGGTTTTATTCTTCCTGCAGAGCAAAATTTCCAGTGCACCAAGAGTTGGGGGCAAAGCATAGAATTTCCTGAGCAAATGGCATAGAAAATGAAAACAAAAGACTCATTCCTAACTAGTTTGTCCTACATCACCAGCAACAAAGAGCCATAGACACAAATATATACACACCAAAGAAGCTTGGTCTAACTTCCACAAGTCAGATGATTAGCAGATAATTTATTTATTGTTGTGTAGCAGTAGCTTTGTTAACCAAGTAGTAGTCTATGTAGACTTGTCTTTAATTACTTATGAAATGGAGCATGTTCTCCTACATTTGCTAGTAATCAAATATCACAATTACAGTAGATATGCCATTGCTTTAGTTATTTGTTTTCTTGTGTCTTTCCCTTACCAAACTGTGTTTCTCATCCAGAAGGCTACCCAGTCATTTCATCTTCATATCTCTAATATCCCCACCATGGCGCAGTGGATCTCATTACAGGATTAATGGCTAAGAGCTTGACGTACCTATGAATTGCTCTGTGAGATTTGCATTCTCTTCAGCTGGGACTGTTCACATAAAGGAAATGTACATAGAATGTTTCCTGAAAATTATATCCCTCCATTTCATGCAGTGCCAAAGCACTTATCTTTTTCTCCTTGCTATGAGCTCTTTATCCATATGGATATTAAAAATACCTTGGACTCTTGATTTTGGCTCAGGTCATGATCTCAGGGTTGTGAGATCGAGTCCCGCATAGGGCTCTGTGCTGGGTGTGGAGCCTGCTTAAGATTCTTCCTCTCCCTCTGCCCCTCCCCTCCCTGCTCATATGAGCATCTCTAAAAAAAATAATAAAGTGAAAATAAAATTAAAAATATATGTAGTTTGAAAAGGACTACTTATATCTGGGTAAAGCAGTTTTTGATCCTCTCTCTGCATCTGATTCAACTCTCTAAACATCCCCTCTGCCTGCATGTAGCAGTAGCAATTAATGTTAGCTTCTGTGTACAGTCTCACTCTTGATGTCCAGCTACACAACCTGCCTGTGGTCAGCTGGGATTCCCCTTCTAGAAAGAAGTCTTGGTTCTAAAACAGTAAGTATTCCAGAACGACTGAACGGTTAGCCAGCTTTTAGAGTAACACAGTAAACCTAACTCTCATAATTTCTCCCCAATTATGACAGCAGGTATAAAAACTTAGCAAGCAGAGCTTGCCACACCTCTCTCTTCCCTTACTTTGATTCCATTCTTTGTTACCTTCTCAAAGCTGTACTCTCTTTAACTGAGTCTCTTTGTCGTTCATCCTCAGGGGAGGAATAGCGGCACCTGGGAGGGGTGACATATTTTATTGCACCCAATACACCCAAAATAGTGTCATTTCAACCAGTAATACCGATTTTAAAATAGTAAAGGGATGTTTTAGATTCTTTATACTAAGGCTTCAACATTTGGTGAGTGTTTTATGCTGACAGCACATCCCAATTTGGACAAGATATATTTCAAATGTTCGTAACCTTGTATGTCTAGTGGTGGCCATTCTGGACAGGTCAGGGTTATAAGAGTGGACAGCTACACTCTGTTAAAGCTTACTGTGGATTCCAGATGGATAGAAAACTGTTAGTCATTGTGGGCCATAAATGTTAGAAAAAAGTCACTATATCTAGAAAAGAACTTCCATTTTTCTGTTTACAAGAGTGTCAGTCTTGATTGAGATCAACATGAACCCACTTCTTTTAGAGTTGTCTAACTCTCTGTTCCAGCTTTCATCTGAGAGAGCCTCAGAGTCTCGCTATTGTAGGAAATGCATCTGTACAGTCCAATATGTAGCACATTCAAAGGGTCTTAGGGAATTGGAAACCTTTCTAGTCCTCAATGATTCAACCCAGTGATGAGACAGCTCTTTAGGACCTTAGAAAAATATTGCTACTCAGATTTCTTAATAAATGTTTCTTGGATGAACAACCAAATGAATCAATAGGCAAGCTACCAATTCTCTGATCCACAAACAAAATATTTTCAGTTCTAGGTTACTGAGCCCCTGCTCATTTGTGTGTTGGTCTTCTGTTCAAAGTGTTTCATGTTTCCAAAGAATAATTTTTTCTCTATTGTAAGGTCATAATTTTCATTCAGTTGTGATGTAAATTGCCTCATTTTCAAGAATAAGACTAATGTGTTACACTATGCACAATGAGCTGTATTTGGATTCCAGAACGATAATGTATCTCATCAAGACTGAATCTCAACTTGATTTAAAAAAACAACAGCTTTATTGAAACATAATACACATACCACAAAATTCGTCCTTTTAAAACGCACAATTCAGTGAGTTGTATTATATTCAGAGAGCTGGGCCACTGTCACCACTATTTAATTTCAGAACATTTTCATGGTCCCCAACAGAAACACTCGATAGCCACTAGCAGTCACTCCCAAGTACTCTGGCTCACCAAGCCCGTGTAGCTTCATTTCAATTGAAAAAAAAAAAATCATCTTGAAGACTGGGTGTAAAGTGCCCCTAATTAGAATAGGTAGTGGACTTTTTGGTGTGATAGTATATGCTTCTATGCCATTCTTATTCATTTGCTATACAAATATTTACTGAAGGGAAGCCTGGGTGGCTCAGTCGGTTAAGCAGCTGACTCTTGATTCGGCTCAGGTCATGATCTCAGGGTTGTGAGATCGAACCCCGTGTTGGGCTCTGTGCTCAGTGGCGAGTCTGCTTGGAATTCTCTGTTTCCCTCTCACTCTGCCCCACCCTTGCCCTCCATCTCTCAAATAAACAAATAAATAAATCTTTTTAAAAATTATTTACTGAATACTGGCTAGGATATGGAAGACAGTAGATAGGTCAGCCTATTAGAGGTTGTTTCTTTTTGAGAGAAGCTCAGAGTACACAGACTAGCTCTCATGTCTGTGCTTGATTGCTGGAAGGTCAGATACAACACCACTTTGTATGAAGTTAGAATTTTAAGTTGTTGGAATGCCATCATTTGGTATCTCTGGCTCTACAGAGCTGTGAACATATTTTTACAAATTTGCTTAGAGTTATACCCTGGGCTTCAATCCGGAGACCACGCGGTGTGTAAGGGAGGAAGTTTGGCCTGCTTCCATCACACACTCTGCTTCTCTTCTCTTCTTTCAGGGGAAACCCAGCTAGGGTTGTTAGCCCATAAACACCAATCTGTCATTCCTACACATGCGTCATTCCAGCACACGTCTTCTCCCAGGGAATCTGTGGTGTCACCTTAGTGTAACTCAAAACATTCTTGCTGGCATTTATTTCTGTTGCATGAATTATTTGATGTAGGAAAAATCTTCCCAGAGAGACAATTCCCACAATACACAATCACACCTAGCTTGCGATTTTATGCTTCGTTGTATATGGACATATTATTTGCTATGTGTATCCTGCATTTGTCTTGTCTTCCCAAATAAAACAAGGTTGCCTTGAGAATAGAGGGCAGTGTGTCCCTGTCCCACCCTTGTCCCGTCACATGACAGTAGGTCCTCATGCCATTAATACATGACAATTGGTAGAACTGGTTTAGCTATCAGATAGAAAGCCATTGTTGAACTGCCTTTTCTCCTCACTCCCATTTTATAATAGTGAGTGAGACCCCTGCCGACGGGTGTTGCTGTGTCCCAGCATTTGGTTCATGGCCCCTGCACCCTCCATTATTGGATGCACTTCATATTTGAGCACTTATTATGTGCCTGGCTCTGTGCTAGGTGTTTGAAAACAGTACAGCTCCTTTCTGTTCGCCTTGCGTCCTCATTCCCATCACGCCGTTGGCCCCTCCCCAGACTTTGAGCCTCTCGGGACAGAGTGGAGTTTTACACAGAGCCTGGTACACAGCAGGCTCTCAATCAATGTTTTTCATATGGCTACATACATAAGAAAGGCAACAGTTAGCTGCTTTCTGCCTCACTAAAAGACAACACACATACATCTAAAATAATGAGAGAATAAGGTAGCATCATTTAGGGTGCCAATGATGCACAACGGAAAACATGGAAACCAAATAAATTTCAGGTACCCATGCAGTGTGGCATAAATAAAACATTTTTTAAAAGTACAGTTTAACCACTAGAATTCAATTTAAAATACGTCATATTTTTATTTGTATCTTTTAAAGAGCTCTAAAGGATGGGGAACCTGGGTGGCTCAGTCAGTTAAGCATCTACCTTCAGCTCAGGTCGTGATCTCAGGGTCCTGGGATCGAGCCCTGCACTGGGCTCCCTGCTGACCAGGGAGCCTACTTCTCCCTCTCCTGCTCCCCTTGCTTGTGTGTGCACTCTCTCTCTCTCTGTCAAATAAATAAATCTTTAAAAAAAATAAAGAGCTTTAAGGGAGATATAACTCACATTCAACTGACACTTCAAAAAAAGTCCTTTCTTTGCCTCTCCATCTTCTTACACCCCTTCCTCCCCTTACTTTAATTCCTGTTTCTCCCCATGCACAATGGGCATCTCCCCCTTGCCTTTCTGGGTATCTCCCCCTTGCCTTTTCTTCAGTGGCATATTCACTCATCTTCTCTGTTTTTTTTTTCATTCCTTCTTTTTTACTCATCAATACAAGTCTGCACTACAAAAAAGATCCTAGAACCAACCCAACAAAGAGGGTAATCTTTCCTTTCTAGGAATGGGTAGGGATGAGGGGAGCAGTGAAAAGGATTTATATGGGTGAAGGCTAGGAATACTCCAACAGTAATTTTTTTTCCTGTTACAAGTGCATAAGATTATGAAATAGAGAGAATCTACCAATGCTGGTAAAGAATCTTCCTCACCATTTTGGGGCATGCCATTAGATATTGTGATGCAAACAACAGCAAGCAACAGAACCTATGACCACTTAACCTAAACTTGGTGGGGTATCCCACCCCCTCACCTAACATGGAATAATAGTCACATGTCTTAAGAAAGGGTCCCCGGCTCTCAGCCTTGTTGGGACATTCCTGGTCACCAAGATTCTTGCTGGTCCTTCCTTCAGGAGTTTCAACTCCCTGTATCAACTCAATCTGTGGCCAGGGTTAACAGAGGTCCTGCTGTGTCTTCTGTGCTTATGTGGACAGCTATATTCACCGGTCTCCTGAAACTAACTTGGGCTCCGTGATGGTTCAGCTCCATTTACCTGAAAAATCTAAGGACCCATTACTTTGAAATTCCATAGTATGAATTTCCAACTCAGAGGCTAACATTCAGTAATGCCACTAACATGGCGTCCATGGACCAGTCAGGGTCCAATCAGGAAAACAGAAACCACCATAAATATTTAAAACCAAGATAACTTAATTTCACATAGGAACTGACTATGCCATACAGGTGATGGAAAATCTGAGAAGCCAAACAGGGATGGTGAAGCGAGCAAGAGATTAGCAAGAATAGGAAGCAGAGATCTACCTGAGGCTAAGAGAGAAAGGGTCAGTGGGGCCCAAGGCCCAGACCCACATAGGCCTGTCCTGAGGAAGCTGGAGGCCCCGGGGTTGGCCATCCAAGGTAGAACCACCTGGGAGAAATGCCCTGGTGTCTCCCCTCCCCCCACCCACCTCAGAGTTTCTACCAATAGTTCCCATTGGCTGAAAAGGAAACTGGGAGTTGAGGCCAGGAGCAGGATTGAAGCCTGCACTTCAGCCCAGATCAGGGGAGGCATAGTGATGGACCCACCATGGGGTAAATAAGCCCAGGGTGTGCACAATCATGATAGACATGACTGACAAACCCAGAAAAAGGAAGGCTATGAATGAGACACAGTCATGGAAGTTCAGAAATGGCCTGGGCATGTGGGCATGTCCACAGGTACTATCACAGGGTGTGGGAATGATGAATAAAGGCTCAAAACCATCAGGGCATATTCCAACTACCAGACATTGTGGATTACATACGCTGATCCATGGAAGGCTCGAAATTGCTTGCAGAATTTGACCAGGAGCCAACTGAGCTCAGAGAGTTTAAGTAACTTGCCTAAAGCTGCCCTATAGGTTGCTTCTGAACCTGACCTGACTCACTAACCATAGTTTCCATTGACTGCATTGCTCCTGAAACACGCGGTTGCAGTCCCAGAGGTGTCCACACATGTGTCCCTTTGGTAAGTAGAGAGACAGTGCTAGTGCTGGTGCAAGGAAAGGTTGCAATGCATGTTTTTCTACATTTCATGAAGGCTTCCTCCTCTGCCCTACAAATATCCTCTTGCCACCAACATGCACTTTGTTCCCCCAATCCCAACCAGCACACAGAGGCACATAAAATACGCACCAATGTTCCAAATCCACTCCTGGGAAATAATGAAGGGAAAAGGATTGAGGTGTTACTCCAGCCATGGTGTCTTTATTCTACCAGGAGATACAGCTCTGTGACAAAGGGATGATTTTTTTAGTGATGGATTTACCAGTTCCAGAAGGGGTGCTCATTTGCTCAAACCCTTCAGTGAACACCTCCTAAGTCTCAGCTGACTCACCTGTGGAGAAATCCAACTTTTGAATTATTTTTGTTTGTAAATTTGAATGCACTCAATCCTAAAACTGGTAGGCCTTCGAGATAGCAAAGGAAGAGGAAACCAGAAAAATAGACATATATCAAAAGTGCACTGGGAGCTGGGACACATGGTGTGTGCCTGTGTGTTGTAGACGTGTGTTGTGGGTGAGGGTGTAAGAGGAGAAGAGAAAGTAAAATAAAAATTTTTATCCTGAGCTGATATCCTGAGTTAATAGGATAGCATGATAATATTCTGAATAAGATTCCCGGAAGCATGATATACCCTTTGAGAGTCTTTTCCCTCAAGTAGTGGATTTCTTGTTTCTTAAGTAAGAACTCCATGGCAGGCATGTACCCAAGACAGAAGGCTTGACTGCATTTATGTCAAAAGAGTCTTCTCCTTGGAACTGATTGAGATGCTCCCTAATCATCAGGAATCCCTGATTATGAGCCCTGATGATATCACCCTGCAGATTGTGTGTGTGTGTGTGTGTGTGTGTGTGTGTGTGTGTGTGTGCGCGCACGCGCATGCACGATATCATTATATCTAAAAGCATTTTCTTGGAGATATAAGTGAACTCTGGAAGATTCTAATCTGTAATCTTTCAGTAAGTATAGTGTTTCTTTTTAGTATAAAATGCAAAGTATTTATAAGAATTTGTGTTACTAATAAAAAAAAGGAAAACCATTTTTCCCAAGGCATATTATAATGAGGGTGGTAAATTCTGTCTAACAGAAAATATCTAATTTTATTAGTAATAATCTTCTTTTACTTGGTCATTCAATTCTCTAAGATTCTCATAGCTGAGTTAAAAGCACCACAGTAGAATTTAAAACTTAGCAAGTCTTACTGGTGGGCTGTTTTCTCTGGGATCATTTTTATCATTTTTTTTAAACTCTCAATGTAGGCTTTCTTGAAAAAGAAAATTCCATGAAAAAATTCCATGAAAAAAATTACTCAAATATTTATAATGGCCAACATTTCTTAAGGAGCAGATTGTGCTTTGCAAGTTGTGCCCTTAAAACAGCACTCAGACCAAAGCAATACATAAATAAATGTATAAAGACCGTTGTAAAGTCTACATACCTGTCAAAACTCTTTTGCAGATGCCTTATGAATCATAAGTGCATTAATGCATCAGCTCTCTAGAGATGCTGAAATCAAACATTAAATTTCATGAAGCAATTTAGGTGGCTGTGGTGTGATTTAGTGAGAATTTTCTTTGGGTATTGGAATTAAAAGGTTAAAAGTCCATATAGGCCCCATTCACAATGGCAGACAGGTGAGCAAAAAGAAGAGGTATATGAGAGAGTTTTTCAAAGAAAGGGAAGTAAAATCCCCCCAAAGGCCATTTTTTGCCCTCTAAGTTCAAAGCATGTTTTTGTTTTTGTTTTTCACTCAGCAAAGCAGCAAACTCCAATGTTGGCAGTAAAAGGCAGTATTTTCTGCATGTCCGAAATGAGTGTTGGACTCAATAGGAGGCTTTGTTCAGGTCCAGCCTGGCTCTTCTCCAGGCTCCTGGGTCAGAGTGACCTGCCAGTCATCTCTATGGCTGTGCTATGGTCAACATCCTGCTCTCAAGATGACACAAACTCTGTGTTCGGTATGTTCCCATTTAAAGAAAAGATTATGTTCTAGCCTAACCTCAGACAAACTCAGTGCCTTTTAAACTCTAAAGGGGTGCAGTTCTTTCCTGAGACTGAGATAAAAGAATTGGAGTGGAAAAACAGCTTCTTCAGGAGCAGACTCGCTTCCCTGGTCTTACTGGGTTAGAGCCAGAAATCTGTGGGCCCTTCTTTCTAAAGACCAGGAGCAAGCTGATTGAAGTAGAAATATGACATCTTTTCAAATGACTCAAATGCAGTTCTAGCTTTAAAAAGGAGACCAAATCATTTCTTGAAATCACATACTTGCTCCCAACAACTCTTACTATTTCATAATAGATTTGTTTAAAACAGCCTGACGATATTTCAACTGTCACACTGCCGACTGAAATCTGACAGGTCTGACACCTGAAGTACATTGTTTTCTGACTAACAAGACAGGTTAAGTCCAGAATCTCCCCTTGTGGATTTCCTAGAACATGAATTTGGTTAATAGACAAACTCCCCCCAAAAGGTAAAACACACGGGGAACAAGGAGTTAAACAAAGTTCAATTGGTTTCTTTGCTACCAGACTTTTTCAAAGGTTTTAATTAAACCAACAGATGTGTCCCTGTACTTCCCAAGAGAAGGCTGAGTGTGCAGTGTTTAAGTTGGAATCCAGTTTTGTAGGGGGAGACCCTTCAGAATTAATATTCTTCCCTGCCTACTTTGGGAAACACGGGTTTAGTTGATCCCTTTCTTCAGACACGGCAGAGATGCTCCCCCCACCGGATTTTTACACTTGTTCCCTTTGCCTGAACTACTAGCCCCAGGCAACTACTAGGCTTGTTTCCCAACAGAGACCTCAGCTTTACTCTCAGGTTGCTTTCTCAGAGAGGCTTATTCTGACCAACTTTTTAAAATTCAGGTACTGGGGGTACCTGGGAGGCTCAGTCAGTTAAGCCTCTGCCTTTGGTTCAGGTCATGCTCTCGGGGCTCTGGGATGGAGCCTGCATTGGGCTCCCTGCTCTGCAGGGAGTCTGCTTCTCCCTTTCCCATTCCCCCTGCTTGTGCTCACTCACTCCCTCTCTGTCAAATAAATAAATAGTATCTCAAAAAAAAAAATTCAGGTAATTTGCTCAACATTCCCTAGCCTTCTTCCCTGTCTGTTTTCCAATGGAGCACCTTCTAGCTTGTATTGTGGTATTGTTGATTATCTCTGTCTCCCTCCCAGCTAGAAGGGAAGCTCCCTAAAGGAAGGGACCTTCACGTTGCCACATTCAAGGCACATTTCTCAGTCTTCATGTTACTCAGCCTTTCAGAAGAATTTGACACCACTGAATGCTCTGTCAACTGTGAGATATTGATATAGTTTGAAAGTGCTCCTTGGCCTCCAGGATGTGGCCATCTTTCCTCCCTGACTGGCCACTCTTCACACATCCATCCTAGATTCTTCTGTTTCTGCCTTTTTTAAACTTGACAATGCTGAGGACCCAGACTTTGCTTTATCTTCACTCTCTTCCCGGGTAACCCAACAAAACTCGTGGTTTTATTTATTTATTTTTTAATTTATTTATTTTATTTGAGAGAGAGAGAGAGAGAATGAGCAGGAGGGGCACAGAATCTTAAGCAGACCCCATGCTGAGTGCAGAGCCCGATGTGGTGCTTGATCTTAAGACCCTGATATCATGACCTGAGCCGAAATCAAGAGTCGGTTGTTTAACTGATTATGCCACCCAGGCACTCCAAAATTCAATTTTAAATATCATCTACAAGCTGGTAACTTCCAAGTCATGTCCATACCCTGGAGGTCCCCTACCTTTCATTGTTAATGTCTGAGCTTATCAGAGCAGGTTAAGCTATGCTGTGTCTCATTTTACTAACAAAATGAAAGGTTTGTTTGTTTGTTTGTTTCTCACTCCCACAAAATGCTCTACTGCTGTCCCTGGTTAGGCAGCCCTACTGGGCTTCAATCTCACCTCCAACACGTGGCTTTCTGCATTGTGAGGCTCCCTTATCTTCTAGAGCCCCAGAGTCCTTCACTTCCAGCCACATGGAAAAGAGAGAAAGATCATGCAAGATTCATAGCTATTTTATGTTTGGGACTGAAAGTAGTGGATTTTCCTTCTACCTACATGTCATCTCGTAACAAGGGGGCTTGGAAATGTAGTTTAGCCAGGATCCCAGGAACAGGACCCCAAGGTACTGATGAGCTGTACCAACTCCATTACGAGAAGAAAGAAGCAGTACTACCAATTTTATAAATTGTCTAAGCCTGTCCCAACAGAACTCTACCTACTGTTTATTTTAGAAATGCATCATTGGTAGTTTTTTTAAATTTAAATTTAATTTAATTGTAACCCCAGTACAGTTAACGTACATTGTTGTATTATTTTCTGGTGTATAATATAGTGATTCAACACTTCCATGTATCACCCAGTGCTATCACAACAAGTACATTTCTTCTTCTTCTTTTTTTTTTTTTAAGATCTTGTTTATTCATTTGACTGAATGAGACACAGCAAGAGAGGAAACACAAGCAGGGGGAGCAGGAGAGGGGAGAAGCAGGCTTCCCGCCCTAGCAGACAGCTGGTGAGGGGCTGGATCCCAGGACCCCAGGATCATGACCTGAGCGGAAGGCACCCACTTAACGACTGAGCCACCCAGGCACCCCAATAAGTGCATTTCTTAATCCCTATTACCTATTCACCCATCCTCCCCACCCGTCTCCCCTGTGGTAACCATCAGTTTGTTCACTATAGTTGAGAGTCAATTTCTTGGTTTGTCTCTCTCTTTTTCCCTGTCTTGTTTGTTTTGTTTCTTAAATTCCATATGTGATTGAAATCAGTTGGTATTTGTCTTTCTTTGACTGACATTTCTCTTACTCTTTGTTCCATCCATGTCATTGCAAATGGCAAGATTTAGTGGAGTTTTTTTATGGCTGAATAATTTTCCATTGTGTATATATACTACATCTTCTTTATTCATTCATCTATCAATGGACACTTGGGCTGTTTCCATAATTTGGCTCTTTTAAATAGTGTTTCAGTAAACATCAGGGTGCATGTATCCTCTTGAATTAGTGTTTTTGTATTTGGGGAGTAAATAGCCAGTAGTATGATTACTAGATCATAGGGTAGTTCTCTTTTAAATGTTTTGTGGAAACTCCATACTGTGTTTCAGAGTGGATGCATGAGTTTACCTCAGTGCAAGAGGGTTCTTTTTCTCCACATCCTCGTCAACACTTGTTGTTTCCTGTGTTTTTGATTTTAGCTATTCTGGCAGGTGTCATTGGTAGTTTTGATATGGAGAAGTTTTTGATATGTGTACTTAGTGATTGGAAAATGGAATGTGTACCAATACAAGAAAACTTTTAGCTGACTCAAATATCCTGCCAAATAAAGCCATTTAAAATGAATATACCTATGCTCTAAAAAGTACAGTGTTCCCCAGTAAGGCAGGACCAAGATGGGGATATTCGGGTTCATCTTCGAAACTTCTAGAGTCCTTTTTAAGATATTGTTCATTCTGTTCTGATAACAACAGAATTAATCTCACTGATCTGATTAACCTTACTTAAATTAGTAAGTGTATGCATCCACAAAATCCACATGAAGATAGTTAACAGCAAAATTTTGCTGATGTAAAGAGTTTAAATGAGCCTCTAGTAGAGAAATAAAAGCTTTGACAATAAGAATGGCCAGGTCTGGATTCAAATTCATTCAATCTCTTACTTGTGTGAACTTGGCCAAGTACTTAACTACTCTATGTAAGGCTATGCTTCCTCATCTATAAAATTGGTACAATATACTAGATAATATAATACATTTGTAATATCTACATTATATTGTCATATGTGTTATATGAGTTAACATATATAAAAGCTCTTGGTACATGTTAAATGCCTAATTCTTAGCTATTAAATTACCCTTATTGATTTTAGTGTTTTCTCCTAAATTGTGGTTATCAAGACTTTAACATTTTATTATCCTTGCTTATTACAACCTTAGTTACAAACCAAACACATTTGTGTGGTTAAAGGCTTGCCATTAGCCGAAAACTTTGCTTTGAATGATTTCTGTGTCATTTCCACCATGCTTCTTTCTCTAAGAGACACCATATTTTTGTGAGTTCAAGTACTAAATGGCAAGTTGAATCATATGAACAATACTGTGTCTTCTGTCATTGATTTCCTGTGCAAATCAGTGATTCAAGCAACCAGGGTTTCTCCATGAATTGGCTTTTAAATAATGAACAACAATAAGCTGTGTACCACTTAGGGACCTTGAGGGAAACTTGAAGATGAAATATTGTGTACGTACCACAACGTATTTGCTGTTTAATAGTCAGATATAGACCCTTTTAAAGGTCACTGTGGTTAGAGAAGCTGGGAGTGATATTTATGACAAATTAAGTTTCCATTGCTTGAGCTCAGCTCTGCAGCCTTGAGAGTGACCATGCTGGGTGGGCTTGCATTCTCTCCTCTCGCAGCAGTCATGATCATCTCTTTGCTCCTCTTGCTTGGGCAGCAATATCACCAGAACCAAAGAAGGATAAAGTTCTCCTATGTGGAGCTCTATTAAGTAGGAAGTTAAAAAAGTAATTGGGATATTCTCGGTTTGCTTGTTACTAAAGGCTTTCCTACGAGTCATGAGGTGATACAAGGGTAATCAAGATATTCTTTAAATTTACAGTCACATTTTCTGTTTTCTTTGCAAAAATTTGACAGGTATGCACCATGAGATGATTTTTGAGCTGTTTTCCTTTCCTTCTTCCTCCCTCCCTCCCTCCCTCCCTCCCTCCCTTCCTTTCTTCTCCCTTCCTCCCTTCTTTTCCTTCTTTC